>JAUYWH010000009.1:19067193-19078470 GCA_034779795.1 Ctenopoma multispine | reverse complement strand
AGTCATTATTTGGGTAGCACACATATTCTGAATGCCTTCGGCAGAATTCAAATGAGCCATTTTAATCTAGATTAATCCAAGATTACAGTGAGATTAATCTAGATTAAAAAAAATTATCTATGCCCACCACTAGTAAGTATATAAACTAATATTCAGTGTGGTTCTTACGCTGCTGGCTGGGAGGGAGCAGGACTGTGTGGAGGGCCGGTGGTTTGGGTCAGTGTTGAGGACGAGGTTGGGGTCGGTGTGATCGGCGAGGGCTGGATGCTCGTAGGCATTGGTGAGGTGGAGGACCGAAGAGGCTCTTTGGGGCCCGCTGAGGAGAGAGCTCCTCCAGTACTGGAATCAGCACTAACATTCTGCAAGAACATAGAAGAAAGAAATAAACCTTAAGAAGTGGTATAAGAAATTAAACAGCTACACGGCACCTACTGATGAGCATCTAGTATCACATGGTACAGTGTATAATTATCTTGACAAAGGCTTGTTTGGGATTTCCCAGTCCATCAGGTAGGCATGCAGCTATTGGTCCCGCTACTAGTTAAAACTGATGTTTGTGGGATTTTTCATCCACCGGCTTTTAACAAAATCTGTCACACAGTGTAAACCAGACAGACAGCTGGGTAAATAAACTGGTTCCATGTGCTGACAGCAGTATACTGTGGGGTGTTTCTTTATAGAATAAATACATAACACAAAGATTCCTACTATCAGTCCTTACCCGCTCCTTGGTTGTACCTACAACTACGCTGCTGGCTGCTCCGGGAAGGGGAGGGAAACTGGACAGACCCAGCTCGAAGCTTGGAGACGGGGGTTTGGGAGGAGGTGGTGGTGACTGAGGCGTCACTCTCTGTATGATGGCAACAAACAAAACTCAGAAGAAGTGCTAGTAACTTCTTACTCAGCATGAAAAACGGGGAAAACTACTTGTTTGCTACCACTATACAAAAACACATCTCAACATACATTTAATTCTACTTTCACTGATTCTTTTGGAGCAGTCTCAGTAAAACCTAAAGGGAAATACAGAAGAACAACAGAAGAAGAAGAGAATAAAATAAAATACTTACTGTAAACTTTTCATCCCTCTTTTTCCTAGAAGCAGAAACATTTTTCCTTTAAGAAAAAGAACATCTCAATTTACAAACATCCAATTTATACTGGCCCCACACTGCATTTTTTTTCCCGTACAATGTTTCAGGACATATTTTTCTTGTTTCTATTCTTTCAAACCAGATTTGTTTTTGAGATTAAGTGAACATACATAACCTATTATAACTTTGGAAAGTGGGGTGAGTGCTATGGAAGGTGGTGAATCACACCATCTACAGTAACTTGTCAGTCTACTGGCTGGCATGTATGTTTATGGTGGTTATTTTAGATGAACTTTTCAAAGTTTCATCTGTGAATTTGATTTGTGTATCCAAGTCATGCAACGTACGAGCATCATCCCAGTTTAGACACAAAGCCCGCTGGTATTATTAGTGTTGTTGTTACAACGTGAACGACAGGAGTATTTTGTGCATTGAAACGGTGACATACCTTCCTCGCCCCATACCCAGGGAGTAGTCTGTGGCTGTGGGCTCGGTTACTCGCCCTGTGCCCACGGTGTCCCTGCGGGGGAAGGCCGCGCTGGAGGGTAACCTGGTTCTGGGCTGTGAAGTTGGGAGTCGTGTGGGCGGGCTGCTGCGAACTCCGTTGAGCCGCTCACTGGGGAAGGTGGGAAAGAGGGCTGGGTTGTCCAGCAGCCCAGTGCTGCGGTCCACTGTGGGGATGGTCGGCCTCAAGTGAGGTTTACTGTGATTTCTGCAGAGGGGAAGGAATATCCGATTACGGGGCTAAAAAGTACAATTCTGATAATAAACACAGGGTTACAATGATATGATCTAAGAGATACCCAACATTATCGGTCACTGTAAGACACATAAGAAAACGTTTTGCCATAAACGATGACACATTAAATAATTTAAGAGATCACGCTTCTCTTCACTGTTAAGAAACAAAGGTTCAATAAGACCATAAAGATAAGTAGAGTTGGACACTTTATTTCTTTTATACATGGCTGAGACATTAGAGACACAAACCTGTTCCTGGGCGAGTAGTGTCTGACAGTGAGGGGCGACGTCGCTGGCTTGAAACCGTGTGATGTGGTAAATCCGTTGATAAACTGGTTGTTGTGAAAAGGGGCAACCTGGTAATAATAATAATAAAAAAAAGATTCATCAGCCACATTAGCAAGATATAAAAAAACAACGATCACTGAGGCAGCATAGGACCCACATTTTAAAACTGTTATACTGCTGAATTATAAAGAAAAGGTAACACATTCTCTCCATCAAGTGTATGTTGACTTGTACATAAATGCAAATGATGATTATTCTTAGATTTATTCTTTTTTTAAACTCCATTCTATCACTGTAATTGTTTGTGTTTACCAATTCAAATCTACCAGTCAATCCTCACCAGTGCAGGGTCGATGAAGCCAGGTGTCGTCCAGGTCTGTGGCGTGATGAGGTTGTAGAGGGGGAAGTGCTGCTGGGGGTAAACTGGCGGGATGTAGTAGGACGTGTAGCGTGTATGCTGGGCATATGGGGGAACCTCCACAGGCCGGTAACCGTTCTTTGGCATGAAAGTGTTGATAGCGATTGCCTTTGCCTTTATCCTCGCCTTGTAGAGTAAGAAACAAAGAAGAGGAAATGAGCTTCAGCCAGAAACAGGGATAGTAACACCGCTCACACACAAGAATGCTCTGAAGAGTCAACTCCGGAGTTTAATTTCCATAAGTGACTTATTACTACATACTGCAGTGTCAGATGTATGCACAGCAGGATTCACTCTACATCTCCACTGCTTACTCTTCCAAAAACATATATAAAACAAATGCTTTAGAATGTACTCACTGAGATATTAAATTAAATTTTAAAGACAGAAAAAGTAAGAGGAATAGAATATATTTTTAAGAGCATTTCATTGTGTAAAATCTTTATTAACCTCAGCAGCAATTTATATGTGAAAATAATAATAAACATATGTGTGTACAGAACAAAAATAAGCACGAATGCTTTATATGTATTTTAATGCTTTATACTTTACTTTTATCTTTAATTTCCAGCAATTTGATAAATATCAGCCTTCAGGTTTTGCTTGTTTACTTCCTGTTATTAAATATGCAGTTGTTCCGTTACTTTATTGCTAACCACTTAGCAGCAAATATGCTTTTAAGCAATCACTCTGGCTGTAATTGGTGGTAAAAATGTGCATGTAAACACAGACATTGGTTTAATGCTTTATAATCCTGTTATATAAAAAACAGCTAAAAACCTAACTTTATATTTAAGTGTCCTGGGCTGCAAAACACTGCACAGTATAAGTGAGAGGGGGCTGGGGTAGAAAGATTTGAAGAAGTAGCTCTTCCAAGCGAGGCTTTTCTTCTGTGGTGTTAATGGGGATATTCATGCATTAGTGGAACTACTTAAAAGTGTGATGTCACCTCTGAATGAACCACTTGAGTGAAGATTAGTCAGGTCTCTGCTTAAAAACCGTGATGTGTTTTGTGACACTGATTAATTATGCACAAGGAAGGATCTTTCTCTCTTGCAACGTTTGAGACTTTGTTGAAGCACAGATGAATCTGAATTTGTCTTGGAGCAGATAAACTGACTGTTGCACAGTCCTATATGTTTTGATTTATCAATTTGTTATTATTCAGTCTGTGTTTATTACCTTACCTTAATTGGCTTTCCTTGGAAGGTCTTAACCTCCTCACGGAGATACTGATATGCCTTTATGAAAAGACAAGTGGGCAGCACAGCGTTAGGTAACAAGTTGATTAGCAGAAACACAACTGTTAACTTTGACACTTGAACTCAGCCTTGAAATGAGAATTAGAAGGCTAAGTAGAAAGCACAAGATGTACAGCACATCAGTCAGAAAAGGTTATTTTGAGAAAGGATCAGGAAACTATGACTGTTAAATGTGAATAAATAAATGATTAACTTCATTGTGCTGTTACCTGCTGCGCGTCTGCTTCTGACTCAAAGGTGATGAACCAGTTGTCATTGTAGGCAAATTCACAGTTGATGAACTTGGGTAAGTTGTCCCCTTTAAACAGAGCCTCAACTTCCTGCCAAACAAGTCAGGCAGGAGGTCATTTCATCTCATTATTGTCCTTACAAAAACTACCTTTCCAGAAAAAACAGCAAATTAAATTTAAAACTAAGACATACTTAATCAAACAAGTGTCTTATCCATCAACTGGAGTGTGGTCATCCCAAAACTTTCCCCCTCAAGATTGTTTTGCATTCTACTCCATGTTCTACATATATATAAAATATATTTTGCTTTAACGTGTCCTGTAAAGTGAACATCAGAGTTACGTGGCTTGGCAAAGGAGCGAAATCTGACCATTCCTTGCAAAACAAACATGTTAGCTTGTTACAGCTAATAAACACCAGAGTTAAATGTCTAAAAGCAAACAGCAACAAGCTAAGCCACACCTTGGCCTGGGAACATGACACCCCAATGTATTTACTAGGCTGGTGTGCCTCATTATTCAATACAGGTGTCAAACAGAAACTGTTCACAGCAGTGCTGTAATATTAATTATCATGTGTGTTATAAATAGTTTCATGTATTCCAAATAGTGAAGGTGAAGTTAGGTTTGTGCCAGCGACTGTTGCTGTGCGCAGTAAATCATTAAAAAAAGTTTTTGACTGTGTCACTGACCCAGACACTGTCTTTTATTTTTAAGAACAGACCAACATAAAGATGAAGTAACAGAGTTCTACTTTTCAGCTTGATCAGTAGAAATATGAAGTTATCAACATAAATCTAAGTATTTTTAAGTTTGGTTTTATTGCTGAGGATCTGAAACGAGGACTTGAAGTCTGTGGTCTACAGCTGCTCCACTGATGTTCTTCTACAATCTACAGTCAAAATAAATATTCACATTGTGTACAGAAATGATAAAAACATTATATATGAGAAGATTTGTTTGGTCACACTGCAGAGCTGCAGTCATGCTGCTGTGACATCCTTCTTTAGCTCTGAGTGAGTTGAACTGAAAACGTTCACTTATGCTGAGACGGATAAGTGGGTTACTGATATCGCAGGCGCTGTGTAAATATTCTACATTCACAGCTTGACTTTGTTGCTGCAGCATTAAAAGGAGCATGAGCAATATAAAAAAATGGCACATGTACACTGTAAAACTTATTCCAGTCTAGCGCTGCCTGTTTTCACCACATCTTCTGCAAACGGAGACGTCACCTAAATAATTTTTTCTACCACATGACCTCTAGGGGGCTCTGTAGATTGTGGTGCTTTAAAAAGTTCACCCCAAAAAAAATAGCAAATAAGTGATCCACCATGAAATGCAAATAAACCACAATGACAAATCATCATCATCTGATGCCTTCAGTGTACTGTATTGTAAAACAATGTTTGCTGCTACGTGCAAGAACGTACACTGACCTCTATGGGTGTGCTCTCAGGAACCTCTCTGAGGATCACGATGCAGCGGTTCTGATTGGGCCGCACCTTCTCCCCCTTCTCATCCACCTGGACCAGTGGCAGAGCTAGAGAAAGTAAAAGGATAATAAAACTTTGAATTTTTAATAATACATTTTCTTATAAGCTGTCCCCTGCTATCGCCATTTCCCCAGCAGAGAACAGGGTTCAGGAAGGAAATGAGGAATTTACTGATTATGATAAGCTATAGACAAACCAGGGAATACTCATTCATTCGTTAGATATATGAATTTCAAACATCACATTTGCTTTGAGTGCTCACCTGAATGCCTTAAACCTGAGAACAGGTTAAAAACTAATACACAAAGCTAACTGTAACAGCAGCAGAGATGAGCTTGTTTGTTTATCACACCCCATGCAGTTTTATACGTTAAATCTTGACACTGCTTGCATCAATGAGCAATAAACTGAAAGTGCAGCTTCAAGTGAGACAGGATTAATTTAAGCAGTAAATTAAGTGGGTGTATAAATCAAACACAAGCAGGTAAGATTCTGCCGGGTGCACTTTAACAGCCTCTCCTGGGAAATCAACTCCAGCTACATGCTGATAAAACTTCACTGTGCACGGTTATGTTTGCCTGGTACATTGTCTTTAGCAGGTAAGCAGCCGTCAGAGTTCAGCTGTATTAGTGAAATCTTGAAGTGACCAATAAATGTCAGCTAAGGGCAAACAAAGTCCCATTGCGTCATCTAGTCAATTCTGATTGGCTCTGACTTACATCGTAAAATGTCCACGATCAGCTCCACATCAGTGCTGAGTTTTTTGACGTGGTCCAGGTTAGCCACAGTCACAATTGGCACGTATTGGTCGCTGTCCATCTGGGAGATGAGGTACATGTCACTGGCCAAATTCTCCCTGAGAGAAAAGGGAAAGAAGCAAGTGACAGAGGTGGTTAGTGACACGTTCAGGTGCAGCGCAGGTAGCAAAATGTTGTGCAACTGCACACATGCCTCACCTGAGACACGTCACACTGAATTACACTACACGCAGACACACCAGGACACCTCTTGAAATGTTCACTGAATTCAGTCTACAGCTGTTTCATAAACTCATCTGCTTATGCACCTGTGAGCTAAATGGTTTTCGAAAAGGAAATGCAACAGTAGATGTTTTACTTTCGCCGTCCTGGACAAGCGAAAAAAAATCAATTAAAAGCTACACTCACTGACATATCCATGTTTCCAACTTGCTAAACAGGAGAAGTAAAAAGAAAAAAAAATCTCTTTTGTGAGGTCTAGCTTGATGCCAAAGCAGCAGCTAAACCACCACAACTGCAGAGAGCATTCAATAATATGAAATAAGGCTTTCATTCAGACTACGCCTGACGCCCACATACAGGGGAACAGATGCTTGATCAAAAAACAAGAACACAATGCACAGTCCCACTGCACATTGGCAGCATAAACTTCCAGACCTAATTAGTGACTGATAATAACGACTGATTTGATGTCTTGAACTATAAGGCTCCAATAGAGAACAGTTTATTTATTATGACTGATTCAGTTCCAGAATAATCAACTGCCTATAATAAACACAACATGTTCAATATTGAAAATTAAACTGCTTGTTTAGTCCACTAAGTTTTACAAAAAGGAGAGAAAACCCTCAAGTGCTGCTTGAAAACTGACTGAAATGTTGAAAGCAGCTCACAAAATTCTGAGCTTTCAGTGCTCCAAGGCTTTAAGCAACAGTTCAGCTGAATGACAGGTGGTAACACACAATGGTGAACAAGTCAGCCTGTATAGTCTACACAAACAGTACATGCAGACATACCTCTTGGGGTGCACGGAGACCACAGAGGACAACACTATCATCACAGGGAGCGATGTGCATCCTTTAAGGTTTGTTGACACAGAAAAGTGTCATTTAAGCTTAACAGAAATGCAGCATTTTGCTGCCGACAACAACCAGGATCAATAGTCTTCAGGCAGAATAATTAGAGAAGGGTTTCTATCGAATCCCCCACAAGAGCCTTTCTTTTCTGGTCTTTGTGTTCATTAGCGTTCACTTAAGAGCAGCTATTTTTCTTGTTGTGGCTCAGTTTAAGGGCTTCTCTTCACCGACAAGTGTGAAACAGCAGCTGAGCGATGAGAGAAGTAGATGGGACTGAGATGTTTGCAGATTTAGCCTGTTGTTGTTGTACTGGCATTGCTCAACATTTTCTCTTTCCGGTGTTTTAAGGAAAATGCTCATTTTTTGTTCCTTAGAAAAGGGATACTGACCATCCAAAGAAAAGTACTACTAATTATACATAATGGCTGATGACAACATGACTTCAGAGAACTGAGTCTATAATTTAAAGGACCGGAATGACTAGCTATACCATTGTAGGGCTTTGTTTGCACGGAAAACTATTTGAAAGCCCATTGTACTACCTACTCACAGCCTTGTCAAAAATACAGCCAGTAATACAGTGTAACATGATCCTGGTTAAATTATGTAGATCGACTTACCGGGAAAGACAGAACTCCAGGGTTTTCTTCAGGTGCTCCCTTAAGCCCTCTTGGGGACTCTCAGTCTGGGCATCGGTGCCTGTTGATATGAAATGAAAGGCTGAATGAAATTTAACTGAATTTCCAAAAGGATGAGGGTGGGAAGGTGCAGAAATGTTTCAAGGCCAATTAAATATGGGAAAAACAACCAAAAGTGTTATCTTTAATTCTCAAACATGAATCTCGCTTCTTAGTAGTTCAACAAAACCAATCAGTACGATTTCACTGAGAATCAACTAAGTTAGAATTTAACAGTGGCCACAAAGTCACCGTCCGACTAACAGCCCCAGTCCACAGCCTGCTCTAAACAGCCCACCTGTGTGTCCAGGCTGCGCAGGCTGCCCAGGCTGCCCAGACTCGGGGTATTCTGTGTAGGCAGGCTCAGAGCACTCCAGGATGACGGAGGCCACGGGGGCTGGCTCGGCCAGCATTACTGGTAGCGGTGGAGGCTCATCTGGGTCAGTTAGTAGGGGCTCCTTGTAAGTCTTGTCTTCACTGGCTTCATAGTCTGTGGCGATCAGAAGGAGGGATAAAGGTGTTGGGAAAGGAAATATTAGTTGTCATTTAAACAAAAAATGATTTATATCTGAAACCTATCTTCATTTTATACTGCTGTCCTGCTGACAGCGATTGCCCACAACAACAAGGACCTGTTTTCACATATGAACTCTGGACAATGTCAGAATCAGACCCGGACATTGTCCTGATTTACTCTTCCACACACAACAGGAGATCTGTTTTGCGATGGAGAAAAAGGTGATAAACACCACAAAGTATGGTAAATGTACTTTCTGGTGTTGTGCTGAGCGAACCAATTGAAAGGTAAAGCCCACTGCCTCACTGTAAATCCTCTGGACAACCACCTGCTATTTTCACTCATTGGTTCAATTGGATATTCTTCAGACTTCGTACTAGGGAGCTTGTAGAATAATGTCTCACTCAATGTCGACTCACTCAAACATTTTCATTCTCACAATCAGATCAGGGTTCTAGCACGTCTGAAAACTGATTTTATCTTATCTATGTCTTTTTACATGACTGTTAACTGTCAAAAACTAGTAATGAAATAACACACGAACATCAATCAGGGTTGAAATCGAAAATACTGATAATGTGTGTTACAGTAAAATGTTGAACATTTGGACTGCACTAAATCCATCACAAAAAAGAGAAACCATGTCATAACCAACACTATGACATTTTTTTTCAACAACCTTTATATGTCACTCTCAGTAAAATGCAACAGGTGTTGAAAATGTTTAACATTAAAAGTGAAACAAAGGCAGAATTTCCTACAAGCTTCTTAAAGAGCACTACTGGGACAAGTGTTGGTTTCACTGGCAGTGGCTTAACAGCCAATAAAAAAAGGCAAAGTAGTCTATGCAAACAATTTGTAAGTGACAACTGTGTTTCTCTTAGGAGGGGAAAAAATGGAGTAGCAGAATAGTGAGTATGAATAGTAGTGAACATGGCTGTTTCACTGAGTTAGTGCTGCAGAATAAACAAAACACAAAGAAACAGAAACAAAAGTTTGTCTAGAACATAAGACAAAAAGGACTTAGAGCCTCAGCAACTGAGCTTTAATAGGATTACACCACATTAAAAAGAAATTTACATTTCCAACAGTTCAAGCACAGCAGACAAAAATGTACTTCCCCCGATACAAAATGAACAAAAATGTCAGCTATCTCTGTTTCAGTTAGTGAACCTGCAATTACCTGTTCTATAACAAACTCAGACATCCAAGTTACATCTTCAGTCAGGCATACACAATTTCAAATTCACTTCATTTATTCTAATTGCTAACAATGATGCAGTGGAGCCTTACACATAGAGCAACACACACACTGCTCAAATTAGAAAAGTGTTTTCAAAGTGAAACAATTAAAAAAAAATTATTTTTCAGTAACATTTAATTGACCCACTAATTTAAAAAAAATATGTCAAATGTTCCAGGACATTGTGTACTGTGATGACTGGAAATTAAAACCAAGATGAATAACCTGTTCACCAGCCCTCAAACCGTTCTTGGTAACAAATGTGAAAGTGTAAACCTGAACTTCGAAACAACTTGTTTGACTTGCTATAATTAGATCAATTCTGACTGAAGTCTCTGGTCAGCAACTGATTTCATGTAAATGTTCCAGCAGAAGTAGGAGATGTAACCGGCTGGGACGTCAATTGGTGTCCTACATGGACTAATCAATCATTTCTGTTTCGCCACCATATCCTCGTTGCCTCTGCACTAGCGATACTTGGCTCGGCACATTAAAGTGAGTGATTATGGTCATTTGTGTGGAGGGAACGAGTGACTCTGGTTGGAATATTCATAGCTCATACTAAATTGAATATGAATGATTAAAGAGGTGTCTTAGCGTGACGACAGCAGTGACAAGAATGGACGAAGGCAGCCTGAAAAGTAAAATAAGGGTTTGAGAGTAGAGCTCCGCTGTCAGTCACCGATGTGGATACAAAGGCGCTTTCAGCCAGGCCTCAGCCTTTTGAATCAGTTTGTGTGTACGACTCATAACACTTCAACTCCTTTTAGTTAGGACCAAAGGGTCCAGGTGAAAGTAAATTACAGAAGCTCTGGCGTTTTATACTGGGAAGGGCATGATAAGGTATTTGGGTTTCAATGTTTTTATTATATAACTAATAAAGCACAGTGACACCATTACAAGTGCTGCAACTTTGCTTTTGTTGCACAGCTGCTCCTACTGTTTTTCTTTCCAATGTTTACAATAGCTACAGTAATAACAGCCATACTCGTGGTGTTTTTCTATAGTTGCACATAAAGTTCTAGTTTCTGGAAACAGGTGAATCATTTAATACAGAACTATTTTTGAGTCATGAAGAGAGAGAAAAAAAAGTGAATTCTTCTAAAGGCTGAAAAAAGGGAACTTTTTTTTAACTCTTACTAACACAATACTGCTTTAAATTGTTAAACTTTAACTTCTTAAGTACACCAGTAACAGACTGCACCTGTTACTCTCATGCCAAGGTAACTCCAAAACCTTATTACCTCGATGACAGACCATGACCAGGTACCTCGAAACTAACTGACTTTCAGTGTTTTAACTCACAATACTCTAATTGCTTCAAGTTCCTCACATTCAACTAGGAATTCCAGGAAATCTACTTAACAAAACAAAAAGCTATGTGTCGTTAATTGTCAAGGCACACACAGACAGACAGACAGACAGACAGACAGACAGACAGACAGACAGACAGACAGACAGACAGACAGACAGACAG
>JAUYWH010000009.1:19038640-19067093 GCA_034779795.1 Ctenopoma multispine | reverse complement strand
AGACAGACAGACAGACAGACAGACAGACAGACAGACAGACAGACAGACAGACAGACAGACAGACAGACAGACAGAAATGTACCAAGCTGGAATTGGTACATATTATATAGATATATAACTTAATCGGACAGTATTGGGCATCACAGGTTCGCATGATGCCCAAGTCCACCTCTGGCACATAATGTGCTGCAAGAAGTCAGTAGATGTAAATTTTCAGATATATTGATAATATAATAAAGACAAGTTAGTTAGCAGAACATTAAAAAAACATTGGTTGGTTACTGCCTGTTACTTATACTTTTAGCTTTTAGATTACAAGTTGGTCCATTTGCTAATATGGCTGAAATAAGAAGTCTAAGAGGGGTCAACATATATTCTATCAAAAATAGTTGGCTGACCTTCTGGGCCGGGGTCGACTGAGCTATCGCAGCCTTCCTTCCATGGCTGCAGGGCAGCAGTTGTGGTGTCAGCACTCCCGCTGGGGTCCAGACTAAACATGTGGTTGGCCCATGCTTTCGCATTGGGATTGAGGTCTGAAACCTTGGCGGATTCCTGCGAACAAAACAGAGTTTGATCAGACACGTTTACGTTGGCCGTTACGTACCTATACAGCACTACTAACTTAGTGAACAAGACATTTAAACTTTTATAAACTCACTTTATCTGATTCTGGCTCGTAACAAAAAAATATTTTTGATATGAATAATCAGTAACCCACAAGTTTGTAATTATTATTTCTGTGTTTATTAGTAATTCTGTAACTCAAAGGTTAAACATTAATCAACAGGAACCACACGAACACGTCTTGACCTGAAAGTGCAGTGAAACGGATACAAATCGAGGGAGAAATTTAAAAAAGCTTTAAACAAAGAAACAAGGTTGTAACTACTATGACATCCTTCACTTTTGTATTTTACATATATAAAATCTGACATGATATACAGCTGCTGATGGTGTGTGAACATTATAGTGATGGGATATAAGAGATGACTGAACTACCGTACTATGACAGATAGAAAGAAAATATTTAATGAGTTAGATATTCACACACGTGTGTTTAAGTAGCATTTTCTCATAAAAGCAAATACACTGTTTTTGCTACAAGCTGACAGGGACCAGGCACCTAAAACCCTGCTGCCTGCTGTACGTACTCACAGGATCAAAGCAGCAGTTTAGCATGCATTTCTCAGGCTAACAGGCTGTAAGCCAGAGTCGTGGTCAGAGCCAGTGTTTCATTGAAGTCCTGAGGAATAGCGGGCCAGGTGCTTCCTGTTGGTGCTGATATAAGGGTCCACAGCATCCAATCCATGATTAACACACATAAACAGAATCTAAGTATCTCCACAGGCAGGTAGAGAAAGACTCCCGACTAATGGTGTATCCCTTAAGCCACAACCCGGGCTCCTTCAAATGAAGCGGCCAGCACACCTGTCTAAGTCATCCCTGTCAAATCACAGCTATTGCCACAAAGTGTCTGGCCCCACCGATGTGAGCTGCTGGGCTGCTTCAACAAATCTGGTGACAGCGCTGAGGCTCTGCTGCCCTGGTGGGCGAGGATGACGTTGCAGAAGCTGACTGGCTGTCTTGTTCTTGTTAAGCACCCGTCTCTGCTTTTGTTTTGTCGTTGCTGCACTGACTCATTCTCCGGTGAAATACTGGAGCTGTAGAGAGAGTGTTGAGTTGCACACCTGAGCTCAAACAAAGCCTGCTCCAGTGATCCATGTGCTAAATCAACCCTGAGGCATCGCTTAAATTAAATCAACCCTCTCAAGCATAGGTTTTAATAGATTATTCTGCTAACGAGCCGAGTCGTCGAGGCCAAAGAAAAGCTGGAAAAACTTGATTCAAATTCAACAAGCAGCAGGTTAACAGAAAGAATGTATCAGTAACAGAATCAAAGGATAACAGATTAAATGAGAGAGTGACGGAACAAGAGAGAGAGCGAGAGAGCGAGAGAGAGTCTGACTTGATACAAGATAAGCAGCAATAGACAGCATTCCCAGGTCATATTTCACAGTGGCTACACTACGAAATCAATCTGGATGCGTCTGGCCAGACAGACAGAAAACTCTGCTGTTAATCCATCCCTGCATTAATGTAAAACTCCCACTCCTGTCCAAGCTGGCTGCCATAGAAACTGTTGCTGACATCACCGGATGTGTATGTTCTGGGCAACGCTTGACCTTTCAAAATTTTAAAATGTACCCTACCTTCACAGACAAGGAAAGGTTAGCTGCTTCCCTGACTGATGGTGCATTTTGGGATGAGGCGAGACGATGTGATTTATCACAAACCGTGGACAGAGATGAGTTATTGTTGGTGACATCAGAGGGCAGTTTATTGCTGTGCCTCGCTGATGGAGGCAAGCTTGAAGCAGAAGGATGAATGACATAGAGCATACACCCAAGAGCCCTTCAGAGGAGAAAACAAACAGCTGAACTTGGACTTAAAGGTCTGTTTGCAGACCCGAGGCTCATCTTCGCTGTCTGACAGCTGCATTGCTGGAGGAGACACAAGGCCTGATGAGTGCTGAGAATCCAGGACTGGGCTAACATGGTGTCAACAGAGACCGTTTCAGCTTGCCTATTCAATTTTCTCTCAGATTGCAGACATTCCTAGTGTGTTGTTTCGGGCACAGAATTTGAGCTGGAGTTCATAGAGTTTACTGTAAAATACAACATGTTATGTTCCAATTGTGATGGAAGAAAGTTAGCAGCCTACATCACATGTAGATGAAGCTACACAGGAGCATTAAGCTGTTTTGTGACAGATGCTTTATAAAACATGTACCGTACATACATTCATTCATTAGGTCTGACTGTGTTCACTGACATGCAACATGCCCACCTGGGATTTGTAGGTAAGATTATGAATAGCGATGTCACCGTTTTATGAGGTTAGTTAGCAAAACGTTTGCATTCATATAAAAAAGCAACAGGAAACGGGCTACAAGAGACCTTCACTGTGCAAACTGGTTCTCAGAAAGAACTCTCATCAGTCTATTTAGTGTCAAAAATTTAAGCGTCTTCTACCAACAGATGCCACAACTTCGTGGTAGTAAAAATGACTCAGCAATGAATCAGCAGGAAACTGCAATTCAGACAGTTCACCAATATTAAAGCTTCCAGACAAACTGTAGTTAAAAAACTCAACAAAACGAATGAATGTTTGTTTTAAAGAGTCATTAAAGTATTTTATGTTACAATAAATAACAGTTGGAACACACAATTTGAATATTTTCATTTAAGAAAGCTCTATATTCTGCCGTATCTGTCTAACGTTTCCCTCAGGACCATTCGGAAAGCCAAACTAAGCTTCAACATTTCTCAGACGCACTACCTACTCTAGCACCAACTCTACATGTTGCATGCTTTGGATGCCATTGTTGCTCACATAAAAAATACAAATAAAAAACGGACCCAGGGCACAGAGTGCCGCTGCCAGCACTGGAAATCTGTTACACAATCTCTCTGGTAAATAGTTAAAACTAATGTGTCATTCCAAGTTGTAATTACAGTTGCTCATACTTTGCGATAATTAGCCCTGTCAAGTGTTACACATCAGCTGCAGGAGCAGAAGTCAGAAACCTTTTCACTGGGGAAGTGTCATCTGTTGCTAGACTACTGAAACGTTTCTGCTCCCATATTTTTTCGTTACTTCAAACAAAGCATTTCCTACCTGAAAATGCCTTTTACTCTGCAACTTGGCCGACAATAACATTCTCATAGAATATGAGGGTTTGACACCAATTAAAAACATTTCTTTCCTAGCTTTGGTTCAAAATCTAAAAGAAAATCTAAACTGATTTTATTTAACAGAAGACCATAAATAGGTCATATTCAGTTGCTGGTCCATTTCTAACACATATGTGCAAGACATATGGTGCATCACTCTGTCTCCCTGTGTGTATGCATGTGTGTGTGAATAAGGAATGAAATGGAAAACACAAGGGTTTGGTAGCAACACATGGCTGGTTTGGATAACTATGAAACCAGTTCATTTTGTGGCTAAACCAGATTTTGGTAGCTCATAAAAAAGATTTCTCTATAACTTGTGAATGTTACTACTGAAAATGTCACAATGAATCTGTGATTTCTTATTTTTATTATTCATATTTTAAGATCTACTTTATGCATATAGTTAAATGATGAATGTTACCAAGGTACCACACGATTAATGGCAGAATAGTGAATTTGAATCATGTTCTACAGTTATGCAGAAATGAGTGCATTTGTATACAGGATGAAGTTTCAGTTTTACTGCCTGTAGTCCAAACATTATTTACATTCCATGTTCCATAAAATGCACATTTAGCATGTCCTCTAAACAGGACTGAAGACTTTGAACAATACTGACAATTAAAAAGTGTGTACATAGAGCAGCAAAAACCAGACACAAAACATGAAGAGCTCTTTTCAACTGTAGCCTGTTGTGTCAACCTACTGCTTCATGTTATCACACAGTGCTGGGACTTGTTGTTGCGCAAAGACACGTCAGTTTTCGTAGGCACATGTCTTTGTATGAACTTTGTGATGAACTAACATTAGCGTACAGCTTCAGTTATTGTCTTTGTTGTTTTTACAGTCACTATAATATGTTGCTTAAATGGTTTTTACGTTCATGTACTTAAAGCGCTCCACAAACATGCCTAAAGCTTTATATAGATAACCCTGTATTTACAAAGATAACCTACACTGACATAAAACTTCTTTGGCAATTCATACTTCTTAAAAGAGGAAACACTACGAAGAAAGATTTTCTTCTGATTAGTTCACAAACCTTGACATGCTAAAATATATCTGCAATAAACCCTGGAAGCAGTATTTTGGTTCCCTGACCGCTTTTCTCCATCACTTATCCCAGCTTGTAATGAGACCTACAGCCTGAAGCATTAGTCCACTGGACTCGATCAGGGGAAGTTTTCCCCTTCCTTTTCACACTCAATCTTCTTTCCAATCTTGAGCATGTGTAAATGACAGTGGAAAAAGACAGCAGGCTCTTTCCATTTCCTAATTTCAGAGCTCACAGGAAAACTAACTTTCTTTGCCTGAAGGCTATCCGCTTAGTTTTTACCCATTTCCTTAGCTCCACATACTTTCCTATTTGAAGAGGTAGACTGAAAACCGTCAGGCAAACAGACAAATCACATCCCTGTGCTTGCTTTGGTTAATCTGTCAATTCAATGCCCCATGTTTTCTCTGTACTGAAGCAGCAGTCATCCATCAGAACATAAACCCAAAGAGTAATTATACTGAATACTGCAAAAAGTAAAACTGATTTTCAGTCCAAACCCAGGAGCCGTGTGACGCCACCAGTCACCACAACAGAACAGTGGCACAAACACCGCTCAAGGAAACAGAAGCTGAGGGAGGAATAATAAACGTATGCTTTTAATCAAGCTTGGACAGCTACTACAACTCACCACCCACGTTCAGTCTAACCAGCAGTGTCTTTACTTAGGGAACAACCACAAATCTAAACAACAGGACATTAGGTGGCTGGTAGAGGAGGCAGGTTTACACCTCACAGAAAAATTCACCAGAATCTAGGTGGAGTTTGGTGTAATCGCCCACCCTGATGACGGCATTTAATCCAGACAGTGTCTGCAAAAGTGTCACATGTGTTACCATCAATCAGATCTGCAGGGCGCACAGCATCCTGGGAAAATCATAAGCCATACGAACCGTTCAAAGGATTTAAAGGAGGAGTCTGTGGAGGATATCACACAACCCACACAAGGAGATCCATGAAAACACAGGCATAACAGCTCAACATGATTACTGCTTCTCCTTACAGTAGACTATGAGCACAAGGACATGTTACTTCATTTTTACATATTTACAGACTTTTGATATAGTTACTACAAATCATAGCTAGACATGCCATAGTTTGTTCCTGTGATAGGTTTAAGGAATCAGAAAATGTATGTAAGTGATACAAACAGGAAGTATATTTTTTATCATGGTGTGAGTTAGCTGTTGGGCTAACTGCGACTGGCTTTTTGACCTAAAAGTGGTCACCATCTATTAATTAGGAGCCAGAAGTCATACTGCATTACCTTCTAGCAAAATTCTCAGTTTGCCACAGACAGAACATTGGAATAAACATATTTAGATTTATTTGTCCTGAAAAAAAAAAAAAAAAAAGATATGTATGTTTATGTAACAAAAAAAAAACAGACAAAAAAATATGTTGCTACGCTTTAGCTACATGTGTCATTTGTCGTATACGTAAACATATACGTTCTTATTTACGTATTTCTAGTCCAGACACACTAGCGCGAAATAAGCATTTTTGGTAGCGGCTGTCGGCCTCCACAACAGCTGCTACCAAGCCGACAACAGTGAGACAGTAACATTTGAATTACTCAATTCAAATCCAGTCAAATCTCGATTCCTGTTTACCACCATACACTCTCGCTGAACTCGAGATAATCAAATCAAAGGAAATAATGGCTTTATATCAAACAGGCTTCCGATTGACCGCACTGCTCGCTACTCCACACACGCTTCTGCACCACATCTGTTGCTCTGCAGTCCAGATGGTGAACATGTCCAATGCTGTTGCCATAAAATTTTGTGTCAACAGTTGTAAGACAACCAAAACATATAACTAGACGTTACTTTTTTTTTTTTTTTAAAGCAATGTCTGACCACTCTGGGCACCTGTTACTTCCTCAATAGCTGGAGAGAAAGACTAATGAAATACTAGCACGTTCTTGACTAAACAGCATCACATGGTCTACTGATAATCAGCCTGCAGTTTGGTTTTAGCCACACACTAGCTACATTCACAGAATGAGACTTCTGTTTCTTCTCAAGCTGTCAAACCTCTTTGCATGACAAGAAAAAAAAGTTCAGTCCTGTCAGTGAATAAACCGGTTCTCATCTGCAGGTGGAAATCAGTGTCCCAAATCTAGACACAAAACAGTCACACCACCAGTCAGGTTACAGGATTCAGTGACCGTATGCTGTATTAATCTGTTTAGACAGTCAAAAACAGACACTCTGCACATTTTCTACTGAAACCTGCCTCTGTTGGCCCATTTATAATCATACCCACGTCTGTGCACAAAGTGGAACAATGACTGATGACTGCAACAAGATAATGTTTGGTCTGCTTGATGGATGACGACAGCCAGAACACTAAACTATCAGCCCAGAGAACGCAGGGAACACAGAACCTGATGCAACCTTTCTAAAAATAGTTTCCAAAAATATTTGCAACAACTCTGCTGGAAGTTTCCTCTCTATTACTATCATAAAAACTAATGACCTGAGCTTAAGTTATGACAGATGTATAAATAAATACTCCTTTTCACCTCCAGACTCCCGCAGCACAAACAGAAAAGATGGATTAGTGTAAAAGATGATTCACATGTTGTATGTTCATTCTCAGGAATAACCTGAGCAGTGGTGGGAAGCACAATTACACAATTACTAATTAAATAAGTTAAATTTATATTTTAATTGATACATATTTCAATTTTATGTTATTTTATACAGCAATTCTACTCCTTTTCAGAAGGAAATAATGCACTTGCAGCACTGCATTCATTTCAAAGCTTTAGTTTCTCTGAAAATTAATATGAATATAATAATATTAAAAAACAAATTCTTATCTTTTAAATATACATTAATGTCATGCTTATTTAACCAAGCATGAATTATAATAATCAAAAACATGTATCTCCTTCTGAAATTAGCCATTTTGCACAGAAGTTAAGTACTTTAAGTATATTTTGATGCCAACATTTTTGTACCTTTAGTCAAGTAAAATTCGCAGTGCAGCACTTTACCTATAACAGTATTTACACAGATAGTTGATTGTCTTACTTCAGTGATAAGCGAACTAAATAAAGCATTTGTGTTTGTCCACAAAAACAATCACAATCTTTTAGCACCTGCATTTGTAATGAATTATGCCTTCTAATATTTCAATGAAAGTTGTGCATCAATAAACTATTTGGTAATTTCCTCTGGACTTAGTAATTTAAGTGCCTCAACATTTCTGTCACTACCAAGCACTAACAGAAGACAAGAAAACAGCCTGGATACTCATCACATTTCTAAGTGAAGACTCAAAGAGCAACTTCTACCTGTAAGGCGAGGCTCACCTGTCTCACATGGATAGCCATGCTAGCCCTAATGCTAACAAGCTAACCTGCTAGCATGGTTATTTCTGCTTAACCACCATTAGTTGTGTGGCTCGGGATCCTGACTAGGGACGTCATGAGAACAGATACTTCAGTAGCAGGTCGATACCACTGAGTCAGATGATCAAAGACAACTTGTCGGCTACCAAAAGCTGGTATGCAGGTGGTGTTTACTGACAATTCTGGTTGTCTCTGTCTATTATGTGTTCCTCTCCTTGCACAGACCAGCCCCTGGAGAGTCTCCCATGTATCATGACCTGCCCCTGATGTTTTGTTGCTTACTAAAGTGTTGAAACACAACACTTCAGTGTTGCAGCTGTTGTGTCTGTTTGCTGGTGTCAAGTTCCCCAGTCAGTACATTTAGGTCTCCAACCATCACCCTCAAAAAGCCAAAAACATAAAATCATTCTCTGCTTACTACACACGTAGATTCACAGACAACCTGCAATTAACTTCTGCAGCTACACTTGTATTAAGAGGAAAACACACTAATAAAGGTGGAGACAAACTGTTAGAGCTCTGCTGTGTTTGGAGGCAACATCTAGACGATGAGAGCAGGATGATCCTAACAGCTTCAACATCAACAAAACGTCAGGCATGAAACTTCTGCTGCCTTATCATCGTCAACACCATATGATTCATGACAGTCAGCTCTGTAAATGAAGGAAGCTGTTAAGATATAAAGAACAATACCCACACCCAGGACACCTTGGTGCTGTGGTTCCAAACCCTGGTCCTTAAGGCACACTGACCTGCTTGTTCTCCAGCTATCCCTGTGCTACCCACTGCTGATTACCTTGATCTAGTGTGTTCAGCCAATCAGGGGCTTTCAGTGCAGGGATAGTTGGAAGAAGAGCAGGACAGTGTGTCTTGAAGACCAGGGTTGGGAACCACTGCCTCTGTGTGATGACGGTAACTAAACATCTTTTTTTTCATATCAAACACTATGACAAGGCCTCAGTGTAAGCTCTAGTTTGTTTAGCAGATACGTTATGTTGTCACATCCATTCAAGGCATGGGAATCAAATCTGGACTGCTGCCCTGCTCTGTTTACAGTCCTGTGCTTCATAAGAAACACAATGTCAAACCCGCGATCAACAAAAAAAAAATACAATCAGGTCATGGTTATTTAGTTACAAGAAGTGCCTCTTTCTCTGCATCCTGTTTTCATTACTTCTGCCTTATACATAATCACTGTGGGAAATCAACTCTATTCAAAAGTGGGCTGTGGCTCGTATGCTGCTCTTTATGATTTGGAGCACTTCTAAATATCCTGGTGGTTCGCACAACAGCAAAGATGGGACGGTCCAGCCACTCTGCTGCATCCACAGCACATTTTCATTATTGAATGTCAGTCGTACTGGTGGTACCTTTAGGAACAGAAAACGTTCTCTAATGCAGTATGTTTAAAACCAATCCAAGATTAAAATGTATAAACATTTTTAAAGGAAAAAGATTTATAATTACAAACAGAACAAGACTTCATAAATGTAAAGATTCAGAGGATACTTTTTTGGGCCCGATTTTGAAATAAAAAGCAGCACTGCAGCAGCAGCAGCAACCCTACCTACAGCAAATAATCTGGCACGTTACAGTAACAGACAGGGGTGTGACGAGAGCTCACATTATTAAAGACAATATTTCTCTTCAAGGTGAAAAGCTCTCATGATATTTAATAAATTTAATATTTAACAGGACCAGAGAAGCAACAGAAGTTGGCATAAAAAATACCACCACAACCTTTGTGGCAGCATGTTGGGTTTCCAGTGGAAACCAAGAGTGACAAACAAGACAGAGATAATACGTAAGAACACAAGAACAAGAACAACGTCTAACTATGCAAAGACATCTGAAGAACCATCATCATGTGATATACGGTTTTACTGTCATTCTTTTTCATTCTTTTCAGAGTTGACCTAATGACAAGCAGTGGCCATCCAACTGATCACTGCACAGGTGTGGAGGTTAACCACAACAAGCTTGTTTGCTAAGTGCTAATTGCTATGAACAAGCTAAAGTGAAAAAGTTCTGTATGTAGAAATGACTGATTTAAACTCAGCTGGTTCTGATGCACTGTGTCAGAAGAGCAGCCCCCACACGCTCAAATCAGCCCCACCCACCGGTGTAGACTACCTGCCCAAACTCCTTGATTTCGTCTTGTAAGAGTATAACTGCAACACTCATAATACAACGCATTTAATCTCTACCCACATGGGAAATGCGCTGCACACAACACCACCTAAGGAAACGCCTCAAACACATGCAAACATCCAGCAGCTGGTTGCAACAGAAATACAGTAACTCCTGAGCAAAAATTTATTAAATTAAGTGTTTGAAAATTAAGGTAATTTAATAAATATTCCACAAAATATTCTCATGTATTTTAACCTAATTTTTCACTTTCTCACAAAAAATATAGTTATATAATTAGATTTTTAATTTTAGCATCTTTAACATTTGTCATAATGTACGATGTTTATTATTATTATTATTATCATCATAAGTTTAAAAAAAACCTGTATCCTCACACCTGTGTATAAACACAGATATAACATAAACCTTTAAGCATGAGGGTGTATGTAACTCACCAAATGAGAGTTCTCTTTTGCCTCTTGTACTTGCTGCACCTGTGGTTCAGCTACAACTTTCGTGTCCTGGTCAGAAGTCATGAGCCGTCTGCTTCTTGGCTCCTCAGGGAGAAGTCTCTGTGTCACCAAGTAAGCTACAGGGGGGAGGGGGAGAGGGAAAAGAAACAAGTTAGACTAAAGACCAGAGATGTTTACCTACATAACTGCAGCACAACATCAGTTGTAACACGTGTACAGTGAAGCAGGCCGGGGGGGGCAGTGTCCGATAGTTACTTTAAGAGAGAGGATCTCCTGAAAAGATGTGTTGCACAAAATACAAAATCAATAATTTCATACAAATACAACTTGTTTTTAATGTTGGTTTGTGAACAGATGTCTTATATGGAGCATTAAATTCACTCTCTTATACGATATACAACCTCAGTGGGCCCACATTCATTTTATAGGAGTTTCTTTGTGTTCATGTTTATCTTTGTTTTGTCTTCCCTTCACGTGCATTAACAAAGGATAGAGCTACCAGAAACAACTAAAAGAAAAGTGACACAGGTGCTTAAAAGAGTCTGCACAGGTTGTGAAAAAACTGCTGCACAGCCTGAAGAGTCAATCCAAAACACTGGAATTAACTCAGTACTAAATTCTGTATGTATGAGAAAATAAAGCTAACTAAACCACTTCTCAGGTACAAAAAAAGCAGTTTGATTAGGTATAAAAATTTTATTTACTGTCATTAACTTCCCGTCAATCACTCAATTCACTGTTTCAGCACAACTGACTATCAACCTCCACAGCTTGGTGCTTTAGAGTGACACTTTTTCGGCACACTATTTTTGTATATCAGTAGGTGATAGATGTTGCTGTGCTGGTGCGTGGCTCCTCTTTTCAACATCATACATTCATCCCTAAGGCTGATTAGCACGATCAGCTTCATTGGTTCATAACTTCCACTAGATCTGACCTCAACAGTACACAGAAAAAGGGAGGAGGAACCCCAGTGAATCCAAACATCACTGGAAACAGCTTCCTTTCTGTCCTGCCGGAGCCGTTTGTAAAGATAATCTGCTCCAGCATTTGGGTGCCTGTCTCTGACACTGGCTCTCGCTGTGTTCGCATACAAAGCAGAAAAAGAATGGGGTGGCTGTAAAGCTGGTGACCTTTGAACCATATACTCATTCCCATACACAGCGTGCGTCTGTGTATTTGTGTGTGTGTTATATGAGTGTGTCATGCCACCACAATAAAAGGAGTTAAACACAACTCCCCATCAATTCTAGTCAGTAAATGTATCGGCAATGCAACCCTTTAGTCCTATTTTGTGACCATTTGTGGAGATAGTGTGATTAAATTTTATTTCTAGCTGCACCAGCGCCACCTGTAAATATGCCCCCACGTTTGTTTGTTTTTTAAATCATCATATATCACATTAAACACTAGGAGGGAGCAAATGAACAATGCACAGTGAACATTTACCTAGAGCATGCAAATATGAAAAATTACTAGAGTCCTGAGTTTCTAAGATACTGACACTTGACAAGACCAGTGAGATTGGTGGATCTGTTTCTGATGCAGCACCTTCTGTAGCTGAACTTCTCTAGACATCATCCGGGGAAGCTGGACATTACCCTACCAGCTCCCAAGTACAAAGTCCGAGCAACGCCAAGCTGAGGCCATGTGCAAATACAGCAGGTAATTGTCCGGAGAATTCACAGCGAGCGGGCGGGCGTTCCCTTTCAGTTGATCTGCTCAGCACAACTCCAGAGAGTGTGGGAAATATTTACAGTGTTTTTTGCTGTTGTACCGCATTTCTCTCCTTCAGAAAAGTAGGGTAATATACATTATGCATCAATTCTAATCACAGATATGCCGCTGCTTCAATGTGCAGTAAATAAAACACTGAATTCCACGATGTAGTTTTTGTGACACGACATGTCTCCTGCACACTCGACCCAGAGACCACCCCACACCTAAACAGATTATTTCCCCATGTGAGAACACGTCTGACATGGACAATTTCCTAAACTTATGTAAAATAAACAGTTTACAGTTTATTTCCAAACAAAAAAAGTATTTCCACTTCCTGATATTTTTTGCATATCTCACACTTAAATGATTCAGATCACAAAACAAAGTCTAATATCCCACAAAGAAAACCTGAGTATATACAAAATACAGTGTTTAAATGATGACTTTTTTACTAAGAGGAAAATAGCTGTTCAAAAAGAATTTAAATAAAAAATCAGGAAGGGTGCAAATACTTTTCCACAGCACTGTATTACCATATGTTTGAATTTACTGTGTGGTTTTACTAAAGTAAAGTTAGTGCTTCAGCACAATGTTTGTTTCTGTAAATAGTCTTTTTATTACCAGGGCACTTTTTAATAATGCACTTTGATTGAAAAACAGTATTAATTTGGTTCACTGCATGTTGATTTAAGTAGTGCGCCTACATTTTATGCCTGTGCTCTTAATATTTTCAGTAAGGACAACCAGTGCTACCAGTGGGAAAAATGAGTCTGGATGCCTGTAAGATGTTGTGATTTTAACTTAAGTAAACTTAAGTAACCTTAAAACCTGTCCATTAACTGACTGACTGATTTGACTTTTATGAATGCATGGTACGTAGAAAGATGATGAATGCCAGGCTGCAGTGATAGCACTCCTGTGCAGATCTCTCTGTGTCGTTTTAGGTTAGGTAACACTAAAAAGTCAATACTTTACTGAGAAACAGATCTAAACTTGGCCCTAAACATCCTTCTCTGCTACAAGTCATGCCATTCAAAGCAATAACAATGCTGTCATGTGTAAGCTGTGTAAATATCTTAAAACATGTCTGTTTGCAACTGAACCAAGAAGCACAATCATTTTAGAGGAACATAACTTTAACCAGCGTGCAAACATATATAATACACATCTATAACATTGTAATTTGACCATCCCAGTCAACAACTTTCACAAACATCTACTCTGGGAGATGTTGTGAAACAAATACCTGTATTGTAAGTCACCCAGTCTTTGTTTTATGTAATAAACGACTATATGAGGGTAAACACAGGACCCCAGACAGTCACTGGCAATGCAGTTTGATTTTAACACTGTACAAAAAGCTGGCCCTAGTCACATTCACGCAGCTTCCTCTACAAACGCACATAACGTCTAGACAAGGCATGAACCAAAACATAGGCCATGCTCGGTCCACCTCCTCGTTTCCACTGCCTTGTTTCCACCCTGCATAATCCCGGAGTGTGATTTATGACCCAAATGCTGCTCTGTTGTTCCAAAATAAGCGACGTTCAACCCCCACCAGTGAAAAATGCAACAGTGGGCCAATAAGTTTATTTTTAGTTGGTGGGTTACCGCTTGTGGACGATCGTTACCAGGCATCCTGCACGTCCCTGTGGGGGGGTTGAACAAGTGTCTGCGTCCAGACACGCTGCAGCACACATGATGTGCGTTTGTCTGAGTTAACTTTGCTGGTCAAACACCTCAACATCTACTAAAGATGCAATGCAGGCGTATTTAGTAGCTGACACAGCCGAGAAGCACTGCAGCTCACATGCCATGCCCATGCCAAGGGCCATGCCAGCGACTCTCCTTCGTCTCTAAGCAGCATCTTGGCGTGATGAGAGCAAAGTCTGGCTGAAACTGGGTAATAAATGAATAAAAAAGAACACGTAAACATGCCAAAACGGCAACGTTAAAGTTGACACTGACTAGAAAGTAGCAGCCATGTCTAGTTAGCTGGCTTGCAGCAGCACCCAATGAAAGATGGCGACCTCCGGTGTGATTTCGCGGATTCCCCAACCCCCATCGCTCTGAATCAAGCTAATATCCAGTAACAAACACGCTAACTTAACATGACTTTACAAAGCATCGGAGAACAGACTCCAGTCGTGTGTTTTCTGTTCTAATGCTCACTTTGAAGACAGTAAGTTTGGAAACAGTTTCTTACTCACCTGTCAACTCTCACTGCACGGCGATGCAAATACTGTTGTGGTAGTGGCAGCTGGTGGTGGTGATGGACTGAGGCCTTCAACTGGCTTCTAGGCTAAATACGCAGGGTATTAGCTAGCAGGCTATATTGAGCTCGCTAGCTAGGAACAACCGGCGTACCGATCTAAACTTGACCGCAAATAGTCCCCAAAAGTCAAGAGAAATAGTTATGGACAGCTGTAGTGCAATGACGACGCCCCCAAGTATGTTTGCAAAACTCAGCTCCCCCGACCAGCACTGCAAGCTAGTTAGCAAGTAAGCTAGCTAAAGACCTAGCTAGGTGGCTAGCTAGCTAGCTTGCCTATGAACGGGCTCGATAAATCTGGCGCCTGGAAATTCACTCGAAGCAAATTCCTCACGGTCAACAGAAGGCTGTACGGCAGGGGGAAGTCAAAAACCATCCAGAAAACCCTGAAACCGAGGAATAAACGTTACGCGTCTCAAAGCTTCCGATCGATTAAACACTCGTTACAGCTAAAGATGAGAGAGACGGGGTTCAGGAATGGAGAAGTCGCTGTTTCATTTCCCTTTCGTGTGCAGCACAAAGATCGTCTATATTCGGTTGATGCGTCAATGATAAAACATTTACGATTACGTCAGGAAGGATCATATTCTAAATTAAAAAAATTAAAAACAACTTTTGTACAGATTAGTAGAAAACAACATATTTTAATTCTTTAAGTAATCCAAATGTTAAAACTAAAGTAATTTACTTCAGTTGAATTTTGTGCTGATGTTTGGACACTTACACATGAAGTTGTTTTTTTCTAGTCAAAAACAGCAAACACAACCCAGCAGAAATCAGCCTTTTTACAAATGTTAAATCGCTTGTAGTTCTTTAGAACTTAGAAATAATAAACATGTTTGTGGAGAGTGTTTGTGGCACATACAAAAGTTTGGCTGATCAATGCTTGAAAACACGTTGTAGCTAGTTAAGCTCCATCCGCCAATAACAGATAACAATATGAATAATAAAGTGGATCGCCCTTATTAATCCTGTGGTTGTTTGTGTTTTTGTATGATATGAAAGTTTTTAAAGTGTTTACACCCTGATCATAAAAATTATTTTAAAAAGTAGGAGGATCACATTTTAAGAGTCTCATTAGGCAAATCTCATGCAGTTATTAAAAAAGAAAGGCGAGGTGAAGATGAGCTGCTCTAAGGTCAGCAGAGTGACACCTCTTCGTATTTTCCCTCTCTATGCGGTGCAGTAGTGAACCCGGAGCTGTCATAGAGGGCTCGAGCTCCCGCCCCTCCTTCTCCCACGCGCGCTCACAGCGGGCCGTCGTGATTGGTCGAGACTGGCAGTGGGTGCACGCGAACCCACTCGTGATCAGCGGTAATGGGCGTGGTCGGTAAAAATCCCCGCCATCTGATTGGCTGTTTCCGAAACACTGCGGATCACAACAAATACGGAGCAAAGAGCCGAGCAGAGGTGACATAAATAAAAATGATACTAATACAAAAGTAAATCAACAAAGATCAATCAAAAAATATATCAAACATGAAAAATAGCTATAGAGACTACAAAGAAATTAGATGATTTATCTGAACCATATAACATTTAATTTTAAAAGGTTACAATTCTCATATCTCACCATAAATCTACAAACAATAATGATCCATATATATCAATAATGAATAATAATCCATAATTAGAAAGAGAAAACATTAGTTTAAAAGCAAAACCTGATGTTGCTTACTATAAGTATTCAGACCCTCTGCTGTGACTCCACGTTTTAATATTCTTTGACGTGTCTGAGTTTTGACTGAAGCCACCTGATCTGACTGACTTGAGTTCAGAGAGGCTTGTGTATATATAAGTTATAAGTTAACCACAACTGATTCTACATGTTTGTACAAAAGCCAAGCCATGAACATCAAGTTACTCTATGCAGAGGGTCAAAACAGAATTGTGATGAGGCATAGCTCGGAGCGATTTCTAAAACTTTGATTGTTCAGAGGAACATGTGGAACGGGACACAACGGGCCTTGGTGGGGAGGTCACCAAGAACACCAGGGTCACTCTAACAACTTTCTGGGAGGAAGGCCATCTGTGTAACACTCCATCATTCACATCTTTATGGTAGAGAGATTAGATAGAAGGCCATGCAATGGACTGCCAATCTGTCCACAGTGTACCCTGCATCTTCCCTAGTGACAGCTGGGATAAGCTCCAGCACCCCTGCAACTCTTAATAGGATAAATGTTATGGACAGGAGCCACAGCTTTTAAAGGGGTGTGAGGCCATAAAGAAACAGATTCCCTGCTCTGAGGAGACAAAATTAAATTCAGCAGCAGGAACAGAGAGAAGGATAAATTTAGTCAAATTTGAAGAAAACCAGCACTTAAGCCCCACAGAACATCTGTGGAGAGACCTGAAGATGGCAGTTCACAGATGCTTCCTATTCACTCTGATAGAGCGTGAGAGGATGATCCAGAGTAGAGACTTTCCCAAGAAGACTTAAGGCTGCTTACAGGGGGCTTTCACATATAAGTAACCATCTCAGTCAAAATAAGTAAAACCTGCATGATGCCACTGCTGCAAGTTGTCCGTTTATTTGTTTTGTTTGTATTTTATATTAAAGATGAAGTTACCTTCAGGATCACACCATTCACATAGTGGAAAGTAATTTGCAAGGAGAAGAAACGATTCTTATAAAAAATAAAAACAATTATTTAATTTAATATTTTTCTTTAGCTAGAAAAATACAGTATAAAAGGGGGAACTGGGGCGGATCTGTTTTTTCTGGATTCTTGTATTGTTATTGCTATGCATGTATCCGGGCACCAGGTGGCGATGTGCAGAAAAACTCACTGCGGTGTCTCCAGCGTCTTTTCCGGTTTCAGCGGAACACCGAGCTCTCCTTTCCCCGTGCCGTCAGCGGACCACAACGTGTCCAGACAAAATGGCACTTTATAATTTCAAGAAGATTATGGTGGTTCCCACCGCTAAGGTATGTTTGATGTCAAGATTTAAAGTGTTTTAAACTGCTATTGTTTTGCATTTCAGCTGTGGGAGAAGGTAGAAGTTAGAAACAACATGGTGAGATTCGGTCGGGAAGGAAAACACGTGTTGTGCTGTTGTAAAGAGACGGAGACATGCTCTGTGACTTTCCTCATCAGATAAACCAGAGAGAACACGGCTAACTAGTCATTTAAGTCTGACAAGTAATAATCTATTAAAAGTTTTTTTGTCCTGTAACTGCTGGGCGACGGAGTTGACAGAAGACCAGATATGTCACACACCAAATTCTGTTCTCAAATATTGAAGTTTAAGACTCGAGTCTATCCGGTAATCACCACGGACAAATGTCAGTATATATATATATATATATATATATATATACACACACACATACAATACGTCTAGTAACACACATTAAAACAAATGTTATGTTCGTGTTACTCCAACAGCGTCTGACCATTTAAATACCAAGTTGTTTGCGAGCCAAGGGAAAAGTAAGAGTTGTGGTTTCTCGAGGAAAAGTTCTGTTCATCTGCCGAACTGACAAGAAGACGTTACTCGTTTTGGGGGAGTAACACAGAACATCATTGAAAGCAATCTTCCTTTACCAACTAATGGCTACATATTAAACAGACAGTTTTTTAATGGAGTTTGGCACGACTCTTTCAGGAAACAGATGGAAATACAGGAAGACTACAGGAGTTATTGGAAAACGGAAAACAATTTCCCTCTGGGATTAGTAAAGCTTTTTGAATTTTGAATCTTTTTCAGGAAAACTGTGTTTGAGTTACTTTGTGGTTGGTTGTCAGATTAGTCAAATGTAAAACCAGCGACAGCACCATCCTAAGAGGCTGTTCAAAACCCCTAATTTGTTCTCATGTTATTCAGGTGACTTTACATCTCAAGCTTACCTGAAAATAAAATGTAAATTCTTGTTTTTGCTTCACCAAAACCCTGATCTTTGCGATGTTCCCCCCTCCCTGCAGGAATTCATCGACATCACTTTATCCAAAACACAAAGGAAGACGCCCACGGTGGTACACAAACATTACCAGATCCACCGTATCCGACACTTTTACATGCGAAAGGTGAAGTTCACCCAGCAGAACTACCACGACCGCCTCACGCAGATCCTCACCGACTTCCCCAAACTTGACGTAAGTCAAACATGTCACTTTTTCACTTGGACACATTTGTGTGCGACTCCAATAACAGAGTAAGAGCAGCTGGTTAAACGTGGTTTTCATCCCCTCAGGACATCCATCCCTTCTATGCTGACCTCATGAACGTGTTGTATGACAAAGACCATTACAAGTTGGCTTTGGGACAGATAAACATTGCCAAGAATCTGATTGATAAGTAAGTTTGTCTAAACTCATATGCTAATTGCCTTGTTTATGGTTGGTCTTTGTCTTTGGTCTTTCTAATAAACCTGAAAACAATGGAAACATATTTTTTAACCTCTCCAGTGTTGCCAAAGACTACGTGCGCCTGATGAAGTACGGAGATTCTCTGTACCGGTGTAAACAGCTGAAGAGAGCCGCCCTGGGTCGTATGTGCACCATTCTGAAACGACAGAAGTCGAGTCTGGAGTATTTGGAACAAGGTAACAGAGAGATTCAGTGTCTTGTGTCTGAAATATTTTTAGAGGCCTTTGCAGAAAACACAAATGAGGTTTATCAGATTGCACATCAAAAACTGCAGGAATCATTCATCAGAAGCTTAGGTGTCAACACGGAGGGGGAGAGCACAAACTTCAGTGTGCAGAGGTTATAACTAATAACTCATTTCCCTGTTCACCTGCAACAGTACGTCAGCATCTGTCCCGTTTGCCGAGCATTGACCCCAACACGAGGACCCTGCTTCTGTGTGGTTACCCCAACGTCGGCAAATCCAGCTTCATCAACAAGGTAGATGACGCCATGAAACACGCTTTGTGTGTGACAGCTGTGTATAAACCCAGTGTAGTGATGATTTTCTGTCTCAGGTGACCAGAGCAGATGTTGACGTCCAGCCGTACGCTTTCACCACCAAGTCTCTGTTTGTGGGTCACATGGACTACAGATACCTCCGCTGGCAGGTAAAATTCTGCAGCTCTTTCTGTTCTTCTGGCTCTAATGTGGGTTTAATGCCAGCAACGTGTAACCCTGCTGTAAATATATAGCCATAATATTTAGTGTTTGCTTTCTTTATAACACTAGTGGCACCGAATATGAATTAACAGTATTTATTACTGAAACATAATACAACATGACACCTGCATGATTCATATTTGATAATTCAGTTGTCTTAAATCTTGTGTGTTATCTTCACTGAGGTTTAACCAGAAGCTTTTTTCTAGTGTAAATCTACAGCAGTGACCTGTTACGTAGGGCTATATTAAGTCTTTCCTGATTTGTACTAAAATTGAGTTGCTGCTAAACACTGTCTTTAGTTAATTATTGCCTTAAGGCAGTGGTCTTAAGATAGAATCACCTCCTGTTATATCATTACAAAGTTAATTAAACTTTCACACGACCTTTATTTTTCCACATTCTGATCCCATCGTCCTCGTCATTCATTCTTATGTTAACTCTGTGTGCGTGAAGGTGGTGGACACCCCCGGTATCCTGGACCACCCCTTGGAGGAGAGGAACACCATCGAGATGCAGGCCATCACAGCTCTGGCTCACCTGCGAGCGGCCGTTCTGTACGTCATGGATGTGTCTGAGCAGTGCGGTCACACCCTGCAGGAGCAGCTGAAGCTGTTCAACAGCATCAGGCCTCTTTTCGCCAACAAGGTCAGACGTCAGTGTTTTACAGCTCCTGCACGTAGCAGAGACTTTATGATTTTCTAGTTTAGTTTATTAGTGCTGTTTAGTTTATTAGTGCTGTTTTGGTTGAGGTGTGGGGCCAAGTCTTTTTATTTGCCCAACTGTGACCTGTGTCTGTTTGTTTTGCCCCTGTAGCCGCTCATCATCGTGGCCAACAAATGTGACGTAAAGAAGATCAACGAGCTGTCTGAGGAAAACCAGGTGGGTGAGAAAACACCTGGAAAGTTGTGAAGAAACCATCAGAATACTGCAGCCCCCCCTATAATTTTCTCAGGTAGAGGTGAACTAACATGTCTCAGGCGGCTGCTTCATTGATGGTTTTCTTTTTACAGAAAGTCTTTGCAGACCTGTCTGCTGAAGGCATCTCAGTCATTGAGACCAGCACCCTGACTGAAGAGGGAGTCATGCAGGTTAAAGGAGAGGTGAGACACAGAACGACAGACTCTCTGAGTCAGTGAGCTGTGGAGTATTGCATTTGTAGTTGTTGGTTCATGGCCCTGTGTTTCTCAGGCCTGTGACCGGCTCCTGGCCCATCGTGTCGACACCAAGATGAAGGGCAAGAAGGTCCACGATGTTCTCAACCGGCTCCACCTGGCCATGCCCGCCAAGAGAGACGAGAAGGTGATTAGAGATTATCATCGCACTGCAGCTTGTTGTTTCAGTGAAATTGTACTTTTGTATTTGACTTTCCTTCTGTCGTTTTAAGGAGAGACCTCCGTTTATTCCCGAGGGAGCCTTGATGCGCAAGAAGGCGATGGAGGTGTACGCACCCAAACGCAAACTGGTACGACTGGTGTTAACTTTGAGAGAAAAGCAAATACACCACAGGGTTGTTAATCATTTATTCAAGTAGTACTTCAGTTTTATCATACTTATACCATAAGCAGATTTTACTTCAGAGATACTTTAGTTACTCTACCGCCTGATAATATCAACACAAACCATGCTGCAGTATGTAAAGTAGTTAAATGTAGCTCTTTGTTTTTACTTTGCACGTACATGAATGCACCAGTATTAAAAAGCATTTTGCTGCTCATCACACAGGAGAGAGATCTGGAGATGGAGCTCGGGGACGACTACGTTCTGGACCTACAGAGTAAGAGTTCTCATTTGAAACCATGTGAACTTGTGAACGGTTATTGCTTATTTTCACAATGCTGATATTAATTTTAATCTTTTCTTAAAGAATATTGGGATCTGATGCACGAGGATGAGAAGCAAGATAAGATCCCTGAAGTCTGGGAGGGCCACAACATTTCAGATTACATTGATCCTGACATCATGAAGGTGTGTGTGTGTGTTAGTTAACTTAGTGTTCAACTCTTTTTATATTGTAAATCAGTCTTCTAAACATCTTAACATTGTTTTTTCCCCCTGTTTCTCAGAAACTGGAGGAGCTGGAAGAAGAGGAGGAGCTGAAGGAGCGAGCCGGGGAGTACGAGTCGGACGACGAGAGCGAGGATGAAGAGATGCAGGAGATCCGTGTTCTGGCCAAACAGATCCGGGAGAAGAAGCAGCTCATGGTCATGGGGTCTAAAGAGAAGGACGTGCACGGGCCTCGCATGCCCAGGACTGCCACCAAGGTGAGAGAGGCTGGGTCGCTGCTGTTGATCAGTTTAATCTTCTCGCAGGTCCACTGGTATTAGTGTGAACTTGTGAGTTCATGCATAACAAAGAACTGAACGTGGAGAGAAACACACACCTGACAAGATGAAGGAAATCTGTATGTATCCTCTCATAATTGTCAGTGTAGGAAGACAGACACATATTTGAACACAGTGTGCTGTACGAGGAATAATAACTCGTACATTAACACTTTGCTAAGTAAGAAACTTAATCAGTCACATTTGCCTCATTTTTCCTTATGTGTAGCAAAGTGTAAATTATGTAAAGTCATTATTTATATGAATCTTTATGAGAACAGGCAGATTTTGGGGCAACATTAGAGAAATGATCTGAGAAGTGTTGACATAATCCTCTGAGCATTTTAATTTGAAAAGCCTCAGACATTTTCCTGTTTCAGGGGGTCACCTACTTATATCCAAAGCTTCAGTCACTTAATTCCTCTATTTTAAATTTGTTTTTAAATGTGTGTCACCGTGTCCATTGAGCTCTTCACCTCGGCAGTGATGGTGCTTCTGTTTGTGTGTCTTTGACGTGCGCAGGTTGAGAGGAAGAAGCTTGAGAAGGAGATGGGCGACCTCGGTCTGGACATGAATGACAAGGATGATGTAAGTTCTACATTTACATCGGAATCGAAACGTTGACTCCATTAAATCCTATAAGTTAATGAATCGTGTGGCCTCGTTGTATAACTTTCTGTTAATATTTTACGCTACAGAGACCAAAACCTCACCTCGCGTCTTTCTTTTTCTAAAATACAACTATAAAAATGTTGGAAACCAGGTGTGCGGAGGGAAGAACTCTGAGACGTGATTTTGTTCCACGCACGTGTTTGTCAGCTTTTTCCTACTTGTGATTTCAGAGCCACTACGTGCAGCAGGCCCGACGGTCCCGCAGCATCGCTAAGAAACGTAAACGTGAGGCTTCAGCCCCTCCGACCTCCAGGACCCGCAGCCAGAGCGCCTCCCGTCCACCACGAGACCAGTCCGGTCTACGAGATCCAAAGGTACGACGTGGCATCTTTACTTTGTAGTTATTACATTATGCTGCTGTTGATTTTTCTTGCTGATACTTTCAGGACACTGTCAGCAGCGTAAAACTGGATAATTAATGTCTTTGTGTTTGTGGATATTCCTCAGATGGTAAAGAAAACAAAGAAGATGATGAAGAACTCCCAGAAAGGCATGAACCGCCAAGGCAGGAAGGGAGAGTCTGACAGACACGTGTTTGACCTCAAACCCAAACATCTGCTGGTCGGGAAGAGGAAGTCAGGCACCAATGACCGCAGATAATACGGCTCTGTTCTGGACTCCTGAAACCTGGACTCTCTTTTGAGAAAGAGGAACTTGTGTGTGTTTTTGTCTCTGTACATTTTCCTCAGCAGTAAAAGCCAGAACATGAAATATCTTTCCTTTTTTAACTGAGGAAACTCTGGTCATTTCGTAATTTTGTGACATTGGTGCATGTGGCATCATAGAAAACTGTAAAGCTGCTGGGGAAATGCACAGAGTCATTTAAACGATTAGGTATTATAATAATAGTCTTATTTTTGAGCTCTCAAGCTTTTTCTCACAAAAACAAACCTTGCTGAGCTTTTCATCTGTGTCTCTGCTTACATATATGTAAAAGTAGAGACTCAGAAACCAGATAATGTTGAATCAGACTCCCCTGATCCTGATTAACGGTCGGTATGTCAAACATTATTCAGTTGTTAAACTGATTTGTATATGATTTCACTAGTTTTTCTCTTGACAGTAGCAGTTAAGTGAACTTTTATGCCATAATGTGGCACAGGAAATGCTGGTGTGACTTTGGATAAAGTGATGATCCTTCCTTAATAAGTCTCTTCTTGCAAAATATTCCTTATCGACGGAGCCAAATAAATATGTCATAACTAAACACAACAGTCAGATTGTCTTGCATTTAATTAAATCCTATGTACTGAGATTTTTTTAAAGCATGAAAACCCAATATCATGCTCCATCTCTATAATTTTTACCTCTTTATTTCTTTCTTCCTTTGACAATGAAATAGCGGCTAAGTCAAACTGCATTCATAATTAAACTTTTTAAGAGGTTACTTGCTTCTGATAAATATACACAACGGGGAAAATGTGAGTCTACTTGGTCAAGAGCAACACTTCTATTCGGCCTGTATTACTGTTAAGATGCGTTTACAATTATACCGTAACACCTCATGAAAATGGGTTCTCCATGTGCCGATAAAACTAAACTTACGCCGATATGTGTGACTGGTAAGCATTTCAAAATTTCGACTTTATTTCCAAATTTAAAGCCAGTTGGCACCTTCTTAGTTGACCGAAGAATACAGAATAATTTCATGTTTTGTATAATATTTTACAGTACGTTATTGAAGTGTTTGGATTTGGTGAAAACCAAGACAGCAAGAAATGAGCGTGTTGTGAATACAGTTTGGTCGGAAGCCACTCTACAGCGGACTCGCCTTTTATTGCGAAAATCCCCGTCCCGGAATTGGCTTCGTTATCGCTTCTCACGTAGCGGAGCTCATCAACTGTCAACACGGGTTCCGGACAAAACCAGCGCAGCTTTATCTCACATCGAAGAAAATGGTAGAAACGGTGACATCTCCTACAATATCCCGGAATAAAACCCTGCATTTGTAGACTTTCTGGTAAGTTGAGAAACATTATTTGAGCAGGTTGTTTTACGGTTAGCCCGTTAGCATGTTTGCTACCACCAGCTAATGGGGACGACGTTAGCTTTGCTTAGCTTGTGTTTGTTGTCGCGGTGGTTCGGTAACATTGTCTGGACCTGCTAATGTAGGCTTTCACTTAGTCAGGTAAATATATTGATGCCCGAATTTGATTTACATCTCTCGTCTTAATTTACGGCAAAACGCCAAATCGTATAGTGATATTTAATCTTCCATGTCAGGTCACATCAGTGACAGTCTGCAAGAGGAACTAACTACCAGCTACACAAGGCTGTTTTTATTCAGCACAAACACTAACGGATCAAGTAATGTCTTTACTGGAAACATGGCAGAACATGAAAAGAACGCTTCAATGAAACACTTGTATTTTAAAGTGATTCGAGTTCAGAAGCCTTATTTAAGTTCAAGGGCAAATAAAACCTTGGTTTCATATGTGTCATCAGGAGCCAGACTGGTTGTCATTACTGTGATATGAGCATCCATGGGGGTCACCCCTCATCCTGATGCACAGAGGATCACATCTCACATAATCTCACAGTCTAAAGCTACTGATCATGACAAAGCTGACAACCCACAGGCTTATGAAAAAGAATTACAGTGGTGGGTTAGACGTTGCTCATCAGCCTTTTTCCATCTGTGACTAACAGTGTAGGATTTTAAAATGTTATGAATCACAATGAACAGGTTAGCAAAGACAATACAGAGACGTGATTCTTGAAAAGTGATGTGGCAACACACAAAAACGCCAAACACTTATTGGTTTTGCCCACTTACGTGGGAAGTTTTGCAGATTAATGTCAGATTTATTTGTTTTTTATGTCAATCAAAAATGTATTTGAGCTTAGTTGATGTTAGTTGATTCATTTAGAAATAATTTGCAAAACATTTGCTATTTGAAATTAATTTACATTTTGTTTTACACGAAAAGTGACAATTCAGTGATTACAAACTTAAAACTAAATGTTTTTGCCTTGAAGCAACACATTCTGCCCTGAAAGAATTAAGAATGAACTAATCCTTTGATCAATTCAAATTAGATTAAGATAAATAAAATAAAGTTGCGTCATTAAACTGAACATGTTTTGACTGAACTCTTGGTCGTAAAGTACAAACTAAAGATGGAAACAAACATCGTAATAGTTTATATTTGATGTAAACAACAAAGTCAGTGATAGAGAAAACTGTAGTACTACAAAAATATTCCAGTGCCTATTTAGCTCATAATCCAGTGTAAGGTTCTCTTACTCTGTTCCTACTCAGCCTTAATCCAAGCACTTTTCTTTCTCCAACAAAAAATGCTGAATGTTTGCTTTTAGCAACAAGAAGGAAAGATGCTGCTATCGTTGCACACTTCTCAGTTTCTGTCTCAGAAATCCCACTTGTTACACCTTAAGTTACCCGCTGAGGCTTTGTTGAGCCTGTGCAGTCAACAACACTGTGTTTCACACTGATTTACTTTGTCACTTCACATTTTCACACATGGAGTCTGCCAAATCCAACCACTGCCAAGTACTGTGCAGTCATCTTAGGTTTCCATTGAGTGTAGCTGTTGAGTGAGCGACTTGCATGTCCCACGCAACACTTCAGCCAGCGTTTGTTCTCTTGACCTTTTGTATGATTGTGTACTTTCAGACTGTGGTTACATCAGGTTGAGGAAGACGGGATGCCGGTGGAGAGCGGTAGCAGCCTCGCTGCTCGCCAGGCGAAGCAGAAGAGGAAGTCCCACAGCTTGTCCATCCGCAGGACCAACAGCACTGAGCAGGAGCGCTCGGGGCTGCAGAGAGACATGATAGAGGGACAGGTGAGGAGAAACAGTTAAAAACAGTTAACTACTCAAACTTTCTAGGCAACAACCACTAGAATCCCCACAGTAAATTTCCAGCTACTTCACTTCAGTCTGTTATAATTAGCTTGCTGTTCTGCTGTTGCTGTAAGCTCTCTAGTTTTAAGCCTAAGCCAATTAGGTTTTAATGCAGCGGTTTAGAAGGAACATGATGGTTTATATTGTTGCTGGCTTAAGCATGCCGCAGTTATTCCATGATTTTAAATCAGTGGTTAAAACAGATGGATTCACAATAGGCTTACATTTCTGCCGTTAGGTTAGGTGGATCGGTTAGGTGCCTTGGTTCTCAGGTCTTGCTGAATTTTACTCAGACTAAGCAGCTATGAAGGAATTCATTTATTCCTGGCACACTGAGTAAACACATTTACCTGGAGTTAAGAAGTGACTAGATTACATTTAAGCTTGATTTGTGCTCTTGCTTTAAATCTATGAATAGCCTACATTGGATGACGTAGCCTCTCCTGGAATGTAACTGTATACTGTGGCAGCACAGACAACTGTGATTTGTCCACTCGGTAACATTGTGGTGGACCATGTCCTCCGGCAGCTTCTTTCTTTATCTGCATTGCAGTAATTTCAGTAAAACAAACTGCTGTTCAATATCTATTAGCTCAATCACCATTGATTGTACTACACTGTAGGACGCTGGAAACTGTGTAGTTCTCTTCATAGATTCAACAAAGAAGCATTAATCAAGCTTTAAATGTAAACTCAGGTGCAGCGGGTCTTTTAGTCTTTTATCTCTGCTCCGTGTTGAAACCTGTTGAACTGTTTTCCTGTGCGTCGGCACTATCTGCATCATCTGTCTGTGGGAGTCATTAGTTGTAAATCCACCGTGAAATTCTGTTTCAACGTTTCAGTTGAAAATCTAAAATTCAAAGCACAAGGTGTTTTCTCAGATTTTGAAGAATTAAACCAAGTGACCAAGCATATTCCTGCTGTTGTTAGAGGAGATGACCTAAAACAAGGCTGCATGGTTTCCTGTGGCCTAACTGGAGATCAATGTTCTCTTAAAAGCCTGAATGCATCACTGGGCCCGATGCAGAGAACCACATGTATGACCTATGAGTGACAGGAGGAGAGTTGCTGGATTTTGATGAAGTGCACGGAGCTGGTCTAATCCCTTCCTCATGACTTTTGTTTTTCACTCTGGTCCCTTTTGGTGCCAGTCCTCTGATAATCTGGAGTCCTTCATGAGAATGGAGGTAAGTGTCAGGTGTCAGACTGTAGCGTATCTCCTCGTGTGTTTAAGTAGGTTTTAGAGCTGACTTTAGCTGTGTAGCTTATGTTTGGTTAGTATTTAGACGAGGTGTTGTGTGGTGGCTATAACATCCACGTTTCCCAGTTAGCTAAACAAATCCAAACGTCTTACAGAGGGCTCAGTTAGCTTGAGCTGTGGGCAGTTTAGTGACCTATTGTTCTGTAATTTTGAGGGTGAGACCCTGTTTGCTGTATTTCCAGTTTTGATAGATGATTTATTGACATTTTAAGATAATAGCATTATATATATATCTGAGTTACTCATACTTTATTAATCCCCTGGGGGAATGTCGTGTCCGGACATGCATGTGTCCAGAAAACATCCAAATGTCGACGACATTCAAATCTTATGGAAATAGATATGTATGTAAACACAATGGGCAATGTTTAATGAACATATGTTTAATATATATATAATATATATGTATAATATATATATATTAATATTCGACTAGCAGAGACCATCGCCACTTTTAAGAAACATTTGAAAACTCACTTGTTTAAAAAATATTTCAAATGACA
>JAUYWH010000009.1:19027248-19038426 GCA_034779795.1 Ctenopoma multispine | reverse complement strand
GAATTGTAATTTGCTTGTGTCTCCTTGTAAGTCGCTTTGGATAAAAGCGTCTGACAAATGAACTAAAGTAAAGTAAATGAACTAAAGTAATATTTCTTGCAAAGATTTTATAGCTTTTAGGACTATAGTGGTATTATACTGTGGTACTATAGTAGAAGTCGAGTATCCCCCCCCCCCCCCTCTGCTGCAGCCTGTCCTCCAACCCAGTCTCCTTCTGTTCAGTTATTGTGATGTGTGCACCGGGGTTCAGCGGCTGACATCAGCCCGTGAATGCTAACAGCACACTTGAATGATTTCTTTAGAAAACGTAGCTGCAAGCAGCAGTTCGACCCAAGCGAGAGAGCATTGTGCAGAAACACACTGTGCTCTCTCAGAGAAAGGTTCGCTGTGATTGGACACAAAGCTTTGAGGCCCACTGAGTTTGTGTTTGTACTACTGCAAATGTTGGGTCTCACTGAATAGTTAGTTTAATATAAAATAAAAACTGTTTGCTGCAGATAACTGAAATGAACATGTTTTAAACGCTTGAATGTGTTTGTTATATATTATAATTCTAATGAGTGTTATATGTTTGTAAGATGGACAACACGTCCCCCTGTGTCAGTGATTGTTTCCTGTTTAAGCCTGAAGCAGGAGTTCAATCTTATTTCCTTCCTCGTGGTTTTTATTGTTTGATAAGAGGAACATGCTTTGTACTGTACTGTACTTCTTCTTCCTATTTCTACAACATCTTTCTTTATTGCACAGTTCTAGAGATTTTCAGGGGTAAAACATACAGTTTTTATAAATTGGTCTTTATAAATAGTTTTTTATTTTCTTTGGCGTCCATGCAGATAAACATTTTATATGACTGCCAAGAGATTCACATTCCAGCTGTGCCCTCACATGCACTCACATGCTTTGTGACTTGTTTCCACCTTTACTTTTCTCTGCTTCGTGTCAGTGCCTCTTTTTCTGTACCTAGTCCATCTTAATACTCATGTACCCACAGACACGTCAGCCACTTCTCTACACAGAAACACTCAACACCTCCACACACGTCACGCACGTTTCCACGTTGTTCAATGTTCTCATTTTGTCTCCCTGCAGGACTCCAAACTGCCTTCGTCTCTGAGGAGCAATCTGCTGGACCTGTTCAGTCAGATCGAGAGGGAGTTTGAAAACCTCTACATAGAAAACCTGGAATGTATGTCATCATGAGAGCAGGAAGTCTTGTTGCTTCACATACAAAAAAACGTTATTAATCCCAGAGGGAAATTGTTCTTTCTTGTTCGAGCTACTCTGTTTATTTAGAGAGACTTCAATCCTCCTTCAGTCGCCACACAAACTTTAATATTAGCTTAGTAAAGGTAGGATTTATTACAGGCTATATATGTTTTAGCTCAGTAAACCAATGTAACATGTTTCAAGACAAGAATATATTTACAGGAGGAGGGTAAATTAGGCCTGTGTGCATCTGTAGTAAGCGGCATAGCTGTTTATGATGAGGTAACTGTAACTGGTTTGAGTTATTTCCTTTAATAGTTTATTCATCTGTCTGTCAGCACATTTATGATCAGTGCAGTTATTGCTGCGAGGCGTTTTAATACACCACCTGTTTGACCCTCAGTACGCAGAGAAATTGAGACGCTGAACGATCGTTTGGCTGCAGAGGGACAGACTTTTGAAGGGGCAGATTTAGCCAAAGGAGCGCTTAAAACGAAAGGTGAGTCTCACTCTACATTTATATTTAAGTAGCGTGCATATATGACGTTTTAGAGAATGTGGTGATTATAGTTCATCTTATTACCATACTTAATGTACTGTTGTTTCGATCTCTGTGAATGTCCAGCGAGTCATAGCACCAGCCAGCTCTCACAGAAACTAAAGACGACCTACAAGGCTTCAACAAGCAAGGTAAATATTTGTGTCCTTTATTGTCAGTGCAAAAGATTGGAAAGATTGTTTATCCAGAGGTTTGATCATTAATGCACACTTCCAGTCAAACACTCCAGGACGCACCTTCTCCTTCAGTGTGTTTCTTTATTTTTAACATTGTGCATTAATACTGAAGACATCCAAACTATGAACGAGCACGTGGATTCATGCATTCAACAAAAACGTGTTAAACATTATTAAAGATGGTTTGAGAAATGTTGACTTGCTGAATAAGTTTTGTATTAAGGGGAAAATGAATTATTTTCAGTCGACCGTGTAAAACCATGTGACGTTTGAATGTTAAAGAGAAGAACTGCTGTCTCTTTCACCTTTTTGCTCGTAGCCGCGTTCAAATTCTTGCCATGCCAGAGTAGGTGGATCCCGCAACTTCAGCGTAACCAGCTGGGAGTTGTGGGGTGGAGACTCATGGGTAACTTGTTGATTTCTCCCCCTTGTGTGCCAATATGCATGAACAGCCCAGCCAGGGAGTCGACACTCCCTCCCCAAGACACTTGGTCATTCAAATGTAGGCGTTTGAGCTTTATTTCTGTGTGTCTGCGTGAGATAAAACTTGACCTCGTTATCTCACTAACAGGCTTTTTCAGTTGCACCTCTTCAGTTTTGATTTAGCGACTTGTTGGCTCTCACATAATGGTACACTGTGGAGACATCTTTAACATGAAGCACAAAACGCTTTGTGTGCCATGATTAACAGTGTGTTTAAGGCGGAGGACCACTTCTTTGCTTTAGATGAGTGCTCTTTAATGCCACAGTGTGCGGTCTGCTGGAAAGTGCTTGGTCATATCAGGTTTGGCTTTTACAGCCTTTTACAGTCAACGCTGTTCAGTGCATTTTACATTTTCAGCTGTACCTACTTACATAAGACCCAAAACGTATTATGTAACTATGTAAATAAATTCACTTTGTTCACTTTATATGAACAAAGTGTGAGATCGCCTTTGACACCGTGTTGTTCCACTATACAGTATGTACTGTACGTATGGACATTTACATTGATACACACATACCAGAACCAGCATACTGAGTCTGTGTATATCTGATAACAGATGATTTGATATATCTGATTGTAAAAAAAAAGCTGATTCTTGATGCGGTTGTGGCAGACGGCACACTGAGGCTCCAAACCTCAGAGTTAGAGCATTAACTGCTGGCTGCATTAAATTCACTGTTCAGTCGGTTAATTAAAGCTTATTTTGCGGCGCTTCATGCTTCTTTAAGCCTCCCGGGCCCTTTTTTTTTTTTATTTTATTTTAAATGTGACATGCATAAGGTGTTAGTCTTGAACATGTTCTGGACTTATCGTCATTGTCAGTGACACAAAAAACACTTTTAATAATTATTAATTATTATATGACAACTTTAACTTAACAAAACAAACTTAAAGAAGCAAAACTCGACCTTAATGAAGCATTGACTCGCTAACAAACTGCAAACACTGGTTCCCATCATGCTCAGCAGTGGAACTTTTCATCATATCTTCTGTTCAGTGCCACTTTAACAACACGTGTGTGTGTGTGTCCTGATGCCGTTCTCTGTGCTCTTCCTTTCAGTTGGAACTTATTTAGTGGTCTGTGTCCAAAACCAACCAAGAGTCCAGTTTGTATCATCCCCATCTTTAACGTAAACACCTTGATATGACAATAATTACTGATCCGTTTCCTTTCTCTCACCATCGTATATCAGTATTTTTGCCTTTTGACCTTTTTTTTAGAATTTCATTTTATGCATTTTGCATTTACAGTAATCCTCGTATGATAAAAAGACACAGTACTGATACTTCATGTTGTCTGCACTGTGTTGATATCAGATCTGGGTTGGTCGGCCTCTGATGTTGTTTGTTTTAAGCACTCAGAGCATCAGATTGGTCGAGTGTCCAGCTTAAAACAAATAACCGACAGATACTTTGATAAAATCTCTTGAACCCAGGCCTGATACAAATAATGCTTATGTCAACCAAAGCTTCTTAGTCCCGGCTTAACTACAAGGACCCTGCTGACCAGCTTCTCAGTGACCCTCAGTTCTGCTGACCTGGTTCCTCCCTCAGTCGTACCAGGGTTCCCACACAGTTGGACAAGTCTGAAAAATGAACACGGGATCATTTCCAGCCTTTAAAAAGTTTGTGAAATGTTTGATATTTTTTATAGTATTACGTATCCACAAAATCATGCTGCTATTTTAAAGCTATTTGGATTTTCATTGACATATAATATTTAAAATCTCTGATTTGACTCACAAGTGCTTGACTTTAAAAGCATTAACCGTCTCCACTGATGAACAGTGTTCGGTCCAAACATTCAGTCCTTAATTCTACCACAGGCCTGTCAGCGCGCTAAAGGTTATCGTGTGAATCACAAACAAATCACTCTTCATACCCACACAACAAAAACGTGCAGAGGGTTCCGTTTTGAGAGGTGGACCATGTGGGAACCCTGTTACGGACTCAGCTGGGATTTCTGAGTGCTCTGCGTTGACTTGAGTTTGGTGTCGCTCTCAGATTGTGTCCAGTTTCAAAGCCACAACGACCAGAGCGGTGTGCCAGCTGGTCAGGGAGTATGTCGGCCACAGAGACGGCATCTGGGACCTCAGCGTCACCAGGAGCCAGCCGGTGGTGCTGGGTACCGCATCTGCAGGTGCTTCACTCAGTCTTTCTCTCCTCAGATGTCTGTTTTGTTTTTCATCCACTCACCTTTTCATTTTTCCTTTTTTCCAGACCACACTGCGATGCTGTGGAGCATTGAGACTGGAAAGTGCCTCCTCAAATATCTGGGCCATCAAGGATCAGGTAATTAATGTACCTGACATTCATACAGATCTGAGACGGGACTGTCTTCATACTTATCTTTTGTACATTTACCCCAATTTTAAATGAAGAATATTTATAAGGTTTAGAGGTTCGTGTATGTTTTTACGTCAGATGTCATGCGCTTGCTAATATCTACTATGTAGACTAATAGGATGCATTTCAGAGGATAACATCCTGACTAAGACGCATCTGTCTCTGTCTCCACAGTCAACTCCATCAAGTTCCACCCCACTGAACAGATGGCTCTGACAGGTAATGATGAAACATCACAAACACACGAGTTGATTTATCCAGAGTTGATTTGGTTGTTATCACTGAGTTATAGACAGACTCTGGTGACCGGCACTGGATTGTGAGAACTCATTTCATTCCTTCGTTTTCTGTGATAATATTTTTTGTCTCTTTCTGAACCCTCTCTCTCCTCCTGTCAGCCTCTGGAGACCAGACTGCTCACATCTGGAGATACATGGTGCAGCTGCCGACTCCACAGCCTGTCGCTGACATCAGTGTAAGGATCAATAACAGTCCTACAATCCACGTGTGTCGCTGATTGAGTTTGTGATGCAGTTGTTTCGTCCTTTATTTTGTTTGGAACTTAATTCCTTCATACACCACCCCCCACCCCCCACCCCCCGCGACAGCAGCAGACACCCTGCGAAGACGACGTGGACTTTTCAGATAAAGATGAGGCTGACGGTGAGGTCGAGGGTCCGAACGACTGTCCTTCTGTCCGCGTGCCGACCACGACTCTGCGCAGCCATCAGGGTGTGGTGATCGCCGCTGACTGGCTGGTGGGGGGCAAACAGGTGGTGACGGCCTCCTGGGATCGAGCTGCCAACCTGTACGACGTGGAGACGTCAGAGCTGGTCCACTCGCTTACTGGTAGGACGACGAGAATATTATTAAGAAAATAAAGATGATATAAATAATACAAATTAAATGACTGCAACAACTGAGAGGTAATAAGGAAGGGATGGATGTGTGAGGAAGAGGTTTCTGGGAATATTTTCATCTTTCTGCTTATCCGTATCCGTATCCGTATATCTGTGTGTGTGTGTGTTTGTGTGTGTGTTCAGGCCATGACCAGGAGCTGACCCACTGCTGCACACACCCCACCCAGCGTCTGGTGGTCACCTCCTCCAGAGACACCACCTTCAGACTGTGGGACTTCAGAGACCCGTCCATTCACTCTGTCAACGTGTTCCAGGGACACACAGAGTCAGTCTGACACACTCACACACACACACACACACACACACACACACACACACACTTTTTCCTAAGCTAATTTTCACGTTGTTGTTGATATATGTTATTAATTCTTGTCCCTAAAATACTTTGCAGCACGGTGACGTCTGCTGTGTTCACGGTGGGAGACAACGTGGTGTCGGGGAGTGACGATCGAACTGTCAAAGTTTGGGACCTGAAGAACATGAGGTCGCCCATAGCAACCATCCGCACAGACTCTGCTGTCAACAGGTGTGTGTGTGTGTGTGTGTGTGTGTGTTTGTGTGTGTGTGTGTGTGTGTGTGTGTGTTTGTGTGTGTGTGTGTGTGTGTGTGTGTGTGTGTGTGTGTGTGTGACGAGATGAGCGACAGGCACAGCTGAAATAAATGATCGTCTTTCCTGATCTGTCCGTTTATCAGACACTGAACATGACGGGTGGATGTAATATTATATATATATTATTCTCCTGTTTGTTCTGTTCAGGATCAGCGTGTCGGTGAACCAGAAAATCATTGCTCTTCCTCACGACAATCGGCAGGTCCGGCTGTTCGACATGTCCGGGGTGCGTCTGGCTCGACTCCCACGAAGCAACAGACAGGTCAGTGAGTGGACATGAGTATTAGGTATATTTACAGTAAAGAATATTTGAGGTATTTCAAATAAAACATATAAAACTTTTTCCAGATTTAGTTGATTTTTGCATTTAGAATTTGAAAAAACCTTTGAATAGCAGAAAATATAACAGTATGGCTGCTGGTGTCCCATGTTTCAAATCCAGCATCCAAAATAAAGAAAGAAAGAAAGAAATATAGGAAATCACTAAAAACGTAAATATTTGGAGCAAATTGTGTTTTGTAACATTAATAATCAGTCAGAAATTCAGACACTGTAAATTGTCGTTCGATCACCGTGTTGTGTGTCACACGATCTTCCATTGCTGTGGTTCAGGGTCACCGGCGCATGGTGTGCTGCTCCGCCTGGTGTGAAGACAACACCTCCTGCAACCTGTTCACCTGCGGCTTCGACCGGCAGGCCATCGGCTGGAACATCAACATCCCCGCTCTGCTGCAGGAGAAATGACCTCCGCGTCCTCGTCCTGTAAACATGCAGTGATTCTCCACCCAACGTTTGTGTTCGGAGTATCAAACACTAATCTTTTGAGCCTACAGGAGGTCAGTTTTTTCATACTCCCCCAAACTGAAGGCCAGGACGTGGTGTCTGTCGCTCAGTCGCCACCACAAATACCCACATAGAGCACAGCGCTGTGTCGCCATTGAAATAAAAACGCAAAAAAAAAATGCACAGAGACAAAACACAAGAGTTTCCTTCTGTTGAAAACACATTTGAGCTGCGTGTTCCTGCACTTATCTGCTTGATGCTGATTTAAGATAAAATACAGCAGATCCAATCTGTGCCACCAACACCTGGTGTATTTAAACAAGGACGCCTGTCTAATGCTTTAATGAAAGAACCTCTAGTTTTATATAATTTAGACAAGTTAATCTGTAATAACCTGTCACTTACTTTCTGCTTCTGTTGGGTTTTCTGATTTCTGTTGTTGCTGCTGGTCCAAATCTAATTTCTGTAGTTCTGAGTGCTGAACGGTGCAAATGGCAGCTCGAGAAACACGTTTTTGCTCTTGTGTTTTGAGGAACTAAATGTTTGGGGGTTTTTGCCACAGATACGTGGAGTCTAAAACTTTTTCTCGGCTTACAGTACATTTTTTTAAATGATGTCAGCCAAAATTATTTCATTAAGTCAGTGTTAAAGTTTTTTTTTTCCTCAGCAGTTTCATTCCAGAGAGTTTTGTTTGGCACCTGAGATTTATGGGTCAACATTAGGTGGGTAGCAGTTCTGAAATTCGGAGACCGAAAATTTTGACATGTCGTCCCCAACGACATTCCCCAGCCAACCTGTTGCTACCCTCTTTCAGACGCTCCACTTCTCTTGTGGGGGACTCTCCTGCTAATTAATAGCATCTTACTGACGCCTGCAAACGTGAGGCAACATCCGGGAAATCCGATGTTTCTTGTTATGTCCAGGCTTTACGCCGGGTGTGAGGCGTTCAGGGACATTACAGGATGTGTTAGCTGTGTTTTGACAGCTCTCAAACCTGAAAAAACAAGGTTTGAAATGAATTGTGGGATTAGATAATTGCTACACCCTTACTTAATATGTATCATACATATTATACTAAAACTTTGACTCATTTATTACAAAATTTTATTGTCAGATGACAGACAATCACGTTTTGGAATGAAACTTTTCTTTTTGTCAGAGCTTGTATTTGCTCAGTGTCCAGAGTTCCAGGACTTTGTGTGAGCAAAGAAAAAAATGCACCTTTTTAAAAATGATACCAGTATCTGTTAGAACTATTAGTTTTTCGCCTTTGCAGCTTCTGTATGTAGTTGACACAGTCAGAGTGAAGAAATTTATACCACAGTCAATTACAGAATTAGTTCTCATGTCAGGAAAGTTTAGCACACGCTTCAGGAATAACACAGTTCTGCTGTGTTCTGTGGGTGAAAAAAACACTGATGACATGTTGCACAAAAATAACTTTATCATGTAGTGAAATCTAATTCCAGTCTACAAAAAAGGGATGAATTCAACACTAGCATTAAATTTGATGTGTAGGAGCTGATGCTGAAACACTTCCTCTGACGCCCACATGTTGTACCAATACTTGACGTAGTTGTGAAAAAAGAAACGGCTTTTGACTTAGTTTATCACAGTGCCCTTTAGTCGTTAGTGTTGAAGCGCTGTTGTGGGGATTCTGTCTGTGTCATACTCGTAACGGTACTTTGAAAAGAAGTGAAATCACTGAGGAGTGTTGTGATGCGTTCGCTGTTACCTGCTTTGCTTTCCCACTGCCACTAAAACCACTCAGCCAAAGCTGCATTTGAGTGAACGGGAGCGGCTGTAGTGTTGTAGTGTGCGTGTGTGCGTGTGTGTGTGTGGAGATGCAAATCAAAGACTAAACACATGTTTGATGTAGTAATAAAGGGCAGTTGAAGTTTCAGCTGCAGTATAGCCGTCATACTACTGTTGTACTTTGCCGTACTCTGTGGCCTCACGCGGTGCACGAGCACAGGTCATTTCAAAGTGATTGTAGGTCAAATCTCGCTTTAGATTAATGGAGCGTTTTCTTTAAACCGCCTGCATAGATCTCCCACATAAAGGGAGCGTTTGAACAAAATAAAGGGATTACAGCACTTGTCAGAGGTAAATGTCACATGTTAACCTCCTGTTACGTTAAAACCATTTTAACCAACATTTGTATGATATGTATTGTAATATATAAAAGAAAGTTCTGTGGCTGTATAGTGTTTAATTTCAGCTGCAGCTGTTTTATTAGCCTTTATAACTCGGTGAGGCTGCATTCTGTTGGCTGATGAATGTTGAATATAGTTTTTCCAGTATTATTGTTTTTCTGTTTCCCTGCACTCAGCTGCATCTTTTTTTTTTTTCCACCAACACTGAGCCACTGTTCATAATTCACCAGTTTAAACTGAATGTTCAGTCCCATCGTTCACTCTCTCCATCACAGGGAAACCACATCACATCGGATATATCTCACCTGTCTGCCTTCTTGAAGCCTTGTGTAATTGTGGCTCCTTGGTGTTAGCGGTGTTACATGTGATCAGAGTGGTTGATGTAGAACAACAAACAGCTCACTTCTCAGAAGAAGGGGGGAAAAAAAGATGAAAACCTGTTGGATCGACTTGACATCAGTGTTGTGGATGTTAGCTGTGTACCGAGGAACAAGTATCTGCCTGTGAAATCAAAATAAACCATTTGTGCTGTTTCAGTGTTTTTCACGACTGGTTTTTAGATCTGTGTGTTATTGTCTTCGTGAAGGTGATGTGCAAAGTAATATGTTGATATTGTGTCTGTCTTTTAGTTGTCACCCCGTTACGAAAGGTGCTGTCTTCTCAGACGTCTTCAGTGTATAAAATAAAATGCTTTGAATTTGATAAATGATGCACAAACACAGAACCTAACACAAATAATTTATTTGCAGTGATAAAAATAGCTTTTAACACCAGTAGCTTTCAGTAGAAGTAATCCTTTATATTTCCTACAGGAAAAGAATACGCTTAAAGTAACAGTCATTAACATATTTGTAAAGGTACAATCTGCAGGAAAAACGACAAACAAAACTCTATATAACCATGTAATGCACACAGTCTTCCTGTAGGTGGCAGCATGTCCTCACACTGGCCTTTTAAAACTGTTCAAAACACATGAGGGTGAAAAAAACAATTACTGATCAACACATTTTTATAAAAGACAACAAAACAAATAGAAATGTTAAGGGTGTTAATTAAAATGTATGAGTTCAGCAGCACACACACAGATTTTGCTTCACGGGAACATAAATCCACTAACAGTGTGAGGACTCAGGTCCCATGTGGACACAAAGCTGGTCTTAAGCTGTTCAGCTGCAGAGACTTGGTTACTGCTAAAGTTTGGAAGGATCAACAAGTAGTTTTCAGAGAGGATCGTGTTTGAAGGATATCTCACCAAATGGGTTATAAACACGTTAATGAGCCCTCCCCCCAGTATCTCCCACATGTCTGAGGGACAACACTCTCTCACCCGTTTCTCTTACAGTGTCGTTCAACAGAAACATGATACGTGATGTAACATGAAATCGGATGGAAGACGAACTAAAATGAGGAGTGAACAGCGGCGTTCTCTTCCTCTGGGGGCTGAGAGTTAGTCTTCAGAGTTCAGGACTTCATAAAAAGTGTGTTATCTTTGGGCGTCTCACGCTACACATGGACAAGACATTTCTTCCCGTGTCTCACGTTACTGTGACTTAACTGTTTTATTCTGACTGTTGCTCAGTGTCGCTGCAGCTTTCAGCTTTGTGTTTGGACTTTATTTCAACATTTGAAGCCATTTTGTTGATTCTTACTGCGATTGTGCCTGGTGGGAAATTCCATCCATCCATCATCCACCCACCCTCCATCCATCCATCATCCATACACCCACCCACCCTCCATCCATCCATCATCCATACACCCACCCACCCTCCATCCATCCATCATCCATACACCCACCCACCCTCCATCCATCCATCATCCATACACCCACCCACCCTCCATCCATCCATCATCCATACACCCACCCACCCTCCATCCATCCATCATCCATACACCCACCCACCCTCCATCCATCCATCATCCATACACCCACCCACC
>JAUYWH010000009.1:19005017-19021143 GCA_034779795.1 Ctenopoma multispine | reverse complement strand
AAGTTCTGTGGATGCAGAACGAAACGTCTCTACTTGGAAGAAAGAAGTCCAGTTGCCATGACTCAATCCTCAGACTCCTTATCATTACCACCATAGAGGGTTTCACATCAAACTGTTTGTTTTTCTGCAGATTTGATGGAGAACTGGTTAAACATTTAGAACATGTGCCTCACAGTGTTATTTAAGACTCCACCACTCACCTCTGGACATTACGATCCCTGCCAGGACCTTGTGACGGGCGTGCGAGGTAGAAAAACAGCTGTGTGTCAGTTCTGTGTGTTTCTCTCTCACCAGGTGGAAGATCGACTCAGCGAAGAACTGCAGAGAAGGAAACGGGAGGCAGAGGTTTGAGGAGGGTGAATAATCTTCCTCTTTTATGTCTAAAAGTAACTGTTGTGTCTCAGAGTTACACTTTGAGTCAGCTGAGCAGCTCCAGAAGCTTTTTTAAAGTACGCAATTACATCCGTTACAAGGTCGTGTCCACCTGACGCCCTCACAGAGTCTCCCACCTGACCCAGTCCTGACTCTGTATCTTCATACTGAGCTGTGCTGTTCTTCTCTCTCCTCTTTCCACTCAGCCTCTACTTGTTTCCTTATTCTAAATCTTTTTATGTACTTCAGTTGAATCTGTTCTCACATCTGTCACATCAAGCTGCATCCGTGTGCATCTCAAGAAAATCTGCAGGTGCTGATTTTTTTAAATTACTAATGTAATGATAGAAATCAGAAAAGGTTTATCGTGACTATTCTTAATCAACATTTCCAATGTGTCAGACCATTATTTTGTTTAGAAAATCGTATCTGTTCCCTGTTACTATTCGTTAATGTTCCCTCACCCTACATGAAGTCTGCTGCTTGCTGCATTCTGTTAAAACTATATTTAAACCTGAGGACAATGAGACCTCTGCTGTCTTATTTTCCTCCGACAACAGCTGCAGAAAACTTTCAAACAAAGTCTGCAGAGATGCGCCAGCAGCTGTGACATTTGCCTGGACCACGAGGAGGGATTTTTAGCGATGGACTTGCCAAAACTCTCTGACGGTCTGTCAATAATGGCCAAGATTTTTCTCTCTCTAAACTCCTCCCGCCTGCAGAGGAAGAGGTGTCGCAGCTCTAGTTGTCAAAATATGCCTAATTATATTTTGAGACGACTGTCATTCTGTTGGCAGACAACAGGAAGTTAAAGTTAGTTTCCATATGCAGCAGGGATCCACAAAATATCAAAACACGCCTGTGGAGATTTAAAAAGAGGAGGCTCAGAGATGGTTTTGAGTTGATAACTCACAGTTAGTGTACAGAGCTAAATGTTCTCGTATTTAACTTAACTGCTGGATGTCTGAAAGAAAAGAAAACCCGTCAGTCTCTTGCTGCAGCTTGGAGGAAGCAGATGAGGTGTTTGTCTAAAACGAGCCCAGTATTAGCTCTAAATAATTCATGTTTGCTAAATTATATGTGATTGGTGGGTGAACTAGACTTCCACTCGTCGTCTAAAGTTTAAACTACTTATTGCACCCTAAGACATGATCATCCTCATCATCATCAAAAAACCATCAAAATGATTTGGAAGTCTTGTTCTGTGCAGCTTTAATGACTTGAGGAATGAAGCCGTTAAGATTTGTTTAGGCTAATGTTGGAGCGTGTCGCCAACGCATCCACTTTAATGGAGTTCTAGTGTCACTGGAACCATTTGTAACTTCAACATATCTGCTGCATCATACGTCGTATCCATCCTGACAAAGAGGTGAAGAAGAATATTTCATGTCATTTCAAACTCTTTATCTGATCACGTTTCTGATTCAGAATTCTCAATGCGAGCCCGTCGACATATCAAAAGTGGCGGCTGGTTTTCTTTTTACATGTGCAGCCGGTTTATAAAAATGTTCAGCTGCAGACAAAATAGTTCCTGGACCTTCATAAATTACTATCCCTCAACCACAGACATTTCTGGGAGCAGAACTACGACCCTAGAACTAAATTTAGACCTTGGTCCTCTCTCTAAAGGTTCCTTGTCCCCAGAAAACGTTCCTGTGGTGGAAATTAGTCCTTTAATAAGACATTTGATATCTCACACTTATGTTTAGTTCTTCCTGAAGGCAAAATGCCCACAAAACAACCAAGAACTGAAGACAGCCGCAGGGAGGAGACCCAGTATCTAAAACTGACAATTCCATTTTAATTTGCCCTAAAATTGGTGCGGCCAGTTGATCCAGTATTTTCTACCATTAACACTTAAATCCGAGACACTTTACGTACATCTTTAAGCGTGTTTATCTCTTTGACCTCCGGGTCTCTAACTACCTCTCTTAAATGTTGCACTTTTTCGATGCTCAATTTGCAGGAGAATGCAGCAGGTTTTTTCTTTTGGAGTGAAAGTCTCTGCTCGCTGTTTTCTGGATGACAGTGGCACAAGGTCGTGTGTAATGAGTGTGTTAAACAATTATCTGTCAGATTATTATGCTCTTCACACCGCCTTCTCGCTCCACCTCAATCTCCTTGGTCTGCTGCCGCTCCTCCTTCATCCCTAATGTGCTGTAATAATGTTCATTAATGCGTCACGCCGGCTGACAGACAGTTCGTATTGAAGGGAGGGATGATGCTAAATGATCAGTTGGAGGGGCTCTGACAAAAATCATCTGCCGCACAAAGAGGAAGCTTGTGCAAATTATTCGTCTTTAAGGCTTTGGTGAGGCTATAGCAGTGTAAAAACACCTTTCTGTTCAAATCAAAATCCTTTTTCTCATCTACCACCTGTGTGCGGGTTCTCTCGTGAAATCCCCCCCCAGGATTTAATAAAGTATCTGCATGTCTTTCTAATATTGCTTTGCATATCTAAATGAGTTCTACATCAGCCATGTTCAGTCACCCCCTTCAGCTCTGTGGAGTCGATGTTGGGAGACAAATCTTCTTGTGTTCATAAAGAGGCTGAGGACGATTCTCAGAGGCTTAGCGACATAATGAAGTTGTTTAGATGCTACAGGCCAGCGTACAGGACAGCATCCAGCTATCAGGCCTCAGGACACGATGGTCATGCTGATGTGTGGCACACTCCATTTGGTAGCATACGGCGCACCTCAGACCCATTTATTCATTCACTGCTAGAAGCTGACGTGTGATTTGTGGTGAGGGAACTATGTCTCATGTCTCACTTGAAGGACTCAATCTGACAGTGGATCTGTGGTAAATGTACTTTTTTCCTGTATCATATCGCATGTCGAAAAAAAAAAACACTTCTGTTTTTCTCTTTTCATTAATTTTCTATAACTGTTCTATAACCCACTTCATACAGAAAAGCTTTGAACTTGTTTGCAAATGCTGATTCTTTCGAACCCAAAATACATTTACGACTCCATAAACTGTGTTGGTTTAGTCATAAAGCAGTAGCACAAAACCATAAGTTAGACCTACTCACCTGAGGTAGATTAGTTTTGGCTCCGCTGTCCTGAAGGCCCATAACCCCCCTCTCTGGTCCCAGACTTATGTTGTAAAGCGACTGCAGTGCAGCTGCTGCTGCTTGTGCCTTTGCCAGGTTTTTACTGCGGCCACATCCTTCAAACACTTTGCCCTCCACCCTAACCACCATGATGAAACTCCTCAGTGGCCTGCCATAAACTCTCTCTGTTAGGCACATGTACCTGAGTCCTGGTCGCAGCTTGTTGAGCAGCGCCACTGGACTGAGATGCTCTGCAAGTGAGGTGCTAAGGGTTCGTCTTTTTAGATTTGTCGACGACGCCAAGTCCAGTGTGAACTGAACAAGTCGTCGATGCTTATAAAAGCTGCAGAAAACCTCCTTTTTTGCTGTGTTGCAGTGAAAGAGATCACGGTGTTCACGGAAGGACGGCTCAAACTCTTTAAGGAATGTGTCAGACACGTCGAGTTTATCTGCTGTAAAATCCATAGGAGTGCTGCTGAAGTTCCCCATGATAGCATGAGTTTGGGAGGCGTTGGGGAACTGGATGAATGACCGGAGAGCCAACTCGGCAGCCCTCATCTTAGCCTGCTTCTTTGTTGGTCCTCGACCCTCAAAGTGGAGACCGTTTACGTCCACACTCACAGAAAACACTGGAGCGTGCAGTGGGCCGGTCTTTGACGTGATCTCATACTGCAGCCCGGGTCGTAACTCGTTCAGCTGCACCAGTGCGTTTTTCTGAGTGATGGCCCAGGCGGCTCTCTTACAAGTCAAGTGGCTTTGGTAGAGTAGCTGGTCTTTGCCATCCACCAATGGCTGCTTCCTCTTCAGGATTCTTGGTCCATGTCTGGGGAAAGTTGTGCAGAACGATGGATGATATTTTCGCAGTAGGTCGCAGTCCACATGAATTTTATCATCATGATTCTCTTTCACCTCCAAACTGCTTCTACCTGTTGAAAGATCAAAGTCAGAAAACTATATGAAATTTTGGGACACGGATGAAATACTGCTTGGACATATGCACAAGATCTGAAGGGAGGTTTTTAGAGGTTTCTTCATATGTGTAGAACTACTGCATATGCAGAAGGGAGTTTGTTTATATGAGCCAACATGTACAGTAAGTAGACTAGTCTACAGCCAAGCTAGCAGCTCTGCAAACACGTTAAGGCTCAGAGGAGCTTTAAACTAAACGATAGTGTCAGCGTGGACTCATTCAGTGCATTTATATGCACTTAAGTAATAAGGTTAATGTGTGTGTTAGGAAATGCATTAATCTGCATAATTGGGGGGGGGCACTAGACATCACTCAAGAGTTGTGGATGCTAACGGTATCATCCTAAATGCTGATATCCTTGTTGTTGTGAACATAAATTGCATTTTATACATCACTGGATTATTTTCCTGTTAATGCTGTGGTGACTGTGGCCCCAACACAGGACATCAGAAATCTATAATAGATGTGAGGGTGTCAGGTCATGTGATTTCCCCATAGATGTGGATGCTTTTAGAACTTAAAATGTGCAGTTGCGAAGTTGAAGGAAGTAGAGAAGAGTTTAATTTCCAATTTAAAAAATTCTGTGACAGTATAAAAGCACACTGGCATGAATGGAAACAGATTCATCACACTGAGTTTGTGGTTCTGAAGATTGTCAAACAAAAATGTTTAAAGTGCAAGATGGAAAAATGATTTACTTGAGTTGTCTGCTTCCTCCGCTGATGATACTCCAGCACCCCAGTGTCTTATGGGACTGATGAGGGTTGAAAAGATGTCGCCTTCATCTGAAAAACAGCATCGTAAACACATGAAACAATTCAGCATTTTCAGTATATCATTACTTTAAAATAATTTGTGAAGTAAGCCTCAGTCATTTTGAATCACTTGGCTCCAGATGGCTGTGGCTCAGGACAGGAGAGCCATGGGGTCGGAGTAGCTAGCTGTCTGGACACAGTGTGGGGCCTGGTCATCCCTGGTGGGGTCACCCAGAGGAGAGTGTATGATGCTGAAATGCCTAAAACTGATCACGGGAACGTCACTGATGAAGTGTCCAGACTATAATACAAGTATATTAAAGCTGGTGAGTATAAATATCAGGGTTCAATGTTAAAACAATGAATTTTCTGGCAGATTATATAATATTATTATTATTATTATGCCTTGTTTTACCAACATGTTTTATTTTTTATTCTCATTCTGATGGGAAGTTTTACTGGCTGTTCCGCCCCTGGTGACGGGTGATTCTGGAGGGCACTGCAATGTAAACTAAAAGTCATTACAATAATGCAGAGTACAGCCTAAACTATTCTGCATTAACCTTGCACCTTGCAGTGATATTAGGCGTGTGATGCCATTAAGTTGTGGGTTGATATGAGAGAGCAGTGAGATGGGATGTGAATGTAATGATGTGAGTCAGGAGCTTCTGAAGGCAGTGGCAGGTGGTGGTTGGAGGTGTTTTAATGGCCTGCATCATCTCAGGTAATGGGGCTGTTTATTTTAGGGTGAAAAAAAGATAATAATTGTGTTTGTCTTCGCGTTACATCGGCTAAATCCTCACATCTTCTCACACACTTGTCATTTCCCCTTGTTCATTCGTCTCTCACTTGTTTTCCCCTCACTGGTAAACACACACTCTCCCACTCAAGTGGCACTTCATTAACTCACACCCGTTCGTGAATTGCAGTTTTAGACTTTGCACTTGATTTAAATAGAGTTAACCAGGTTGTAAAGTGACGAATCGTTTGCTTAATCTACCTGCCACCTCGCACGTCGCAACCGAGTTCGATAAAATGAGTTTGTGCAGCAGTTTTAATTTGCAGTTGCTGTTCTGGAACAGAGACAGGTACAGAATATACTGGTACGTTCCCACGCGTCACAGGCAGGGGCCCAACATGTGACCACAATAACCAACAATCACTCAATGAGTAGATAGAGATCGTATAGCCGGCCGTAGAACCTTCACCCCTCATCCAAAAGGCTTCGTCTTAGCCATCACAGCTCTTTTCACTGACACAGAGATCCTTCTTACACTTCAGAGAAGCTTTACTTTACAGCTTCTAGTGAAGGCATCGCTGATAGCAGACATTTGAAGCACTGCTGATATTAATTAGTACTGCGTAGAACAGTCATTTAAAGCTGAGAGACTCATTCGTGCACTGAACAGGAGATAATAAGAACAAAAGAGCTGTAAAGGACTGAGAACAGGAGGCTTTCATTGCCTCATATTCCACAGTGATTGTGTTTATCAAACCTTAGAAGTGAAGTTTCTCCATCCAGCCACTGTTAATGAACCTTATTTAATAGAATAATGAAATTAGGCATGGCAGGGGGGAAGCGAAAGGCGCCCGCTCACTGTCCAGTGTGTGTGTGTGGTCTGACAGCTGTGGATAATCTCATTTGCTAAGCGTAATTAATGGCAAGTGGGTTTCATTTACTTATAATGTGGACTGTCTTTCCTCAAGGGCAAAGAAATATGAAAACTTTTTTGAATAATTTCTTTTCCTTTAATGCTGATATTTGTGATTCTAGATGTTTGGTTTATTATTCTTATTTTTTTTTATATTAAAGAACTAGAGGACCGGCTGTCGCGTCGCCTCTGTCTGGGACAGAAATAACTGTCTACACCAGCAGGTGGCAGTAGTCTGTCGCAAACATACATTATTCTGTTTGAGAATATATCACCACCGTGATACATTTCTCTTGTGGTGCTGTGATTTGCTAAGACGAACATCAGCTGCACTCGACACTGTAGATCCCAACTTGTCAGTGGGATTTAAGGAACAGCACTAGGCTGGTTTAAATCTTATCTATCAGTTAAATCATGGAGTTCCTCACGTCTGCAGAACAAACCCGTTCTAGCTCTGTTCAGATTTTGTTGCTTCCACTTTACTGACAGAGAGGAGCAGACTGAGCTCGAACTCCCATGGACCCAGCTGACGTGTGAGCTGTGATGGCCGAGTGGTTAAGGCATTGGACTTGAAATCCAATGGGGGTCTCCCCGCGCAGGTTCAAACCCTGCTCACAGCGTTTTCTACACTGTGTGTCCTCTTAGATGACAGCAGCCTGGGGAATAAATAATGGTATTTAAAATCACACCTTAACGTGAGGTAGGTGGCTTAGAAGGATGAAATGCTTTAGAGTTTCCTGAGTCAACATAAAAAACTAAACCTTCCATCGGCTTCTTTTAATCTTTCAACTCTCTGGAAATATGCTCTGATAATGCCACACGTGGAGCTTTGATCACCTCACTGTTCGTGTGTGGGTAGGCTGAAAGAACAAGCTGCTGACAGCACATCCACAGAGCTGATGAACACATCATCATTTGCACATTACACGTTCAGTGCTGATTGAATAGTTTCACACACGGACATGCAGCCTTACGTCACCATAGAAAGGTACACGGAAACTAAATAACTATACACTTCCTACTAAACCACGTGATACGATTGTACTCGGTCCCCAAACTCCCGCCTTGCTTGTTTGTCAGCTATCCCTGCTCCACCCACTGCTGATTGGACGAGCCCTGAATTCAAAGTGGGGGTAAATGAGAACCTGGGGACTGAGAACAAATCAAGGCAGACACCTTGATGACAGCAGCCGTGTTTTAGAGCCGACGCCTGAAGGTAGAAGAATCTGACTGTGGTGGATCAGAATATATTTCTGTATGCTGCTGAGGTTTGGCTACAGTTCATCTGTTCTCATTTGAATGTGGACTCATTACCGTCGCTCTGTTTGTTGTAATCAGCTGTGATGGCCGAGTGGTTAAGGTGTTGGACTTGAAATCCAATGGGGACTCCCCACGCAGGTTCAAATCCTGCTCACAGCGCAGACCTTGTTCTTTGCCAGTACTTTAAAACACACTGCTCAGCCTCCTGCTTTGTACCAACACACATAATGTAACCACACAGTTGTTCCACATCTTTTCCATTCACACAGGATCAGTGCAATTAAAAAATGCAAACGCACAAAACAATAAACAACACAGAAGATCAAAATGATCTCACTGACAATGAGTCAGCAATGGAGGAACTCAACTCAACTTTACTCACATGAGAAACAGTAACAGAGCTTTGACTCCAGGAATATTATGGTTATTATATAAGATTATTGTGAGATGCTGCAGGAAATGATAATAATTTCCTTTTACAAAAATAAAACCATTAACTGATTCATCAAAAAGATAATTCTCAGATTAACTGAGGTTGAAATCATTAATTCGTTGCATCTCCAAAACTCAGATTATTTCTTGTTCAACAAATAACACTGGACTGCTCCCACCATTAACACTGATATCTGTGTCACTGTTTCCTCAGGTCTCAGGTAGTTTTCAGCCTGATGGGGGCGGGGGGCACCTCAGGCTTGCAGGAATACACGTTTGTTAATTAATTTGTTTATTCGTGGCAACAAGGAGACTCGGCTGCAGGAAATCAGAGGTTCATGTCAACAGCTTAACCTTAATAAGACCTTAACAAGAGTCTAGACAACAAGCTCTTCAGATAATTCAGGAGTGACACAAGTTGGTCTTGGAAAACTGGACAAGGTTATTAAAAGTGTACGAGCACGAAGCTTGAGTGCGGCAGTTGTATTTTTTCCTTGTGGAGAATACCTGAGACTGAAACACAGCATTCAGCCACACCTCCATGTACGTGGATCCAGGTTAAACATCGTTTCCTTTCCTGTGCAGTGAAAACTGACTACAAAGCCTTTTCTCAGTCTAATTCTAAATTTAGCTCAGTGCATCAGCTCCTCAAATCACACTCAAGCAACGAAGCCAAAGCCAAACGTCTGCTTTCAAATCAACAGGCTGATGATCATTATTTGGAACTGAGTGATGAAATTATTGCATAAAACATGTGGTAATGTGCAGTGAAAGTGAAATGAGAGAAAATAACAATGACAGCAGCGATCTGAGGCCGACTGTTGACAGCTGGCACTGCTCTTGTTTCAACTTTTACTGCCTTCGCCTGCTGCTTCACTGTCACTTTATCAGTATGAAAGATTAGGCTTCATTTGTCTCTAACTGTGGTCTTTAAATCGCTGTTTTTAAAATCTTGATCAAGCATCAGAATTCTGGGTAAAACTACGTATGTGACTGGTTTTATTTCACTTGACTTAACAACAAAATGCAGCTTGTTACTAGAAAAATGTTTTACTGTAATGAAATTTAGTGTGAAACACGTTAATGTTCAACATTATTTGTGTTAATTAAAAAATGTTTCCAATTAAACTAATTAATTGTGTTTATTTATTAAGCAATCAATCAGTTTTTGTGTTTTATTTTGACTAATGTAATTAACAGGCTTTATTTATTAAGTTCCTTGTGCTTTGGTTTGTTTGTCAAATGCAGAGTTGTTATTCACTCCTTTCGTAGGTAAATACATTTACATGTAAGAGCTGCCACTGACAGCAGCATGAAGCATCACTGAAGACTGGTCCTCTGCAGACTTTGTATGTGTGCAGAGCTGCATATGGGTGTGTCTAACAGCCAAATCCCTTGCTGTGATAGCTCAGGCCAAAACAAAAGTAATGAGAGGACCATTAAATACAATTTACTGCAATTTCCTCAGACTCAGACATAAAAAATATCCAAACAGACAATTATTTTCTGTCAATTCTGTCTTTGGAAAAAGGCTGTTTGAGCAAGTAGAAAGAAAAAAAAGTTTGGGGCACCGAAAAGTACACGAGAAGCTAAAAAAAAAAAAAAATCAAAGGAGCAGAACAGGATTGTAACACCGTGCAAAGCATACAGCTTTAATGTAAACCTTTTATAGCTTATTCAACCCCAGTGGAGATCAGAACTGAAACCCTGTCAGCTCCCTTCACACTGTGCTGCAGAAGAAATGGGACCCCTAACCCTTGCGGAATTAGTACCACTTTACCCACTGAGCATCCCTGCAATTAAGTTAAATGGGCACACAAACCATATTGCTAATGTTTTCGTGAAGACAGAGCCCCAGAGAAGTATGGAGATTGCAGAATCCATCAGTGAAATTGCACACTGACACGCCCCACTAAGTTTGACTGCACGATGGAGCTCACTTATCCAAAATGCATCCAATACACAGACATGTCCAAATGCATGATGTGTCATCAGAAAACCTCTGACAGACTCATCACAGGCAGCAGCTGTTTGTTCCATGTTGGATCATCATAATCCTCGTTGAAAGCGGGACAATCAAATTGTTTCTCCGACTAGATTTTACAGCCAACAAATGACAGTTTGCTAATTTGACGGAAAAGTCAGCAGAAGGGGATTTTTATAGCCAAATGGGAATTTTTTTTTACTGAAAAGCCCAGAACGTCATCCGGTCATCTGTACACAGAAGAAAAATCCTTATTAGCAAAGTAATTTCATTATGCAATTAACAGACTAATCTCCAACACAGAGACAGAATTGAACTAGAAAAGTCTATAATTTAACAGAGCAGCCAACATGCAGCAGCATTTCAGTCTGATGGCAGGTCTTTTAAATGCACGTCACGTGTTAAATGTACAATACCCGGTGAGCAAAGGCAAAACTCAAAACTACCTCAACGCTAATCACGTTCATCTCTGTCCTTTTACTCTGTTTAACTTCACTTTCTGGAACTTTAACACTATGCCTGTTAGACCTGGGGTCAGGGGTCAGGGGGAAACTGTTTCTTTATTTTTCAACCCGGCGTTTCTGTGCAGTGAAGGAAAAAACAAAAACGTGAAACATTCTTGGATTACTGTTGGACGATGTGCAGTCTTCTCTTCTGCTGTGGACTCACTGAGCTCTGTTGTAAACATTCGAGACAAAGCTGTCGCCTTCTGTTTCTGAAATGACAGCTGGCATTGAAGTGCAGCTCACTGATGGAAACAGTGGAAGTATTAGTTAAGTGCATTCTGGCCCTAAAATAGTGGGATTTGAGGAGCTCCATTTGGTAATGATTTTCTAGAAGCATGTTTGTTTTTTCAAAGCGGACACGCTTTCATGGACAAAAAAGGCCAGCGGGTCATTAATCAAAGTGGAACGGGATTAACGCACTTTGAATAACCATTGGAGTTAATACAGAACCATCACGGAGTAATCTGCAGCATTTACGGAGGATTAGCAAGTGGAGAACAATGGCAGTGTAATCTGGAAAAGGCTGACCTGTTGCCCAGACGACTGTAATTATGATTATCAGAGTGTGCAACATGATGAGACGTTTTCTTTTTTATCCACAAACATGAAACAAGTGATACAGAGTCAACAGAGACCCGACTGCATTTTTAGGTTTCTGAGACTTTAATTCCACCAGCTGAGCTTCTGATTTACTTGTGTTGGTTGTTTCGAACGTATCACCAAAGAGAAACGCTGACTCTCTGGGAGCAAAGAGATGCACATTCACTTTAATGGACGAGTTTGCTCATATGCTTTCGCCTCGTTAGCGCCACCATGAGATCAATAGTTACAACTCAGGATAAACACTGATGAAATGTAACCCTTCAGTCTAATGCTGTGTGGGCCGCTTTCACTCTGACCTGTTGGACTCCACCAAACCTCTAAAAGTGTCCTCAGTGTCGCCTTTGAGCTGCGAGACGACAAACCTGCTCTGGGGGAATTCAGCCTCACTGGTCAGAACAAAAGATAAACAAGAATTCTCCTACAACTAAAGAGCAAAATCCAGGTTAAACATTATTTTAATTAAATTTTTTATTATTTGGTGACTGTGCCTCCAGGAGGTATGATACAGTCGCTATAAACACACTTAAAATACATATAAACTCATTTAGGATCCACATATCAGACAAACAGTCTTCAATGAATTTTGTCAGTGTGGTGAATTGTAGTTTTCCTGATATCACAGTAAAGATCCACCACATTAATATGAATATTATTATTAAACCAGTGTCACAGTGACAATCCCTCCTTTAGTCCCCACATTAAGTTCAACAAGCTGCTGGACTAACCTTTGCCTTTACTCCTCCTCCTCCTCTTCCTCTTTGCCTTTCCTCTCAGATCACGGTCTGACCCCTCCATGTTTCTGCTGCAGGTCCCACTCACCGGTGCCATTCAGCAGATTATTATTTCTCCTGTAGTAGTTTGTCCTCTGCTGCTTCTTCCCTTCTGTTCGTCTGACACAAACGCTCACGGTGGATTCATAGTGCAGCTTTGCGGCGGGCAGCCCTGCACAGTGACTGACTTCTCCCCCCCTGCTGCCGGCTTTAGGAGGCAGGCGGCTGTTTAGGCAGTGACATCATGGGGAGGGCGGGGAGGGCGGGGGGGGGGCTTTGATTCAGGCTTCACTTGAGTTGTGTGGCATCAGCTGGATGACAGTAACACATTTCCCAACTTGCAGAACCAGCACGAGCCATTAAACCGTGCGACTTACAGTCATTCCATTTAAAAACGATTCATTTCATTAGTGGAAAAGGAGAAACTCCTGTTCTTCTTCTGAAGTTTAAAAAACACATAAGAACATACGATAAAAAAACCCCTACCTCACCATTCTCACATCTGGCATCCAGTTTGCATTTCAGATTGGACTGGAGCTTCTGTAGTCATCACAGCTTCATCTGTAGCATTGAAGCTTCATTTTTTTTTCTCTTTTCAGTCACATTTCTACTTTTTTTCACATTCTATAATATTGTCATCGTCATTTTCTACTTATTACTGTATTATTTTAAGATGTTGTTGGGTTCGCCAAGGCCGGATAAATGAGGAGGGCTGCCTCAGGAAGGGCATCTGCAGTAAAATTCTTGCTAGATCAAATATGCAGAGTGATCTGTTGTGGCAGCTGAAAGAAACTACTACTACTACTGCTGGAACAAAGGTGCTAAGGACAACACGACTCACTCCACAGCAGTGGGCGGCAGTAGTGAGTCACTTCATAGTTCTCCAGCCTCCACGAAACACGGAAGGACGAAAGAGGAAGAACAGGGTCGACAGAAGGTCAACAAGTCAAACAATAATGTGAGAAACGGTGGGACGAGATGAGAATAAACACATAAAGAAATAAGAAACAAACTACCTCATAGTCATGCATGACTGGGTTTATTCTGTCACGACGTTAACACTAATGGTAACCACATTTACTCGAAGGAACATCCCAGTTGAGTTCTTTAATTTATCAGCCCCCCGGTGTGTTACGTAATTCATTAGCCCCAACTTGTGACTCTCATGTACATTCAAGTCACAGTCCTCGCTCTCCAGATGATGGAGGCAGCCCTCTAGAGTCTGTTTTTACCAGGTATCAGAAATACCTCGGTGAAATCCCAGTCGTCATGTGTAGAATAGACTCTGAGTGCAAACGTCAATAAAAAACAGAAAGAAAAACTCTAACGCTTAATGACAATTTCAAACAGACATCTGACACCAGACTTTCTGCTCAAATTTGAATTATTTTGCATCATAATTCCCACTTTGCATAATCTTCCCCACTTTGCTTCCAATTAATAGCAGCTGTTTAATCCCTGCCAATCACCTTTTCTCGAACCGCTAATCTGCGTAGATTCGTCTCTGTTCTTCTCTTCAGCATCATTTTATTGTAGGTGACATCAAATTTCTTTCTGGTCTTTATTTTTTTGCTGGTTTGCAGGTTTCTGGTGACTGAACATGTCTACAGAAGATTAGCAGGATGCTTTTTTGTTTATCTCCAGGTGTGAGCTGAGGGTCGTATGTTATATGGATCATGCTGAGCCTCTGGGAGTCACATGTCTTGTACCACTCCTAAAGCTCCACTGCTGCGTTTTTGTATGATTATCCACCGCTTCTTACCACGTGCCATCAAACATCGCATGGTCTTATGCTAATTTATAGCTGGGGAAGTGAAAGGAGATTTGCCCAAAGCTCAGGTAAATGCAGAGTAGTGTATCTGACAAGTGACTAAAAGGAAAATGTGCAAACACTGTAACACAGTGTTGGTAGTTGGGTGGTCGATCCACCATTCATGTGCTGGATCATTTGTTCAATACTTGAGTTTGATGAGCAAGTATCTGCAAACATAATTACGTTCTCATCAATATCAGATGTCAGATTAGTAAACTGTGTTAGCAACATGCTAATCTAAAATTGTAGAGGTTGCATAGGTGCTGCAACCAATCCCGGCTGTCATCTGACGAGGCCAGGGTACATCCTGAACACAAGTTTACAGAGACAGACAAACATTCACACATATGGACAATTTAGAGTCATCAGTTAACCCTAACTGCATGTGTTTGTGGAGGAAGCCAGAGCACCTGAAGAAAACCCACACAGACACAGGGAGAACATACGAACTCCACACAGAAAGACACCAGTTGACAGAAACATTTGGTGTATCACATATGATACAGATCAAATCTCATGTATTGAAATTATTATTATTTTTCTCAAAAACACAGAAAAAAAATTAGGATTTTGTGGCTACAATTTGATGCATTAGACTTCACGGGGTTAACAAATCAGAAGCAGGAGCAAACCTGCAGCTTGTCTCCGTGCAATAGAAATAAAATATCATAGTAAAAATAATGCGTCTAACATTTGCTCCTGCTGCTTCCAGACATCCAAACTGTGAAGGTGGCATAAAGAACGTGTGAGACCTCAGCATCATGCAGACACACCAGAGAAGCTATTACCGCGTCTGATGAAAAAGAGATTGTACTGTATTTCGGCCTGTGGCTAAGATCCCACAGGGCAGGGAGAATGAAGTGCTCTCCAAAATGAGCTCAACATCCCAGCAGATAAGGACGCTGCAGCGTCCCAGCTCGCTCCTCAGGCCAAACATCATCCTGTACATTAGATTCATCTCAATATTTGTCTGTGAAGCTCTGCTGCGGCCTGCAGGCGCATGTTCTCCACTTTCTTCACTTAGGTTTGTTGTCGAGGCGGATTTGGCTGCGTGGCCACGATAAATGAAGTTGTATTGTTGTGTCATGTGGAAATATCACCTAATTGGCATATTTATGTTTTTTTTTATGTTCTTCTTTTTCCCTTTCCACATTTTTAGTTTTATGTTGTGTATTTCTGGTGTTCAACAGGTTTCTGGTTTGGTTTAGAATTTGTGAGGGACGTTTAATTATATTAAGTTATTTGCGTTATGTGTAGATTATTTTGTATATATAAGACAACACGACCCCAGGCACCAATATCCCACCTTCCCTGCATTGATATTAATGTCATAAGGATGATGTTTGTTTTTTTTCGTAGGCCAACACAGAAGTTAGCTTTACCAGGATTCTCTCAATAAGAGACCAATGGGGTTTTATTTACTCCTCTAAAAGCTTTAAAAATGACAAGAGAAGTATTTAAATGACAAATTTAAGTAATCAGGTGGCAAAGTTTATGCTGTGCTGTGAAAATGTTTCCATTCACTCTCACTGCTGCCTCACCTGCCTACATACCTGCTGCCAGATCTGTGACCTGATTACCTATCTGCCTGCCTTCATGTACGGTGAATAAAACCAGTTTTGATTCTATCCTCTGCTGCTTTTCTTAAACACTTATTTTATTGATGCAATTTAAACTTAAAACTTAAACTTAAATTTAATTTTTTTCTGTTTTAATGCATGTTGTTAAGTGCATTAAATAGCTGTATGTAGTTTCTTTCTTTGTTCCTTCCACTCTCCCTCATTACCTTGTTGTCATAACTGTGTGTCTGTGTCTGTGTGTGTGTGTGTGTGTGTCTCTGTGTGTGTGTGTGTTTGTGTGTGTGTGTGTGTGTCTGTGTGTGTGTGTGTCTGTGTGTGTGTGTGTGTGTGTGTCTGTGTGTGTGTGTGTCTGTGTGTGTGTGTGTGTGTGT
>JAUYWH010000009.1:18964066-19001011 GCA_034779795.1 Ctenopoma multispine | reverse complement strand
AGTTCTGTGGATGCAGAACGAAACGTCTCTACTTGGAAGAAAGAAGTCCAGTTGCCATGACTCAATCCTCAGATTAATAAAGCCAACCATTTATAAATGGCACCTTACTTAGGTTTATACTAATACTTATTACTGTATATTAATACTGTGTGTTGAGTGTGTAACTCTATTACAAACAACTTCCTGGTTGCCATGTTGTGGCACTGACAAACCACTGACAACACTAAGAACACGTTTCTATCTTATTTTATTAGGTAAAATCAGCCTCGGGTCTTTGTTAGTGGTTCACAGTTCATCCATCAAACTTCAGTAAATCATTAATATTCATATTATTAACTACATGACTGAATGATTCATTACAAACCTTTAATTATTAGAAAGTGGTTCCATTATATCATTATTGTCACTTTGATCACCTTTAGTAGTTATATGTGCATAATGCTTTATTTGATTGTACTGGTTTTACCATCATTATTATATTATAAGAAAGGATCATATAAATGTGCACTTGTTGTATGATTGAGTTATAAGCTAATATTGATTATTTTTGGGCTGCCACTAACTTGATGAAGGGCTGTGGAGAGGCGTCTTAACAAACAGAAATGATGCACAAAGCCAACGTTTGTTGTTATATAATGTGCATCTTATTTTAATCCATTGTGTTGATATCTGTCTGTATCTGTAAAGCTTTTCCTAAATGCATTTTTGTATTCTGCTGTGTATTTTGGTGCCTTTATGTTTAATTTAATTGATTTACTGGGAGGAGCAGAAAGATGAGACATTGTTTTCGGAATATTTTCAAAATAATAGATGGATTACCGCATGTATCCCATTGTTGGTTTGCAACTTTTACTGGATCAAGTTTATTTATTATGAGTTTATCACTGAAGATAAAACACGAGGGATCTTACTTTTGACACGGGGTGTGTTTCTTGTGCTGCTGCAGGACTCGGATCCTCTGGTTCAGGCCGTCATAGGAGACTGCGGCTCGGTGGTTCCTCCCGGTGCTATGGTCGTACAGCACCCATCTGCCCTCCCACTGCAGCGGGGCGACGCAGGGCCCCGCCACCGGGGAGGCATCCACCCGGGAGAGGCCGAGAACAGACGCTGCGAAAGCGGCCAGAAACACAAACGACAGTCGGTGCATGGTGTGTGGCGATCGGGTCCCGTTGTTCTGATTGTTGGTAGCGGGGTGAACCTGCTGCTGACTGGCTGCTTATAATAAAACAGGGGGGGCTTTCCGGATGTTGCTTTCAAAATAAAAGCATGGACTAAATCTAATAAAATCACATAAGGTGTAATAATAAAATAAAGTTCACAGTAAACAAATACGTGATGGAAACCGAGAAAATAATATGACATAATCTACTAAATTAAAAAACAATAAGTTTAAATATTAATTAAACTAAACTAACTAAATATAACAAAGAAATTTGAAAATGTTACACATATTTAACAAGCTAATATATGTTTAATATTCTTCACTATTGTTTGTTTGCAAATTATTAAGCTCAGGATTTAGCTTTTCTACATTTTTCCATTATTTGTCAGACTCTTTGTGGAAAAGCTGAATATAACAGAAATATTTCTTCATATTTCCATACTCGTCATATATTCCTAATAGTAATTAAAATGTAGATATGTTAATAAATTAGTTAAATATAAAATCCATCCACATATTTTAACAGTAAATGTTATTTACTGTTTTACACTGAATGTTCTGAAACTCCGCCACTAGGGGGCAGATGTTCCCGGGTGTCTTACTTCAAGCGTCGCAGCGTGATGACGTCAACAAGCTAGACAACATGGCGAGGAAACAACGTGGGAAAACAACTTCGCCGTCAAAGGCAGCGGATAGCGAAAGACAGACGGAAAATTTCAGTTTGACGCTCGAGTCCAGCGACGATGAGGCGCCCGAAGAGGTGACATTTGGCGACTCAAAGGCTGAGGCTCTGCGGAGCATGAAAGAGGCGCTGGACACGGCCAGGAGGTAGCCGACACAGCTAACTGTAGCTAATGACTGTCTGTGGAGAAGCCGTAAAGCGGAATTTCATCCAAAAATAAATAGTTTTAATGTGTTTTTATGTTAGTAAACAGAATAAATACTGATCACATATTCAGATTGATTCGATGCACAGAGCCAGACATAATGTATGTGTTGTTTAATGGAGGGTGGTGAGGTGACAACACACGTCACAGCTATTGTTTCAGGCAATAATTCACTTTTCTGTCAACGAAGCCAACGAAGCATTTCCGCACTTTTAGGGAGAAGGAGCTGCTGAAAGAGAAGAGGAGGAAGAGACAGGAGCTGTTCCAGGAGCAGAAGGTCTGTGTGCATGTTGTGATCAGACATTCAGATGTGTTGTGGTAAAGTTTTTACATCTCAGTCTCAGTGTGCTGCATGAAGTCACAGTGAAAACATACGTTTCAGTGTTTGTGTGGTTTCCCTGTGCTCACAGAAAAGGAAGCTCTTACCTGCTGACGTGTTGGAGGAAATCGACACTGCTTCTTCAAAGTAAATTTACTGGACACTGGAGCGGTCAGGTTTTCCCTCTGTCTTTGCTCACTCAACATTTTAACTTGTTTCTTTTTCCCAGGAAGCAGAAACAGTCTGAAGATGAAGGTAAAAGATCCTCGCTTTCTTTTCTTTCTTTTGTTTTACATTTAGTTGTTGCTTTGTCCAGACGCACAGATCAGTAAAACAAATGTTCTCTCACAAAGCTGAAGAGGAGCAGCAGGAGGATGAGGAGGAGGAGGGAAAGAAGAAGAAAAAGAAGAGGAGCGGGAAACGGGCACATTCACGAAAGTATGTAAAAGCAGCGTTTTCATAGTTTTGTCAGTGGCTAAATGTAATCGCATATTTCTGTTAATTCAGAGTGTAAAACATAAAAGCTGAAAGTTTTTGAATGACATGTTTAAGTATTAAATATGTAGTGTAACAGACTTTTCATTATATAATAAAGTTGTTCACTAAATGCTGAGTGACACAGAGCAGCACCTCAATCATGACCTCTGTTTTTCTACCGGTTTTGTTCCTGTGCTTCAGTCTGAAGGGAAACTACACTGTGACGACGGTGAATGAGCAAGCAACGGCGTCATACCAGCAGCAGGCAGCCAAGGACTTCATCCAGTCCAGGCTGTACGGACCAGGGAGCTGCAGGACCACAAGTAAGACGGCAGAGTTCACAGTGCAGCTCAGAAATATAGTCAAGGTGGAATCGATTGCACACTGAGAAAAGCTAAAAATGAAGCTTTTATTCTGTATGATCAGGATGAAGAGTGGAATATTTGGGTTGAGTTCTGTCTTAGTTATCTTCCAAGTGCAAGCTACACTCTGTGGCAGTAGTCTGTAAAGACCGTGATCTGCCTCAATTTGAGCTTTGCTACAGTGACGCCCCACCTCGTCCCGCCGCGGTGTCTCCTCTCCTGGGATTCCTGCTGTGGACGTGACGGCAACACCCGCACTCTGTCAGGCTGATTTTCAGCTTTCAGCTCGTTGTCCGTCCAGATGTGTTAACGCTTCACATCCCTCTGCTTTCAGATAACGAGCTGCTCTCCCTCCAGAGCAAGAAGGGGAGGAATAAAAGTGCAGCGGTGCAGTTTGTCAAGAAAGACTGGGGTGAGTCCAGTGGAAGTAAGACGAAAAGCTCCTGCTGGTTCAGTTCGGACATGTTCTGATGTCTCTGCTTGTTTCTGTGTAATCATCCAGCCTCCAAGGAAAAAGCCAAAGCAGAGAAGCTGAAGAAGAGGTGGATCCACAAGCAGCAGATTCCGTCCTGCTGACCCGGGACCGCAGACCTGTGCACCAGCTGCACACTGGATTTAAATGGAGACCAGTCGTGACCGGCCGGGACAACAAAGTGTGTCACTTACTGTGTGGAGCAGCAGCTTCAGTCTCAGTCCCCTGAGAGACGGAGCTGGAGTCGCTTAACCCATAAAGGTTCTGATGACCTGATGAGGTTTTTGTCTTTATGAACTGGGACATTTTCACATCCAGCTGAGGAGCAGAACGTGGAGATGTTTAGAAATTACCTGCTTTGTTTTCTGTAAAATTATTCTAATACCGTTTTCCTGCTGTTATATTCAACTTTAAATACAAAAATAAAAACTTGTGTACAAGCAGCCACTGTAGAGTAAAGAGACTTACTGATGAATATTACCAGTTAATTCAGGACTGAGGCAGTGGAAGGTAAAAAGATCATAGAAAAGGTAGTGTGTAAAAAATAAAACTGATGATTTTGTTCCTATCCACCAGAATGAGTTTAACAGAAACCAGTTGATTTATTAAAATGCAAACAAACACCACAGAATGTAGCTTAAAGGACAAGTTCACATTTTTTTAAGTTGATGGACGTGATCGAGCAAAAATGTGTATTGAAGCTTCTGTGGTTAGTGTAAATGTGCTTTTATGCGTTTGGGGGAAAATGTTTTACTCTCAACAAAGTTCTGCTTATTAACACCTGTAGTGATGCATTTGTAAATGTTTAGTTAACATTTCATATCTTCTGGTGCTTCGTAACTTACTGTGTAGAGCACATTTATTTTTACTGTGTCTGATCTTTCAGGTTATTGCTGCTTGTGGTGAATTATTCTGCCATCAAGGCTGAAGCGGTTTAGGTTCATTAAATCAAGTAGATACCTTCTAAAGTCTTTTAGTACAACGTTCCCTCTTTGTGTTTCTCTGTTGACTCATGTGGAACCTAACAAAAACAGGAACTTTGTACTAAACTGCTGCAAATTTAGAAGATAATCATTTAATGAGTGATTCTGAAGGTTGAAATCTGAGGTTGTCCTCAGATGAAATGTTTAATACATGTTTGCACAGATGGAGAACTGTGCATCGATCACACCGGGGAAGCATCTTTTGGAGGAACCACTTAAATGCCAAGAACAGGACGCCGGGTTTCAAAGTTAAATCTCTTAGTGTTCACAGGGGCGTCTGACACTCAAGCAAAGAGAAGCAGATTAAATTAAAAATTAATTTGCACTTTTTTCTTACTTTAGTTGCAATTTGGGCCACTTGAAAACCTAACTTCCATCTATCTGGTGCAGACGTGTTTTCTGTTGGCAGCACATCACAGGCTGCAGAGATCTATGAGCTCTGAGACGGTGAAGTTAACAGGAAAAAGTCCAACATTTCACAATAAAAGTGAAAAAAAAAGTTTTTCCGTCTTCTTCTATGCCACTAACATTATTTGAACCTCTGGAGGAGTCCTGTGCCACAGGCTGCATTTCTCATCAAGTTAAATCTGATTCTGTTTGTTGAACATTTAAAACTCTGATCAGCATTATCACAGTTGGTTATCAGCATGCCGTCATGTAGCATCCACACAAGTGCCGTCATCATCATCAGTTGTAATTTTTAATATAAATCTTTTCACCCTCACACAAATTGCACATTTTTTTTCTCCAAATGGACACACACAGTCAGCAGTGGACAACTTACTGGTTGACATCTTCCTTATACACTGAGAACTGGCTAAAAGAAGGAGAAATAAAAAGAATAAAATAAGACATCTAACTTGATCTTACCACCACTTTACTATGGCATGCATAGGTTTCAGACCTTACTCAGAAAGAGACAACAGACACTTTGCCTAAGAAGTTTTCTAAACGATGCCGTGACTGCTTGCGATTTTGGGGGGGGGGGGATAACAAATAAAACAAAGGTACAGAAAAGCTCGGTTCCACTGTGAGGAGAAAAGGCATCTTCACACCCCTGGGGAAACTAGAGGAGAAGATGCATGTGTCTTGCAAAAGCCTTGGCATTTCTGTTGTCTAGCTAAAGTATTTGGTTCTTTACGTTGTAAATGTAGTAGCCACAGTGCAGTCGACAATACTGGATGTGTGTTATGCTGCTTCCTCACTGATGCTTTGAGCACTAAGAGGCCAGAGAACGATGAGGTAACAAAACGGAAACCTAGTGGGAGGAGAAGGCGGGGCAGACACGGTCGGCTGGAGACGGGACGACTTCAGGGGGACTTTTCATACCTCAGTGCCGTTTCAGCAGCGGCTTCAGAAAACAACTACGCAGCACAATGCTGCCAGGGAGCAGAGCAGACTGCAGGACGACTGAAGATAAACCGGCGAAACAAGCTTCACTTTTAACTCTGATTTAAAGTCAAACTGAAATTAAAAGTTTTACAAAAAGAAACTGAGTTTGATTTGATATGGGCCAGAACTCTGATTACCAACAAAAGCTTTACTCCTCTGCACTGATACCACCTCCTACTTCATCCCCAGTCCTGGATACAGCAAAACTAAACCGCTCAGTTACCAGATGGAACAAGTTTTTCCAGCTGCAGTCAGAAACAGCAGCGATGAAATCTTTGTTACTGCAAACACCTAGCACAACCCACGAGGAACTGTTGAGCCCAGTGTTACAACAGATAGTTGTTGAAAAAGTCAAACATTTATTGTTACTGTGGTGATATTTTCATTAGCTGTGCAGAATCTGTTAAACACGAGTACAGGAACGTGCACTCGCGAGTTTCCAGGAATACGTTCAAAAATAACTTCAGCTGCAGTTTTACTTTTATCCGAATTTCAGTTTGACTTAAAATCAGTTGTAATCTGACTTCGAAGCAGCTCAGTTCTCTGAGTCTGACCTTTTCATTTCTAAGGAGGAATTAGTCGACACTGTTACGAAAATAAAGGCTGTCTATTAAACCTGCTGTGCGGCAGGGGTCAAAGGTCGCAGGGTTCCTACAAAGTACTTTGTCCAGAAAGGTTTTTTTTTTTTTTACTCAATAATTGCGCAATTTAGTGAAGCTGCAGTGGTAAAAACATAAAAACAACCAGCTCGCTTCAGGGATCACTGATGTCAGTACAAAGCTTAAAGGACTCCTTCCATTTGATAACTAAATATCTCACTATAATCATATAACTCCATTTTGTTAAATTAATTTACAAACGTTAACATGTACACACACTCATCACTGGTAATCGGTGGAATCGGGACCTTTATTATAATAAGTTGGTGGAACTTTCTCTTGCTGGCGCTCAACAAATATACTGTGAATGCAAATAACAATAATTAATATAATGGTAATTAGAATAATAATAATGATGATAATAATAACAATTATAATGATAATCATCGTCGTCTGCACCATGCCTCGTAAACCTGGAAAAACTAAAAACAAAACAAGTGCCAGGTGACCACGCTTCCCCAGTAACCCCCCACCTCCCCCACCTCCCCCACCTCCCCCACGAAAAACAAAATAAAAGGTTAAAAACAGGGAACGTTGAGTCTAGACAGTAGGTTATCTCTGGCTTCTTCAAAGTCCCGAGTCCACATGCGTCGCACAAATCTCCGCCGATGTCCTGAAGTCAGTGGAGGAAGCGGGGTGGGGGTGGGGGTGGGGGTCGGTGCAGAGGGTGAAGGTGTCTGTAACGATGCCTCGCTAGAGTTGGAGCGCTCAGCAAGCCTCAGTAAAGATTTTTTTTTATTCTGCTTTCAGCATTAGCTCGCCTCAGCGTTCGCTTGTTTGCGTGTGGTTTATCTGTGTGTGGAAACCAGGTTCACAGGGACCACGCCGAGGGGCGGTCAGCCATCCTGACCACTGGCCCGTTTTCTTTTGTTGTCGTATTATTGTTGTAGTATTTATTTCCTCCGATTAATGCTTCACCAAGAGCTTTTGCCAGCCTATCCGTCCTAGTTTGACGGCCCCAGTTTCACAGGGGCGGGGTAACGATCCACATCAGCTGAGTCCGTCTGTCTCAGTATTGTCAAGTTGGCCCCTCTTAGCCGGCGTCCTTCCCCACCGTCAGTCAAGACAATGCAGATGCAGCCTCACAGGGCGGTGGGGGGTGACAGAGGCCAACCAAGGTGTAGGCGTAATTTTCATCATGACGATAAAAAGGGAGGTGGTAGATGTGTTTGTGTTTTAAATGTTGTGTTGTCACTCTGAAGATCTCCCAGATTTGACTCCTGGTCCTCAAGCAAGTAATGGTTGACTGTATACTAGTTGTTGTCGTGCAGAGGAGCTCCTCCTCGGCTGTTATGACGTCGCTGATGGAGGAGGTGGAGAGAGACGTTTCTGGACAAGTCCTCAGAGTGTGTGTGTCTGTGTGTGTCTGTGTGTGTCTGTGTGTGTGTCTGTGTGTGTGTCTGTGTGTGTGTCTGTGTGTGTGTCTGTGTGTGTGTCTGTGTGTGTGTGTACAGACGGGGCTAGTGCAGGTAATCGTCCACAGAGGCAAAGGCGCAGGAGCCGGTGCCAGTCCGTGCCATGATGGCGAGGCACTGGGCGGCCTGGCCCACAGCCTGGGCAAGGGGGGGCTGCTTGGGCAGATTGTGAGTCTCTGAAGAGAAAGAGGACGGACAGGAAGAACAACTTTAGAGGTCAAATAAACAAACAGATAAATAAGAGAGGGCAGTGGTAGTAAAGTGTCGCTCTGTGCCCTCATCTCTCTCTTAATCAGAATAATAGTTAATAAGAGTAAATACAAAAAGCAGTTTGTAAAATGATAATTTTATTTATTAAAAAGGGGAAAAGGCTGTTCAAACTCCAATTACTGTGGCCCAATATTTAACACCTACCTAATATTGCACTGTTGAGAGTGGAGCAGACAGGCTCTCTCTGAATGGCGTCGAGCTGGTAGCCAACTGGGCTGTTCCATGGGTCTGAGTAGGCCAGCAGGCTGAATGCATCCTGCAACAACGACAGACACTGGTCACACCACAGCTTTATTATCTATTCCACATGTTATAATTAAACCAGTCCACCAATAACGCAGCGCTCTGTACAATCCTCCAGTGATCCAGGACTTTGTTGTTGTAACCTTTAACATTTAAATAATTCATTTTTAGATATTAATTTTCAGATACTGGTCAGATTGCTGCAGAATCACCTCCCTTGTATTAGATGCCAAGTAAGATGAGAAGATTATTACCACGTCTATAATTTTAATAGAAAAACTACGACCAGGAGCCAGTTAGTTTGAACTAAAAAACAAAACAAAACAAAACACCCGCACGTCTAAAAACGTAAGCAACTCAGTAAGTAATGTTTTTTTTTACTTCCAGATGTTAAAGCAGGTTATGTGACATATCCTTCCCAGGACATGTCACATAACCTAAAATGTTTTCCAAGAGGCTTCCTAGGTACCTGACATCTGAGCATATGGAATTTGTATTAAGTGCATATTTGCTAAAAAGTAAAAAAGTCTGAACAGAATAAAAAAAAATACAAAACTATAGTATAAATCAACAACACACACAGCGTGATTGACGTAAGCTTTGTGATTTCTTACCTTGAGCATCTTCTTGTTGGCTGAGTTCTTGCCACACTCGCGACGGAGATGTTCACTCATGCTCTGGAGCTCCCTGCCGAAGTGGATCATTCTCTCGATGGCTGCCTGGCTCCCGCCGCACAGCTGCCTCTTGGACTGAGCAGATTCCACCTCTGCAGAGCCAGAGCCAGTTTGGAAAGGATAACAGGCACGTTTTGAACTTATGCTGAAGGTGATGGTACAATTACAGTACAGGCATTTACATGTAGCTAGAGCGCTCACACAGATAAGGTCTAAGAATTCATCACCACAGAGTATTTATGAGTTTAACTTTATGCAGAAAGAATAATACAGACAGAGCAGAAAACCTTGAGCTGCTCATCATGCACTTCATACCAGGTTATTACAGCCAACTAGGAACAGACTCCCTGCTAGAATAGACAGCCTGATAATCCAGGGAGGTCACCAACAAACACACACTCTACCCACCCATGTCTGCGTCACAGTCGTCGGGCTCTGCGGCGTGTTTAGAGCTGCCGTTGAGAAAACCATTTGAGGACGATTCTGTCACTCCGTTGGTGAAGTGGTCAACCTCCATCTCCACATCATTACTGAGGGAAGAAAAACAGTTTCTATGAAATCTGAATTTATCATTGATTTATGTGTCAGATTAATTAACAAATACTGACATGAGCACATGTGACTGGTGTCTGGTAAATTGTATCCTGAAGCCAAATGATGCATTCAGGTCCCTGGTCTACTAGATACTGAATCATCAGTGCAAACAATCGTTGTCAGTCATTGAACAGTCCAACATTACCGATAGAACTTAACTTAACTCTCTTTATCTAAACTGTATTTGCTTACATAGGTGGTAACATAATTCAGAATATCTACTTTGCAACGGTTGAGAAATAAGTCAATGTTTTAGCTGTACACCTACTCTATGGGTGTTGCAGTACATGGAGCAACAGTAGGCAAAGTTTCTCATCTAACGGCAGTTGCCACAACAAACAAGACAAAGAGAGAATGAGGAAGAAAAAATACAAGCACAACAAAATTAGTGTGCTGCAGACATAATGAAGAATACTGAGCTCACTACGTGACTGGCAGGAGACCAGTTAACAGGGGGGTACCAGATAGTCAGGTTTGGGCATTTCCATAGTTGTTCTTTAGAACACACACTTCGCCAGAAAGTCAATTAAGAAAATAATGTAATCATAAGTATGGGTTTATAATGAGAGCACAAAATGATTTTATCCTCAGTGTCATGTGTAGCTGATCTCAAAATTCTGTGGTTTAAAATTAAATCCTATCGACATCTACTGGAAAACCACCATGATACAAAACCCTGACTCGCGTCAAGCTTTGAAAGCAATGAATGAAATGCAGTTTGTGTGAGCATCGTTACTTCCATTACCTGGTTATGGGCTGTTGACTGCGGCTCCCATTGAGGCTGATGTCAGATGCTGGGAGGGTGGAGCCAGAGCCTGGGGGGCAGGGCTTGTGACTGTGAGGGGATGAGCTGTGGCTCTTATTAGACGTCACTCCGTTACAGCAGTTGCTGTCAAACCCTAAAACAAACAACACATTAAATGATGGACAAGTGTTAATAAGCGAGTTACAGAAGGCTCTGCTAAAGTGAGTCCTCTTAAACTGAACATGATGAAAAGTTAAGTATTAACAATGCAGGAATCTCTCACTGATGTGAGGCCTTTAAACAAAGGGAAAGAGATGGCATTTAATTATCAACATGACAAATGAAAATCTTAAGAATTCTAACAGGATATGCTTCATTTTGGTTATAAATGGCTACCTAAACTGACTCAGTGAATTCCTGTGCAGCCTGTTGAACCAGGTGCTTTGAGTGACTCAGCTGATATGAAGGGAGATGTCAAACGTTTTATCATACATCAGCGCATTTTACAGTGCAGAAACAGAGCACGCAGAAAGTTCATTTTGTCACTGGATGTAAATAGATCAGAGCTTGAGGCCTGTTCTAATCTCCAGATGTGAATGTCTTGACAACGACTGCACTGTACCTGTGAGGTAGGGCTGGGAGCTGCTGGCTTTGTGGCTGGGGCTGCTGAAGGGTCGGGGGGAGCCGGGGTAACTGTCCTGAGACTTTGGGCTGCGACCTCCGAGACACCTCACCTCACTGTCTGTCCCGTTCACCATCTCTATGAACTGTCTCACCCTGGGGACAGAGGAAGTGCATGTAAGATCAAAAGACGGAGGGAAGAGACTAAGACAAAAAAAAAAAAACTTTTGTTTAATCAAGTGTGAAAAAAAATCCTTGGTCTTACTTGAGCATGAAGAGAAGGTCTGGGTTCCTCTCCAGGAGGCTGGGGTAGAGCTGCTGGGTGGTCTCAATGGCCTCGCCCATTCTACCTGACAACACCAGCTTTTGGATCTCTGCAATTCAACAGTGCACAGGTTCACAGGAGAATGCAGTGTGTGTGTGTGTGTGTGTGTGTGTGTGTGTGTGTGTGTGTGTGTGTGTGTGTTTTAAATGTTAATGCTGTATTTGTGTGATCTGTTGCAAAAATAGTTTCTGTATATTCTCATAAAATAAAATATTTTTTTAATAAGCCAAAGTAAAAAGATGGAACGTCATCATTGTTTTCAGTTTTGACTGACCAACACTGACTCAAAGCTTCATCAACAGTTAAGTTGTCAACCTCAGCACCAAAGACGGCTCAAATAATAAGAAAACACGTCTGTCCCAATTCCATGCTAAGTATTCACACTACTTGCTATACGGTTGGTTAAAAGTAAAAATGTTTTGCCTACCAAAAGAAATTAAACATTCACTGGTATTTATATACCAGGAAATACATGTAACTTCACAAAAAAGTTTTTATAGAAAGGAACTGCTGTCTGAGGTCCACCTCTGTTAGAGTCTGGTGGGGACTTTGGTTAGTTTGGAGTTTTTTTATTTTCCCCATATACACACAGTAAAATAATTACAGTGCACATTTAACAACGTCAGCACAGCTTTGCCTTTTGGTTTGTTCTTTTATAAAGTTATGTAGAAATGATTTATTAATTTATGGCAAACCACATTTTTACATGACACATGGGGATTTTCAGCCTCACATGGGACTGAATAGAAGTGATGACAAAAACAATAAAAATGGTTTCTCAGAGCTCCATCCCGAGCAGAAATAAGAAGACGGAGGAACAATCAAATAAAGGAACTGGGATGTTTCCATACAAAGGACTTCACATATACACCCTATTTTTAGTTCTATGAGCATCACTCAGGGACACGACGACACAGAAGGACTCACTCTGTCGATTTTTAATTGAGGCCAGCTCCTCGTGCACGGCCTGGTTGGTGGATTTGGCAAAAGCTTCAGCTGTGGCACAATAGCTGTGGTGCACTAGATATGAAGCCACCATCCTGGCAAGGCAAGAAAAATCACAACACAGCAATTAGACGCAGCAGCAGGAGAAATCTGGTCACTCACATCTGATCAGTTAAAAAGAAAACATCTGTAAGAAAATATAATTAACAGGAACATGGTTCATTTAGTTTAGAACTTTTTTTGGGGGGGACTGGGAGCTGCACATTTATCTTAGATACATTTGACGGATTTCAGGGTTTCTGTAATGTACTATAAAGGCTCACATTAATAACCGTTTGTTATCCTTCAACTGTCAAGTAAAATTTAAGTAAAAAGTCACCAGTGTAAAGACATGTTTGCAATACACAAATTTACTTTTCCTTTATTTTATCTATCAGAAAAGCTGTGTATGATAAATGGAGAAGTCCAGATTTTAACCAGGAAATCAGTTTAAACACCGGGCTTCACAGTCAACAGTTTAGATAATGACTGCACTGTTCACCTTTGTTTTCATGTCCAAATGTTGTCATGTCTACAGCTCACCCATTGGCTTTGTTGTAATATACCCAATTTTCCTTTTTTTTGTCATTTTTAAATGACTAAAATTTAATGAAAGCAACAATAAAAACTAAACCTCTGTTCAGCACAGCATCACAAATAAAGAAAAGACAAAATAACTTTTTTTTTTAACTTTAACTTTTTTAATTTTCAGCAGACAAACTCGATAACGTTCCCCATCTGAATTCTGCTGAAGGTTGTTCTCTTTATCATTTGCATGTATCCATTTGAATGTGTAAATCCTGTCTGTGTTTGTACACTTTCCTCATTTTCTGCACGGCCCCACTGTTGCAAACCCGCAAGTCGAGGTCTGGTACCAGTACTTACCCCCCAGCACTAATGCACGTAGACTATGCTAACTTTACTTAAAGAGATACACCAACTACCCACAATATCAACTCTCCCTTGCAGATGTTGGGCTGGACCGATGTCAGCATGGACAATCCAATAGCACCCTTAGAGTGTTGTGTTGTTCAAATGCAATATTAAAAATAAACCACAAGATCAAACCAGCGCGTCATATTACTGTTTGGGCTGATTGGTGTAATCACCAAGTTTTTAAAACTCCCACAAGCTGCAGGCTGTTGATACTGTAAGTAGGAAAATTAAGTCCCAGTAAGATGTGCAAAACATTTGTGCAGTCAGCTCTGGTTGCAAAGTGGCACAAAGATAACCAATTCTGCACTAATCATCTGCCCACATACATACAGTCATACAACTATGACTAGTTCCACTGACTGAATATTGACTAAGACTAAGATAAAGTAAGTGACTACAATGTGACTGAGACAATGACTAAAACCAAAATAAGAAATACTAATAATTAACTCTGGGTGTGTTTGACGTTTAGTACTGAAATTACATCTTTGTAAACAGACATTTATATCATCTTTTAGGACACTACTAGAATTGTTTGCTAAGGTGTGATGTGAAGCCCCTGTCCTTTCCGACTGATCATCATGTTACTGTTTCCCTACAAAGACAATGACACCTCCCATCCAGCAGCCTGACTTGAGCTTGAAAACTTCCTGTTTTCTACGACTGGCCATGAGGCGGCTTTCCCAGCTAAAGCCAGCCACTCCCCACTCCTCACCACCCTCAACTCAAATCCCCATCAAATAGAGATTAAATCCATTCAGTACAAGTAATCATAGCAACGGAGAGCTAATCCCATCAGGGCATGGCATGAAGACAAACTAAGTCCCACAGCTTTTACTTCTGGATCACAGCTCCGGCTCTCTGAGGAGGTGGTAGTCCATCTGGACCCTGATCCTTGGCATGCCAGCAGTAATTTCCTGTCACCTACAGCTACATCCGATACTTATTTTCTGCATATTTAAACATGTTTACTGATACTATTTTAGGCATTATTTCGTTGTCTGTTCCACAAACTGACTTCATGTCTTCACCAAACGTGTTTCAATCACACTTTCCAGTCATGAGTGTCACACAGATTTCACAACAGATAAACTCATTTAGCTTTGATCAATGTCATATTCTTGTAAAAAGATAAATGTTTGTTTGTTTTTTAACATTGATAACTACATGGTTGGTTTTGCACAGTCACTTGCATAAGTCTTTCTGAACTATAAGTTAACCTGTTAAACTGGCTGCAGATGATCAGGAGCTGGACCTAGATCAGTTTGCATATTCAGTAGTTGCACATTATTTATTTATGTTTGTATTTTAAATATATAATTTTTCTTTAATCTACATTATATTGAGTTTTATTCTGACCATATTCATATTTAAGAAAGAACACTTACTTCTGGATCATGGATTGCCACTCGCCTTCACGCTCCCCGATGGGGAAGTGATCGATCTGGGCCTGGATCTTTGTCCTCCATTCACGCATGTAGTCCTCAATATCAAACACAAAGGGGTGCTGACCGAAGTTTGCATCCACCACCTCCCCTGGAGTCTGAAGACCCACGGTCGGGTACAAGTTAGGCTGCAGAGTAGAGAGATAGGGAGTACAGATTGATGACTGTGAAGGGAGTATAGGAATGTTATCTGGACAATTAGTCAAAACTGGAAACAATGAGAAGAAAAAAAAACAGGAAAACCTAAAATTTCAGGAAATACCCCTTAAAATAAAATTTTACTAGCTCACAAAAATTATACAATTAAATTGTGGTAGCAGGCTGATAGGCCGAGTCAGGGTTCAAACGCCGAAGTCAGACTGCTGCTGTGTAGAACGACATAAATTAATCTGATCAACGTGCTGACCAAAGCCCATTATTTTATTGTCAAGTGCTGAGATAAAGAATTCATTTCTGGTCTGCACTCCTTTGGCACTCAGCTTCCCAATCTCCTGTTTAAATGGAACTTATAGTCACTATAACCGCCACATTTCCAGATAAATGTCTCCTTTAGGGATCAAAACCGTATCACGACAGCACCAGTGAGCATATATTGTACGGTTAAACCTAAATACTGTTAAGTATTTAACAGTGTTCTTCAGTGTTAATGTGCTAACCAAATGCCATTATTCTACATTTTTCTTATTGTTCCCAGGTGAGAAAAAAAAGACTTTCAGCACTTTCATGCTTCTATATCCTGTCTATTGCACTCAATTCTAACCACACTAGTTCTACTGATGACAAAAATATTTTAAACCACTCAGACGTATGCAGTTTTGTTTAAAAAAAAAAAGAAAAGAAAAAAGCCTGACAGCTGGCCAGTGTACCTCCTAGCAAATATTCATCAACCGGAAGAAACAGGGCATGTTTTGAAGACTATTTTTAATTAAAGTTTTTGGGATATTCCAGCAGCAGGGTTGACCACATTAGCATAACCATCTGTCTAAATTCCCCACTTATTTTTTGCTTTATTATTCGGCCTAGCATTTTGTTGCCAGTTGTATTAGTCAGTGTTAGCTTGATGCACAGCTGGTTAGAAGTACTCTAGCCAAAGCTACGCCAGTTATGCTAAAAACAACCACTGCTGCAGAAATACTCACTCTGAAGTTAGAGCGAGTACTTTTCAAGCCCCTCAATAACATAACATATAAATGATTTCACATTTATTTCTGAGATGATGCCGATATCAGTTATGAAGTAATGAGCACCCTCACTAGTGTGAAGTATAGTCGGGGACAGCTCCTCAGGTCCCACTGGCACAATCAGGTCAAGTGTACACTGTATGTCAAGTTGCTCAGCTAATCTAGACATTTGCATTTGTTGTTTGCAAACAACAAGGTCTTGTGGATGTTATATTACTGGTTAGTGTTAGCTTGATGCATGGTTGGCTGTAAGTACCGAAGCTAAAGCTAAACCAATTATCTTGAAAACAAATCCTGATTGCTTCAAAAATACATACTCTGCCCCTGATAATATATTTTTAACATATAATCATTTAACATTTATTTCTGAGGCGATGCAGATCTCAGTTATGAAGTGGTGGGAGGAGGAAGCGGGGAGTGCAGGTCCTGCTTCTCTGTGTGACTGTTAGCATTTAGCATCACAGCGCTACCCAGCATTACAAGGGATCACCTTATCAGCTGTGTCTCAAAAAGTCTTGAGTTTTTTTTGCTGTGATTTGGCACGATGTAAATAACTTTAAGTAAACCAGTGACGGGATGATGAAATGAACATCCTACGCATATATTCACAGCCTTGATTTTATCAGAAGCATTCATACTGTTCTTAGAATGGTACAAATGCCCGGAAGTTGTCACTACAGGTGCATTTGAAGGTTTTCAATGAATTAACAAAATAAAATGTTTGTCGTTTTAAATAGTATGGTAAAATCTGAGTTAGAACTAAGCTTGTAACAGAAATAGGACTAGATTTAGACGATGAGCAAAAGTTACTGATATTTCAGCATGAAGGAAGTGATTTAAATCAGAGCAAGGAGAATGCTAAGGGCTCCAGAATAAATTAGTCGACTAAAGTTCCCATAAGAACAGTAGCACAAAGGTGTGTGTGTCTTGTAGAGTTGCCTTTGTCATGGTCCAGTAACCACAAAGGTCAGCTGTGCCGAGGTGACGCACTTCACCGCACAACTCTTGAGGGACATGAATGTCTGGCTTGCAGCCAAGGCTGTTTTGCTGCTCAATGGATTATTGTTGCAGCTAAGACTCTTATTTTCATCTCCTTTAAAACAGCTGGCCCCATTTTCTACCGAGCAAAGGAGAGGAGGGAGGGAGGGAAATAACTTAAAAGAGGTGTCTCCCTCAAATTTCGATGTGGTTAATACATGCATGAATTGAACTAGAATGAATGTCCATTAGGTGTGGAAGTCGTTTGCATAATGAAGCATGGGAGGATACATGAATGAGAATCACAATGAGCCACAACAGCACAAAGCAAAACAAGTGGTGTCCTGCTCAAACAGAATTTAAAACATCAGTGTTTAAACTTTCAACAACTAATTTTTATGTCACTAAGAGGCAGCGCATATTTTTATTTAAGAATATTTGTCTAACTTCTAAGCAGTTACTGCTTTAATTAAAAATCCAAGAGATGCATAAAAAAAGTTCCATCTTTTTGCCTTTTTTCGTCTCCACACAGAAAAATCTTTCTCTCTTTAGCAGCTATACGCTCCACCAGGTTCACCAGCTAATCAGCTTAACTTTGTTGGCCATTTTGTGCAGAAAGACTGGTGTCAGCCACAGCTGAAGATAAGGCAATCAAAGTGACAGGAGTAAATTAAAAAAAGTAAACAGGCTATAAAAACAAAACTATGAACTAAAAGATGCCATAATGAGTCATAGAGCTGTAAAACAATTTTTTTCCAGCCTCCAGTCAATTTTGCACATCTTATCCACAGTAGATATTCTGAATGTAATTAAACATTTCATTACTTTTATTAGCGTCATATCTCATACTCCTACATGAGTGCAATTCGGAAAATCCACACACACCTACACAGCTTGTTACCAAAACCAACCTGTTAACCACAATTACCCACACCTTTTCATACGAAGTCCCGAAACTTGTCCCATAACCAGAACATTAATTAAATACACTTAACCCAACAAAAAAAGAGTGAAAGGATGTGGCTACTTACTGGTAGGTCTGTAAAGGCTATACCTGTTAAGGGAGAGAGAGAGCGAGCATTAGCACCAGGCAGCCACATTCAATCCGTTTAAAACACTGATTTTACCAGAGCCAGGTTACTGTACTGCTTGAAAAGAAGTTTCTAACTTTTACTTCCTTTCCCCAACAACAGGGATTCTTATGAGCAACAAATTCTCCTTTTGTATCTGTAATGTGTGCTTTGCGGTGCACTTGGTGAATATTTGTTTGGTGTACAAGCCAAGATGCAGGACAACATGTGTTCACCCAGCAGAATATCTGCATTGCCATGTATTTGGATTTGGTTTCTGAGCTCTTCACCTAAGCTGTGGCCATTCTTTGTGTAGAAGCAGGTGTTGTTGATGAGATTAACACAGCAGCCAATCACGTCGCCCGTTGTAAACGTGGGTCCGTAGGGTTGCCCGGTACCAGATGAGCAGAAGGAGTGGCCGTCATCTCCGTGGTAACCATACGAGTGCTTGTCCCAACCTGAAGGATGTGAATGCAAAAGTGTCAGAGTATGAGCACTGTGCGGTCAATGAAAAGGCTGAAAACAGAACAGATGATTCATTCTAAGACTACAGTCAAACAAAAAAACAAACAAAAAAGCAGTGACGATACTCTTAAGTCAGTGTAGGAAGCAGGATGGAACTTGTCCCTTGGAAACATGCCTCAATTGAAAACGTGGGAACTGATGATGCCAAAGAGCAAAACTTTCTTAGGACTTATTAAAAAAATAACTTAATTTAAAGTCATTTTAATTAATTTGCACCATTTCCTCAAAGAAAAATGTCAACCAAACACTGCCAGAAATAAAGGCTGAACAATAGAAACATGTCAGCTGAGATGTCTGATGTGAGTTGTACACATCAGCAAAGAGTGTCACTGCTAATTATTCCATTGCGACCCATGCAAGCAAACTCTGCAACTCCTCCATCATGTTTTGATGTACGGTGGTTTTGTGGAAAATAAGCAACATTTTTAAAGCTTGGGAGCTAGAACAGAAATGCGGTGTCATTATTCTAAAGCTTTGGTACATATTGGTGTTTTGGTAATAGGAACGTGAACAAAAAGCAGTTGCTCAGTCTTTTCAATCAGTGGCACAGCTTGTTGTATTCGCCATGACTGCAGAAGGCCACAGCTTGTTCAGTTTTATTTAAGTTGGGTATTCTTACAGGATTCTAACCTTCACTTTCTTTCTTTGCCGCCTACAATTTTCATCAGCATTTTTTTCTCTACTTCTCAAATAACCTGACTAAATATTAATTGGGGAGAATAAACATAGCCCATACTTTGTACAGTTTGACAAAGCTCTGTGTATGAAAACAGACTGCCAATCAGCCTCTGTTGCTACATGGATGGCCTTAGGGCCGTTTTAACGTTAGAAACTAAGCGGCAGGATCCTGAAAGTTACTGCTGAGCTGCAGAATTAATCCCTCTATTTCCACATTAATCACTGGAAGAAAGCACTCAAATCTGCAGCAGTCTGGCATCAGGTCCTCAATTAGCAAATTTTCATTAGCATCTATCCATCAGCTTGGACTTTGCAGTTTGCTCTGGGCCTCCTGTTATCTCTTTATAGAGAGACTGGAGCTCCTGGGTGGGTCCCATTCTGAGAATGATGAAGGGGTGTCTGGGCGTCCTGTTAGGCCTGATAACCCCACTAGAGCACTAGACTGACGTCTTCCAGTGCCGTCTTAATGGTACCATGTCACAGAAAATAGAACAGGCAGCAGCAGCAGCACCGTCTCAGAGGACTGCAGTCCTAAAGCTGCACCTTTCTTGAGTATGTGCATTTTTTTCTGCTGCAGTGGATTTTTTTTTACAACCCTCATCCCCTCAAGTCAAGTTAAACCACATCAATAAGGAAGTAAGTTCTTGAAAATCTAGTAGAAAAAACTGACTTTATTATATGAAACAAATGTTTGTAATACTGAATAGTACAGATAAACGTTTCAGATAAAAGCCAGAAACTAATATTAACTTTTACCTAAACCATTCCTTTACCCCATTAATTCACTGATTTCTATATTCTACAACTAAAATAAGAACCACCCCCTTTTCTGTGCAGTGCTTTGACGTGCTATATAATAGCAGGTGTAGGCACTGACATCAGGAAAACGAGATATCACCTCCTAAGATATAGAAAAGTTGGTGACTTTTTGTGTCATCTAAAAAGTCTTTTAAGGCTTCAACAAGCTTTACATGCATTTTTGGACCTATAAAGCATGTGTACATCTCCTGCAGAGCCAGATCAGAGTGCGGGTGACTCACTCTACCAAAACGACTGACTTCCTGCTGGCTCCCCATACACATGAATGGCATAAGATTTCAGCACTTCTTTTTGTAAACACTTGAGTTTGTCGATTTGATTTCTTTGTCTAATTCACCGATCTGAGACATGATTCACTAGTTCACTAATAACAATATGTATAACAAACAGTATCCAAAATATTTAGTTTAATGTTAGCCACAGAAAATTGCAGAAGCCACTATTATTTTTTATTTTATTTTTTTCCCCCCACCCACTCACCTTCACAAATTTACAAGACACAAAATAATTTTTTTTAATTCATGGAAAGATTTGTGTTCTTGTTTTTATAGTGTATCTTTTTATCATTTATAATTTTTTATTTGCACTAAATGCTTATTACACATGCAGAGATCCTGTTTTTCAGCCTCTGCAATAATAAGAAAACATGCATATGTAATAAGATAATTGATAAGCACAATGAAATGAATACACTATCATTCACAGTCACACCTACACCCAGTGTATCTGAAGCAAATATCTTCAGGACAACAAGTTCACAGACAAAATGACACCTAACAAATTCAAGAGGTATGTAGTCTGACATACTACATACACAGACAATGACCTTAGCAAACAGTGAAATTCCTCTCACCACACCCGAAGACAATAGTAATAAACATGGAAAAGAAACGAACACACAAAAAGTGTCATCTTACCAGGGAGTCTGTTCATGTTTACACCCTGAGCTGAAAGGCCGATGCCCATGTACCTGTAGAACAGACAGTTTATTTAGAAAAAGAACAAAAAATAAAATCCTTAATGATTAATCCTACACACCTGCCACACTGAAAGTCTTGTAATTCGGTTGGATGAAAAAATGCTAATTCTTAGCACTAGTGGTGCTTTCTCTCTTAATCTGTCATTCTAACATTAGCATGTTTTATCATGAATTTATTACACTTATTACCAGTGCCGTTTTATCTAGGACACTCTGATTTTCAGTGTTTCTGATGTTTTATTCACGAGAGATGAATCAAGTCAATAATCAGCAGATTGATGATGATGAAAATGACTAGTAGAGATTAATTTATTGCTTAGGCTCTAGCTAAAGCATTTGACTGACACTGCCTAGAACATTTAGAAATATTTTCTGACCCTTTTGAATCTGATAATTTTTAACTTCTTGTATGGCAATCATTACAAACTCATGACAAGAAATTGATGAATTTCTGGGAGGTATTATTCAAGTACTCTTATCTTGAGTCAGTGAGGATCAGCTGGTTGAAAATGACCAGTGAAGTTATCCGACTTGTGGCCCTAAGCCCCAATTTAGAATTATAAATTGACCTCTAGCCTCATGAAATTTCAGTAGGAACTGATAACATCAAAACTCATTTTAGAGATCCTCATGCATAAGGAGCTATCCTCTGTTCTGAAGATGATGCCCAATAAGTCAAGTAAAGACAAGATAACCAGGGTTTCCCACAAGAAGCCAACTGAACTACCTTAAGTTTCCGTCTCTGCAGTTAACACCACATTTGTAACTATTACACTACATGGCTAAATGTCAGTTTGGTCTACGTGATGCAAGTTTACGTCTTAAATACCAAGCAGCAACTAGAGTCAAAATGCTGTAGGGAATCAGTGCATGTAAATTCAGATTACAGTAGCCTGTTGTTTGGTCGTCATTGTTACCGTTTTGTTTTCTAAAGCAACTCATACCACTTTGTGAAAAGTCATCCCACATATGTCATCCCACATGAGCAGCTTATAGCTATTATAATCAAGTCTGGAGGCTTTATATGATTTACAAGATTTAAAGTCAAAAGCGTTACTAGTGAGCTCACGAGGCCGAAGTTTATCATATGAAAAACAGAATTATTTAATTATTTAACTGTTCTTGAGTTCATAGTTGTACGTTAAATGCTAACATTAGCTAACATTAGCTTCTAACATCCTGATATTAGCTTGCTTTGGTATAGACTACACGTAGAACAGTCTAATGATTATTGTGTAATAATGTGAATGTTAGGAGGTTAACAACGCAAAACTGCAAACTGTTTATACAGAATATTTAGAGAATTATGGATGTCAACATATGAAACGCTAACACTGACTAATATTGCAAGAAATGCAGTTATAAACCTGAGACTGACTGATGCTGGTGGCACTAAATTTTAATGTTTACTGGGATACATTACTGTGGACCACAGGGTCAGACAGACACCAGCGTCCCTTGTGCTAACACAGCTGTAAATGTTCTCCTCCTGAAATGTTTAGCTTTGTTCTGTGTGCTTACCCATCTCTGCCTTTACTGATGATCTTCACCTCAAAGTAGTAGACTCCACAGGCGGCTGGAATGGGGTGAGTGGCCCGCACAGACGCTGCATCTTTAGGAGTTTTGCCGTGACCTTGGGGTGAAGGAAAACCACAGAGACGGGAACAACAAGTTGTGGTTAGAGATGGTGACATATTTGGTCTTTGTTACCATAAAAAATAAAAATTAAAAACAGACTTTTTACAGCTACATAAAATGATGACCACTTCTTTAGATTTCCTGACTTAACATTTTGATTTATATAAAAGCATAGTGAAGGATTGTGTTTTTAGTAAGGGTGGCAGTGAACAGAGAGAGAATTAAACCCTAAACGCTGACAAAAATAGAGCTGGATCAAACAATGTCTTTAAAAAGCAGAGAGTACATGTCCACAGCAGCTTGTAGTTTTCAGCGTCAACATCTTAACCCAAAAGTGGACACTGACCAAATCCACTAGAACACACCACACTGAGCAGATCAAAGACAGGTGGTGCTTCTGCTGAGATCATTGTTTTAAGACTTGAGGTGCAATCTAAAAAAAACAGCCGGAAAGAAAAGTAGTTGTAGTAGATCAGGTAAATGTCTATTAGAAGAATTCAGTGTGTAATAACAGCCTAATTTACATTCTATACATGATTTATTCCATGGTTTGACATATTTTCCACATGAAAAAATGTGAAAGAGGAGATGTTTGTAGAAAATAACTCTTTCCAAAATATATTTCGAGAAATTAAAAGCTATTTTGTTGGATCACATTTTGTACTTGAGCACAAGATGTGACAGTGATATAGTGATAGTTCTAATTTTATCACCTTATAAAGATGGACCTACTGGTTTTAGGACTGTGAATCGGCTCATCCTGTCTGTCTTTAAAGCTAATACGAGCTCGATCAGTCATGTAGTTTGCTGTTTGGGGTTAACTGATTATAGATGTGTATAACTGACTGATACAACAGTATTTATAAATTAACATGTATTTACACATCCCTGGGACATTAGATCCAGGTCTCCACTGAGCAGCTGTACTTCGTTACAGTGAACAACACACAAGTCACTCCCATCATTGAGATAAGGTCAAGGCATCTGATAACACCACAGATTATTTATTGTTAAAGAATAAAGTAAAAACCGGTCAGACTTAGTTTTAGACGTGTTTAGTCAGAACTAATGTATTTCTGACTAAAAGTTAAAAAGCATTGTATGCTGTGTTTAATTCTTTAATTTTAACAGGATAATCACTGAACAGTAACAGGGGGGAGTGGAAACATTGCAGTTTTGAATTAAGTGATTATTGTGGTTATTTCATTGAAAGAAATGGCAAGTAACTTTATTTATTTCTGTTTTTTTTAATTCCTAATTTACTTTTAGTTTGGAGCAAACAGAAATTATATCGGTGGTTATGGAGAAAGACCACTAGATAAGTTAATAATAAGAAATGCAGATGTTTAATGTGGCCAACTATTAATCATGGAAACCACATAACATTTACATTATGCCATAATTAAAAGCATTCTGAATATAATCATACTTGTAAATACAGGGTCATTTGACATATATGTACCACTAACACAATATACTACTATATATGGGATAAAAAGGTCTGTTTTTATTTAGAAAAAGTTTATTTAGCTGTTGGCTTCAGAGAAAAACAAAACACTTCAACAACAAACTATTATCTTATATGATTTGTTTTTAAGCATAAACAAGATATTTATGATTAGAATACATATAAACTGTACTACAGTAAAACTTAAATCTCAACTGAAATAGTGATCGAAAAATAGAACAAAACAATCCGATGGTTTCTCATAATGTTCCAGACAAGTGAAGCATTCTCCCTTCACAAGTTGTTTGGATTATATCTGATTGCTTGTCATCAAGAGTCTGCTTCAAGAAGCAGGTTCAATTAGAGATCTGAATGATAGTGTATATAAAGTATGTTGGACTCCTTCAAATCTGAAAAATGAACTGATGTAGACTAAAAAAAATTTCCTCACCTCCATTTTACATTTGTTCCTGTGGCAAAATGGTTGCCAGATGAATACACCATTAAGGTGAGGGGAATGCAAGAATTACAAAACACACAAGACAATGTTCAAAGGTTGCAGCACAATTATTATCTATGCTAATTAGCCAGTTGATTACTTGTTGGCTTGATTATTTAAAGCACCAGAAACAGTCCAAAACATGAAAATATTTAACTTAACTGAAATGAAAATCCTCACTTTTGAGAACCTGCAACTAACAAATGTTTGTCACTGTATGATTGACTTGTATGATTGATTAATTAACCAAATCAGATGTTGATTATTATCTACAGGATACATATAGTGTGTACTCTTATTGGTGTTTTTTTAAGATATTATACAGCGTTTAGATGCTTTCTGTAGAAATTTCAGTGTTGTTACATTACCTGAAACATGTGAGATTTGATCACTAAAAAACAACTAGCCTGCTATTTTCCAAACAGCTGACTGAGTTCTACAATCTCTTTCCATTATATCCTTTAGTTGTTTGGTTATTTGGTGCATAAAATGTTAGAAAACAGCGGAAGATGTTCACTGCAATTTCCTAAGGCACAAAGTGACATTTTCAAATGTCTTGATTTGTCCAATCAGCACTTTCAGTTGTGCAGGGTATTATTACACAGAATAAAACCACCATGTATTTAAATTTAAATACTTGGAATCAATAAACAATCACTGCTGGATAATAATAATCATTATTTATTTATCATTTAAAGTCTAGTCCTCATGCTTGTATATGCATTAGGGGGCAAATATTTAGTTCTGGTAAAAATAACTAGTGGAAGAGTCTGTTTTGTGGTTTAATTTTTTAAAGCATATAAAAACATATTTTACATGAAGCCAAATTGGACAGAGTCAAATTTGCTCTATCCTCAGTTTTTGCCAACGAAACTAAAATTCCATGCAATCCGCATTAAAATACAAATGCACTTGACATAGTAAAATCTAGTAAATTATAATTATCAGCATAATACTGCTGTACAGTTTCAGTGTTCATGAAAAGTAACTTCCTAATGTGGTGATCTGCTTACAACCTTGGACATGGTTCAGAAAAAAAACCTCCTGGTACTTGAGTGCTAAAGTTACTAAACATCTGCATAAATGCTATAAGATAGTCTTGTGAATTTCTTCTACGATTAGAGAACATTCTAGCTACAACAAGGAAGAGTGTGTGTGTAGAAGGCCGGTCAGACCCAGAATAGTAGAACACACCCAGGAAACACAGTTACACCTTTTTTCCCCTCTTAAACTAGCCTTTTCTTGTAGGCCTGCTGCACCAAAACTGCTCGACACCTTTGCTAAGCAACTAGTCCAACCTGAATGTCAGTTGAGACACTTGATATTAGATCCTCATCTACAAAGGACTACCTGTGCCTATCCTACCATCATTTGCTACTTAACTGGAAGCCTATAAATTTTTCTGAGTAACTTAGGCTAATCGTGACATAGGACACTGTGTATTTCCTGTCATTTATTCACATAATCATGCTACATTAGCTGCCAACAGGGCTGTCTAGCCCTAGTCCATTTTGGAGTAACGTTCAATGGTGTGATTATGTGACTCAAACCGAGCTTAATCAATCAAAAATACCCTGTGTTGAAATGAAATTCTACATTTACACTCGATTTGCTATATTTCAGTGGATATCTTGACACATTATGTGTCGTCAACACTCCCTGGTGTTAGTCCACAGGGCTGAAAAACTGGCTGACAGAGTAGCAGGAAAGCTAACGAGCTAGTAGGTCAATTTTGGCTGTGGATACACCTCGCCAGCTGGTCGGGTTGCAAGATGTCCTCTGCCTTGTTGTTGATGAAGCTACTAGCCTAGCTTACTTTGTTTTTAGCCACAACGGCAGCTGGCTTTGATCTGCTAACCGTCAAAGCTATGCTAACGTTAGCCAACTTGGCGTTAGCATTGGACAATAAAGTGCTAAACTTTAGTACGTCTTTGTGTCATACCTTTATAGTGTACACGTAGGTTGTTCTGAGAAAGCCCGATGTAGCTAAACTTGTCCTTCGGGCTCCAGGACCGAGGGAGCGGAGTCTCATTTTCATTAACGGCTGGATAGAGTCGTCGTAGTCGCTGGTTGAGCTCCTTTTCCTGCTCGTTTAGAGCCGAGTCTCCGTGGACAACAACCGACATCAAAAACCCACAACCCGACGACTGTCCAGACATGGCTACGACACGAGCTTTGGTACGATGGCTTGTTAGCAACAAGCCAGAGCCACTTGTCAGTGTCAAGTTTTAAAGAAGGGTTTAGCAAAGCTAGCTAGCTAGCAGGCTAAGCTAACTGGCTTCGCTGGTCGTAGAGAGGCAGCCAGAGCTGGTTAGCCGAGGAGCTAACCTAGCTAACGCGTTTAGCTTAGCCAGTAAAGGCAAAGGGATCGCTGAAATGGCTCGGGTTTACATTAGCTGACACAAAGCAACAAATACAGACATTAGAAGAAGAATGTATTGACGCCCAGGATGTGAACAAAGTAGTTAAAAGACAGAGGAGCAGGCCGTTGTTGGGAGCAAAGTCACAAATAACGTTAGGCTAGACGGAGCGATAAAGTATAATGAGCTCAACTAGCCTCGATCTTTTGTTTGTTGTCGGAGCGTTATCCGCAAACCTGATTGGCTGAGAGCGGCTCCACTTACTTCTTATGGGAATGTGAGGTACGTACACGGAGCGAGCAGAGGATGCACACAGGCGGTGGTGCTGTGTGTAAACAGGACAAGAACTAAATCATCACCGGGTTTACAGGGTGGAAACAGCCAGTGACTCATCGGCGCTGTGCATCATCATCTACTCTTAAGGATTCATATCACACTGTCCTGTGTCTGGGCTGCATTACTTCTTAACTCTTCATTTTTTAAAAATTCAATGCACTCCTAATTCTGTGCTGATATCCAATGACACACAGGAACCTGATTTATTTTTAACACTAATCTTTTGAGCGGTTATGTGTTGTTATGTTACGTGTGTGCATTTTTCTCTTCAATAAAAAAGAAATGATTATAAACCTTGTTCAACACACTTATTTAACTTGGGTGCCTATTAGCTCAAGGCTGATATCCTAAGAGTCCATCTCAAAATGATAAAAAAAAACACATTAAACAAAAACAAGTTTTGCAATTAAATTAAATTAAGACTTTATGCAAGTTCTAAATCTAGAAAAAAGGGAACCCAGTTACACAATTAGGCAACAAAAATGCACATATTCCTTTGCTGATGTGCATGGCTAAAAAACAACTACCAAAAATGTTTGGTTATAGTTATTACTACAGAAAAACAAAGGGGTCACGCCAGTCACTCAAGCCAGGGGTTCACATTACTTTTAACATCTTTTTAAGTTTACATAAATTTCACAAATAAATACATTTAGTTGAATTATTTAATTGAAATGCATTTATCTATCATTTACCTATCTAGTATCAGTACATGTATACAGAAACATACTAATAACTCCACTGTATACAAGTAATTATAACACCCACACCTACAACAATAGTTTAAGAAATACTCTGATCGTTTACTTATGTGAAATGTATTTTACATTATTTTACATTAATAAAATACTTTATTATTAAATAATTTAAATTAAGCCTACTTTAAATACTGCTGAGATATTTGTTAACTTCACTCCAGGAATCAATAACCTTTTATAATGTGTTTAGTATTGTTAATCTGAATCTAAGAAGTAAGTAGTTTTCAAATTACTTAGTGAAGTAAAACATATATGATGCTGACTTCTGGTTAAATTGTATTAAATTAAAATAATTTTAAAAAGTAAACTGAAAATATTTTTTAAATTCAACTTCCTAATAACTGCACATGGACTGAGACCCTTTGCCGACTTGTCAGACTGAGACATGGCTGAAGAAAACACTTAATTAAGCAGTGCAAGTTCACTGCTTAATCATAATTAAAATATAAAAAAATATATAGTATATGGTCATGTACATACTTCATACACTGTGCATATAATGTACTGCAGCACACATTTCAATTACATTATTGAATTACATTGTTTGATTGTTCAGTAACAGTAGATAAATGTTTGTCTTCCCATTTCTGTCTTTATTCTTGGCAACACATCATAGTCTCTCTATTCCTTATATTGACTTTAAGATTCTGTCACACTAATACCAGTTTGTCTTGGATACTTCTGGGTCTTTTAAACTGTTTAATCTTTCCAAATTGTGAGCGTTATCTCACATCCAATCATATGGTGTGAATCTCTCTCCGCTATTTCAAACCTGCTCTAAAGGTTTGAAATCAGAAATTTTCCATGGAACCTTTTATGAAAACAGAAAATGTTCATAGTTCTGACTGAAACTGAACCAACTCAAAAACAACAAGCTGGAAAATATTAATAAGATTTTTTTTAAACTGAAAAAAAATTTTTTTTCTCCTTTTTGCTCTTCTTTGATAAAAACCCATGTGTGCATTAGGGAATCCGTGTCATCTATAAACACACAAGCATTTTGAATTCCTGAAAATTAAAGGAACATCGCTTGTGTAAATAACATTACCTTCGTTTCATCATTATCATCAACAGCAGAGTCTGATACACAGTGATTTATAGCACTTTTCTTTAACATGTCTTTGCCTCGTTTTGTGAAATGTGTCTGGGGTGTTGCAGAACCTAATATTTAGATTTTCTCATTCATCGCAGTATGCGGCGACACAGACGAAGCTCCCTGGAAGCTGTTCGCACTGAGGTAATTTGAGTGAGAGAGCAACAGTAAAAAAAAGGCCTGATGTTGTCTGTGATAAACTTCCTATGTGTTTACTCTTCCAGTTAACCGAGCTAAATTAACTTGCTGAGGGCCACGGGGCAAAGTAGAGCCGTGTGACCCTGCTGACCTCCTGGTTCCTCCCACACTCTGAACCGTGTATGTATCCAGAGGCCCTTAAACACACAGCTCCCTCCGGAGGCACTTAAGGCTTTATACAACATTTTTTCCACATACTAAATAGCACCCATTAATCTACGTTGAAGTATAACATTTGTGTAAATCCCGTAACTGAGTACAGTTAGGTAGTTCATTTTAAAGTTGTGGGACCACTGAGCTGAGGTTTGCTTGGGATCTTTATTGAGGTTTATTGAGAAAACAAGCAGTAGATGTTACTGAAAAGAGAGGGGCCAGGCTGGGTGTGGCAGAACAGTAGGATAGTCTGGAGAGGCAGGATGCAGGTTAGTGAGGACAAGATGGTGGCCCCCAAAGTTGGCATCGCCTATGTAGCCACTGTAGGTAAGGCAGAGGTGGACAGAGGAGAAACCACACTGCCACAATAAGCAGACAATCCACAATCTACAAATCCCAAAACAGGTCCAAATCCCCTTCAAAGCAATAATACAAAGCCAAATCCAAACAAACATCCAGAGATCAGAGTCCAAATCGTAGCTGGTAGAGATAGAGTCCAGAGCAAAGAGGCCAGAGGCAGAGAGCAGAATCAGATTTACAGCAGGTTGACTGGGTTCAGACAGAAGCAGGTCAGTAAGCAGGATACAGGCTGGAGAGCTGCTTCTGGAGGAAGAGAGCAGACATTCTGGAAGAGAGACAGAGTGAGAGGTGTTGCTTTTTAAAGGGGGAAAACAACTAAGATCAAGATGTTAAAGTGAATGAGGGAGTGACCAATCCATAACAACTGAAGTTTTTCAAAATAAAACAAGTTCTGTTTCGCACCATGACAATTCCATTTTTGCACATACATACATATTCATTAAAACGTTATCTTAAATTTAAAACATTCACAGTCTCCTGAGTTTATGCCTTTTGTTCTCAGGTTACTAGTTTTTGACTAACACCCGCTCCTTAGATTTAAAAGTTCAGCTGAAGAATCCACTAAGCTTAACATGTTAACATTGATTTAAATTTGATTCCACTTAGAAGATGTAGTTTTAATTTAATTTAGCACTTTATACAACTTATGAGTTATTCTGACTTGTGTTTGAACTTGAAACGATGATTCTGTGAGGTCAGTTAACTAAAGTAAATTTTAAAGAAAAAAAACTACCAGATTTCCCAGCATGCATTGTTTGTGAGTGCTCACTCTCCAGAGACTTGAATGGAAACTTTAATGAAATATTCAGTTGGTTTTGGTGCAAAACAACTTGAAGAGCTGCAGCAGTAAGTTAAAATATAAAACTAAATAGATGAGTCACCCTTATATCTTAAATTAACTTGTTTTGTAGTTAAACAAATTTGAAACTGAACCAGTTATCACTTATCAACACATTGGATCTTTTCAGGGTTCCTGAGGCTTTTGTTCAGATCCTAATCCAACCTTGCTGTTGATATTTCATAGTGAAATGAATGCAAAAGTAATATACGTGTAAACATACACAGAAAACACAAAATTATAATTCATGACTCACAGTAATACAGCTCTGATCAAATTCGTGATGCAGCCTACAGCCTAACTTTCTCAGTCTAGCTCCCACAGCCCATAACTGCTCCATGTGGGAATGTTCATTGCATCACTAAAAAGGAATCTGAAATAACATTACGCTCCCTTTAGGGAAGCACTTGCTCGGATTCAGATTCAGAGTCCTCTGGAAAACACCGACGGTAGAAGGCCCGGGACTGTTTATCATCAGCGAGACGTGTGTTGCAGAAGCAGAGTGGGGACACAATGTACTGGGAACAGATCCGAAGTGTTTATTTAATACGCTGCTTGGACGACTTGTTGGGTGGAGTTTAACAGTATCATCACAGTGATAGAACAAATGTAGTGAATGTGAAAACAATAAATGTACGAATCACTGCCGGAGAAGCGTTACTGGAAAATAAAACTTTTACTACGCGTATACAGTTTTGAACGTCTTGTGCTTTACCTGTCTATTTTAGTTTTTTCCTCTCCTAAATGTATTTGACAGTCTACCACTTCATGTTCTGGTCACAGTTATCCCAAAGGTGGTAACCCAACCTGCATGAAGTTCTCTGAGGCTCCTGAAGATGTTTCAGGAGAACGAGGAACTCCGGACTTAGTCAGTTAGACTGGTTCAGGGTTTTAACCTGTGCAGAGTTGTTCAACCATTAACACCTTGAAGGTCATTGAGGTCACATGTGCATTGTGCTTGTTAACAGCCACGACCCTCAAACGTCGTGGCTGTTAACAACTTAAGGACTCCACAGAATAATACCTCCCCAGCTGTCAGAACTGACGAGGCCTTTTGGAGGTGAAATGTCTTCAAGCAAGTCCAGCTGTCACTGAGCGGCACCGAAGTGACAGCCTACCACTTAGGATTCTACATATAACAACAGATAATACAGTAAGATTTAAACCTCATTTCCTCATCATTACATCAATTCAGCAAAATCTGTGTTTGGGTAAAGAAGGCGCTGCTCCAGCACCCTCTGCTGACAGAGGGTGCTGGAGCAGACAGAGAATGAGAACTGAGTCATTTTTACATTTGTCTTGGTTATTGGACTGTCAGCTACTTCTACTTCTACACAAAACACCAAGTCCTGAAAGCTGCTTGAAATTTCTACTGTGATGTTGGAACTATTAAAAACACAACAACAGCTGTTTTGTTTCTTAATTGAAATAATCTTTAAAACAAAAATAATTAACACATAACATACAATCAAATTAATTCATACCCAAAATAAAAAATGCAGAAGAAGAAAATTTACATAAATAAGAAAAAACACCAGAAGATATCAAACAAATTGCAAACGATGCAGGTATAAAACAAATAATTCTAATTAAATTAGATTTAATCCATTTCTTCTTAAGAATAAAACTTGGACAAGCAATATGACAAAAGTTACCAAAAATGAAATTTATTTTGTGCATTTAGTAACAGAACATAACTATGTGCAGTGATACAAGATAAAGTGATGGTTTAAAGTTTCTATCTGCCATTAATACCTTTATGAACATGCTTTATTATTTGGGAAACCTTATCTATAATTATCTGCATCATCTGTTCTCTCTGTTCCGAGTTACCTGCCCGACACTCTCACCTGGCTCCACTAACTCTCCACTCAACCACACAGAATCAACACTAGTCACCAGTTTGTTTGTTGGGCTGTGTGTACCAGGCCGTGTGCTTTTCCTCTGTGTCGTACAGACACTTAACTTGTGTTACGGACTTTGTTCTTGCTTTTCCTTTTTGACTCTGCTTGCTGTTTCTTTTAAAATGCTGCTTGGACTTCATTCTCTCTTAGATTATTCTCTGTCTGAAGTAACCCTGTTTTTGTGCTTTAATAAACCATTTATTTGCATTTACCTGCCGGATAATTTGTCAGTCGTTTTAGTGAATTGGAATTTTATTAATTATTAAAATAGATTAAGGAAAAAATGTTCTGTGGAAGAAAACGTGGTTGATGCCGTACAAATACTGTATCTCTAACAAAGTTAAAGAGGTTTTTTATGTATTTTATGATATGTGGATAGATTCTCAGTCATCCAGGTGAGGTTGTGGAAGTTAAAGACATGGCAGCTGGACTTCAGTCTAAAAAGTATCATCCATTCTTCAGTTTGAGGACAGGTGGTTAGAGGCCTCACATTTATCCCCCAGGGTGGTTTCAACTCTCACCTGACTCGAGCAGGCTCGTTAGTGTTGGTGAGAGTAGACTACACTCCTACAACCCTTTGATTGTGTCTGAGACCTCCGTCCCTGTTAATGGAATGAAATTTCCTCTTCATCAGATGGCCTGTCTCGTACCACCTGTCTTCTCTGTGTCCTTTGTTGCCATGACTCAATGCACAGATTTAGTTCTAGACTCTCCGTTACATTTACCCCTGTGAATCAAACGGCTGAGATTCTAGTAGCCTTTCTTTTTAAAAAAAGAAATATGTATGGCCATCATAGCATTGCTAAAGTACAATTATAAATCCTACATTGCTTTGTGTGCTTTTGTAGGTGAACATAAGTTAGACTTAAGGTGAATTTACTCTTAACTGTAAGGACAGAGTGTAAAACCTGAATACTTCCAGCACAGTAACTCTCAGCGCCCTCAACACTCATATCACGGGGTGAAAGTGCTAACAGTCTGGCACTTAACAAAGGGGAGGGCTTGTGGTGGCCTACTATTAATAGACTTATCAGTACAGGAGCAGTTCAACATGACACCTGTTAAACCCCTGATGACATAAAGGGGCTTCGAGCAATATATATTATTATGATTGTTATGATGAGTGTAGTAAAAATAAACTTAACACAAAATGGAAATACTTTTAAGTCCAGTAGATGTAAATGTACATAGTTACTTACCAGCTCTGACCCTCATATTACAGTTCTGTGAGGTAATGTGTATGTAAACATCATCAGTGGGATTTGTTGAAGGTAAATGTCTTCTTAACTGGCATAAAATCAAAATAAAGCATATTACACTACATATTGTCTAAACTTAAACACTAAAAACAGACAAGAAAAGAAAGTTATAGATATTTAGTTGAGATTTTCAGGTAGGTGTTTCTTATCTGTTACACAGGCCTGTTTTAAATATAGAGAGGCCAGAGGTCGCTGCTCTCAGGGCCCAGAGACTCTCTGTGGAGTCTTTTCCCTGTTATAATATTTAATCTATAATTTATTTTAATCTGTAATCTAATATTACTAATAGTGTTTGATAAATCACAATCTGCAGTAGCACTGCCTGGTATAATTTATGAGAACAAACTGACTAATCTCTCAAAAAAAATATCTCTAAATATTTAGATAAACTCTCTAATCCTCAGTGTATTTATTCCATCCATCCATTTTATTCAAGGTTAAAATCAAACTATTGTATATTTAGTTGAATATTAAGTTTTTTTTCTCATTTCCACAACACCCTGCTGCCTAAGGTGATTTCAGAGAAACACTCAGGACTCTGAAGTTAAAGTTCACATCTGATGTATTTATGGCTGTGACATAATCTGAAAAGGTTGAGAACCACTGTTCACAAATTAGATCCACAAATGTGAAAGACGCTATTAACACCCTCAGTTCCTTTAGGTTTCTCACTACAAACGTATTGTGCATAATATTTAGCAGCTTCCTGCAGAATTAGCCTTAAAGTTTTCAGCTAAATTGGAGCTCTATCAGGTAATTAATTGACTACTGAGAAAAAAAATGCACAAATTAACATGGATAATAATCAGAAGTTCCACAGTGTCTGTGAGCTCCGTTGGTAATGTCCATGATGTTCTTGCTCTTTTCTTCAGTAAAGAAAAGGAGAAGTTCTACACCAATGATCAGTTACACAGTAACATCCACATTAGTAAATCCTGGAGATCTATTGTCAAGTTTTTTCAAAGCAAACCGTTCTTCTTGTCCCATTACGGTGGCATGCAGTCCCACAGTTCATGGCAGATGCACTGGCAGAATCCGTAGACCATGATCATGACAAGGCTGGCAGGAACCAGGCTCACTAGCAGCACTCCGATTGTTGTCCTCTGCATGATCAGCAGGTAAACCCCCATAGGCAGTGAGCTGAAGTACAGCAGCCCCAGCACCCACATCAGCGCCCTGGCCGAGGTCTGACACAGGAGGGCTGCACAGTTCCACACGGTCCACCTATGCGTGATGGATGCCATGGAGTCCAGACTGGATGAGCGATAGTCGACGGGGTGGAGGTCCTGGTTTGAGGCCGATGCTGGTGGAGGCTCCATGATGGTGATGACAACAAAGTTAGGTGAGCCACGCATGGAGGAGTAAGTGGTGGTGGAGGAAGAAGAGGAGGAGGATGAGGAAGGGGACGTCACAGGGTTGCTGCTCATCAGCGAGCTCAGGCGCCTGGGGCTAAGGAGCAGCTCTGTGTTCGCCTCATGGCAGAGGTGGAGGTTCCTCTGGTTCCTGCTTTGGATGGCCAGCACTGCCACAAGGTTGCAGTCATCCGGCAGGTTGCTAACTGTTTCCCCTGACAGTCTAGTGACATAGCGGCAGAATGGGCACACCACAGCGTTAGGAGGTGACTCACCCAGGTCCAGGATCTTAGCCAGGCATTTGGCACACAGTCGGTGGCAGCACTCGAGCACCTTCGGCCGTCGACTCCCGAGGTTGTATGCACAGTAGCAGATCTTACACTCAAGCTCCTCTGTGGTCAGCGTGCCCCCGTCACCACCACCACCACTGACGCCATCCTCACTGCTTGGTAGTTCAATCATTATCCCGTCGCCAACGTTACCCTGCTTCAAGATCAGCAGAGAAATCCAACCAGAATCTTAGGTCCAGGTTCGGCACTGAAGGACAAAGCCAGTTTCCCAAAGATGGAGACCATGACAATGGTCCACTCCACTGGAGATCTAGGGTTCATTGTGGCTGTCCAGCAGGATCCCTCAGTGTGTGTTTGTGCGTGTTTGTGTATGTGTGTGAGGCAGAGAGAGAGAGAGAGAGAGATTGAGAGTTAACATGAAGCCCCTCACTGGTTCTGGCTTCTGGGGTTTGCCTGTCTCTGAGCAGTTGGGGTAACTGTTCTTCATTTGGGGCGAAAAAGCCTTTCATGGACAGAAAGTGAGAGAGAGAGAGAGAGAGAGAGAGAGAGAGAGACTGAAAGAAGGACAGAGAGAGAGAGGGAGAGAGAGAGGGAGGGAGAGAGGGAGAGGCATAACTGTTAACACAGCATTAGAAGAGAACAAACAGAGGCGAAGGGACAACAAAGCAGAGCCTGTACGGACCAGAGCTGGAATTTTCGAGCCTGATCTTTTGTTGCTCAGTGAATTTCAGTCCAATTAGTGGCTAACACACACACACACACACACACACACACACACACACACACACACACACACACAATGAGGACATTCACTGATATAATTCTTTCTCTGCTCCACAATCCTGATCTTAACCATCACCACTCCAACCCTAACCCAAACCTAAACCTAACCTTAACCAAGTAGTATATACATTACATTACATTACACACACACACACACGTAAAAAAACATTTAAACTTCCAAGAAGTGCGAAGACTTCTTGTAGGTATATTCTTACCTTTTTCTTCCAAAAGAAATATGACAATTGTTAAAATAATTTCTGAACCAAAATGTCGTCCCAACGTCAACAATAACAGAACTGATTCTCTCCATTTATTTCAGAGTCATTACAATGTGAAAATAACAGTTTCAGCTTGTTGTTTGTTTGTTTGTTTCACTTGCACTGCTCTCTTCTCCTTTTTCACCACAGCAGGAAGCGGGGGGGGGGGGGGGGGGGGGGGGGGGGGGGGGGGGGGGGGGGGGGGGGGGGGGGGGGGGGGGGGGG
>JAUYWH010000009.1:18947172-18964056 GCA_034779795.1 Ctenopoma multispine | reverse complement strand
TGGCCCCCCCCCCCCCCCCCCCCACATGAATAAAGCTCTAAAACGTGGTGGAGCATTTAGCATCACTATACCGGAGAATATTGGATTTAGATTCATCATTCATTATGATCGACATACGCAAGAAAAACAAAAACCAGCTGTTTATTCTGATTAAACATCATCTGGCAATCCTCAGAACATGTTTTACCTAACAAAAACAAACCAAAAAAGGCAATTGACTCTACTACACCTGCATTTGGTCACATGTGGTCAGATTCCTTTAATCTCCCTTTGTTTTACTCTTATTTATTTTCGTGTAATGGCAAATGGCACCTGGCGTCTAATATCAGTAAATATAGCTATAGTCTGTTGATAAATTTGTGAAAGCTTTATTTAAAGCTGCAGCATACACTTCTTTACCACTAGGGGGCAGAAACGAGTTGAAAAAAGTGTTTCTAACTTCAAAAAGTTGAAAACAAACAAAAACATGTCAGTATTCTTAGGTTTTTAAATACATATAAGTTCCAGCTGTGTTCTCCACTAACCCCTGATAAATTATCTGTCCCTTTATCTCTTTATGTAACACTTATTTCTGAGTGGGTCTCGACCCTGAAGACTGGAACTGGTCTCTTGTTTAGCACTGGACAATTTACAAGTTAAAAGAGGGTCAAAAGCTCCACAGACCTATAAAGGACTCATTTAATTCAATAAATGCATGTGAATGTTCAAAAACATAATTGTATACACAGTTATGTCTTATTACAGTTGTGAAGATATTCACTGGTATAATGTGTTATCAATCCGCTCGTCCTAACTATAACATAATTCTTTCCTGAATACAGGTTAACTTATTATATTTTGAAATATCCTCATAAAGATGCTGCTGAAAACCACCCAGAGAGACCTGACGTCAAAGACCACAACAAAACAAAGCAGCAGACTCGAGTCCCGATCAGACAGAAGGAGACAGGAAGTGTGGAGGTTTAGACTTTCACACTAAAAGCACCAAAGGAATAGAGTTTTTGTCCTGTCTAATAATAACAGTAATGCAGGTCTATTCCTTACAAAATCACCAATCTACTGTCTTAATGAATATGACACCATTTCCTCTCTCAAGTCTCTAAGTTGGAATAGTTTAAATAGAGACAACAGGTGAAAATTTTTTATCAGGACCACATTTAAACTTTAATTTGCATTGAGCGACTTTTTTTTACTAAAGTAATTTGTTAAGAAATGTACAATTTAATGGAATAAATAATTAATTATAATCCATCATATAAGGCTTTATATAATATTTTATCGTAGTAGTTTAGAAATGCCTAACTCAGTAAACTGTCCACTTGCAGACACGAGCTTTTGTGGCCAACCACTTCGGTTTAATTTGAAAATCTAACACCGGATATGGTATTATAAGCCCTAACTTGACACCGATCTCTGCAGGGGGAAGCGGAGCGGCACAGCGAAGGGGACCCCGGTTGTTTTCCAATGCTGTGGAGCCGGGAAGAAGGACGTGCGGGCGGCGGGGAGGCGGGCACGGGGCAGCCGGGGCCTCTGAGCCGGGAGGAGACGTCGCCCGGCCGCGCTGGGTGTTGCCTCGCCGGCCTGGTGAACTGGAAGCAGAGACCGTGCAGGACTTCAGCCCTGTTTGCTGCAGTCAACACGGTGTTCTGGTAGGCATCATGACGCAGGGCTATCATTCTGACAACAGGACAAATAATTTTAAGTTTGCATTGACTCCAAACAGTAAAACACATAATGGTTGTTATTCTTATTTAATGATGATTTTATGGCTGTTACAAATATTAGATAATCCTAGTATCCTTATAATAAAACCCTTATAATATGTCTACAGTTTCCTTTTCTTCTTATTATGCACAGGGTGTTACTGCCAATATGTGCTGTAGTCCTGTTTAACAGAGCAGGTAATTTACCTAAACAGGTACAATACAGAGTCTAAAAGCAGGAGCATATAATGGACAGTTTTACACCAATGTTGTATATTAACTTCCCAAGTCACACAAAAAACATAAAACGATAGATAATACATGACCTCGGTGTCTGTATGTCCTTATAATATTATCACAAAATCTGTTCAATACACTGATTGAAGAATTTAAAATAAAAATGGTTTAAATACCAGAATCATTATAAAGTGTTTAAGACGTCTGCTAAACTGCTCATTTTACTGCACAACATTTATTGCGCTCATATTTGTCAGTATCTACACATTATATATATTTAAATTACAGCAATAAGACATTACATTAAACACTGACGTTTCCCGCCTTTAATCGGCTCTTAGTGTTGGACCACTTCATAATAATCACATTTTATTCAGTTTACTACAGTGTAAGAGTGAAAAATGACAGTGACGCTGCAGGACGTTAGAAATAAAACCAGGTTGGAGCAAGAGGTTTAATCTGATGCTGCGTTGCATGTTCTGCATGGAAACGTGACTCGTAACTTAAACTGTTTTTTATTAGTGCAGTAGAATAAAAATTTAAAAAAGTATTTACTTTAGTACATTTACTTATTTTTTCTCACCAATTCTTACTGTGAATATGAATCTCACTGAATATTATTCAGTATCAACAGCTCCAGTCCAGAAATCTAGATGTTAAAGGACCGGTTCACATTGTATTAAGCGTGTCTTAAGACTGCACATTAAGACCACAGAGGTTTCACTTTATGTGATCGTTACTCCTGTTCACACTGACCATGAAGAGATGTCTTCTTACAGTCTTCTTCCAAAGTCGAAGCCTATGTTGTCGTCAGATAAATATAAATGCTCAGCAACACATTATTAACGGCGCTAAGTAAAACCTGTTTCTGTGTTCACATGTGAACTCGTCCTTTAAACCACGTCTGCTGGACGTGATGCTGGACGTGATGCTCGCTGAGTCGTCTGCCGTGTGAGGCTAAATAAGACGACGAGTGATTTGCTTTCCTCCAGGTTTGTGGCCTTCAGCTCTTTCCGAGCCTGCAGCCTCCTGGCCGCACTGCTGGTCCTGCTGGTCCTCACGATGACCGTCAGAGACGTCGCTTGGTCCAGATACACAGGTAGAACACGAAGACCTTTGTAGTCCTGATGCAGTTTAATATTATTATGTGTTTCTGTCGTAAACTAAAATACGAATCAGTGCACGGATCATTGAATCACTTTTCAAAAAGTATGACAACACGGTATCTTTACGGATTAGTTACCAGAGTTACAGACAAAACAAAACGATTATTTTAGGACTATTTAACATCAAGTTATCTGCAGAAATATCTGCGCTTTAAAACATCCTACTGGTCATGACATTTTGTTGTATAACTAGGAGAAACAGTAAATTAATTTATCTGCTCATGTTTTTCCAATCTGTTGTTTAAGCTTCTCAAGATACAAAAAATATTTTTTTCTTTGTCTGAAAATTATACTGAATGTATTGTTTTTTAGTTTTGACCAAAAGTTTCATTATAATTCATAACACTGGCAGCAGGTGAGGTTTTTATCCAAGCTGCTGGTTTTGCTGCTGTTGGCCCGATGAGTCAGGAAAGAAGAGCAGGAGCCTGATGAGACAGTCTGTCACGCTTACAGGAAATGATTACTCATCCGCCTGACCAGTCCTCACTGCATGCTTAATGTTAGTGCTGTAGAATAATACTTCATATGATCTGAAGAAATGTTAATAGCTCTTTGTGTTTTTATGTCTGACTCAGCTGTTCTCTAGAAGGAGCTGTGTGGCTCCGACCTTTGTACTCGCAACATCAGGTGATTGTAATCCTGACCGAGCCAGAAAACAAGCCGAGGTTCTAGTTTCATTCAGTTTTCCCTCATAATATAACGGAAACAACATACAGCAGGAAATGTGTCAGTGCTCTTAAACGTTACAGTTAGTCTTATGTAGAGCATCTCAGGATGAGGTGCTTTTCTCTGCTGCTTCCTCCGTTTTATCCTTCAGGCTGATATCTGGATAACAGGCTGGAGAACGTGCTCCCTCTGTCTGCATCCCTTTGGTCTGGTATGAACTGGACGCGTGTTTATTAATGAATGTAAAGTAAACACCTAGATCAGCCTGCGACTGCATCAGAGAAGCAATTTAAAAGTGTTCAGTGCTTATAAATGCAGTCAGTAGTCAGTTTTGGTTTATACAGTCTATACAATTAATAATGAAATTCATTTTATATTAGCCATTCTACACTGTTCCCTGCTGTTTCCAATGATGTGACCTCAGTGACTCTTTGTTTTCTGCAGGTTCTCACGTGTGGCACAGCATGACTGCAAGGTAGGACAGTAAATGTTTGTTCACGTGTGTGTGTTCGGTGTGGGGCTGTCATTACAGATAGAGATGTATCTGAACCTGAACCTGAAATGTTAGCAGGTATCTGTATCTGACACAGCAAAAATACGTGTAATAATATAAGATGAAATTAAAGATGAACTGGAATTTCAATTTCTGAGAAATGTTTCCAAAACTCCAACTTAATCGTTCCTTTAAAATAAGTAATATGTAAATATCTATAACTACAGTATATTATCGCCTGTGTTGGACAAACAGTACATCATCCTCTCTGAGAGTAGACCCTTCCTGAATTTGCTCTGGACTGTTGAGAAGCTGCATCCCTGCAGAGCTGATTCACCACATGACTGTCTGATCTAATCCCCTCTGAGACTCTGAACCATGTGACGGCTCCGAAACGAACAGATTCAAGTCACAAACTCACCTTGTGATACACGATGATGGAGCCTGACACATTCAAGATGTTCACTCAGTTTGTTAAGGTGGCAACTAGAAGCACTTAATGTGTAACGTCACCATCGAGAATTATTGTTATGGTTACATACACAAATACACAAAACCTGCTCATTCGCAGCAACTAGGTGACTGAGTTCTGACCCATTTGGCCGACACAGTCCACAGATTCCTGCAGGCGCCTGAGTGGTGGCGCTGGTGTTGGGGGGAATCACATTGGTCAGCTGGTTCGCACTCTTGCCCTCATTTTGAAAGTGTGTGTGTCTGTGGAAAGGGCTCAGGTATTCAGTGCTGATATTGGGCCCATAGGCTCGGTGGAAGGTGACAGGGATTTGTGGGCGCCAGGCAGGATGCAACACATCTGACTTATGTAAGTCAGACTGTCGAGTGAGTCCAAGGGCAGATTGTGTCCTCGTGAGCCGGGTTTTCCATGTCTGTTTATAACAATAAGAAGAGTACGAGAGACTGAACGCAGCGACGAAGACTGAGCTGGAGGAAGCTGCTAAAGCTGAGAGTAATATTATAATAGATCAATAAAGTTGTATTTTAAGCTGTTATAAAACAGGAGAGAAAACAAACAGAACTGATGCAGGAGTCGTGAGAAACACATCTTACTTCATCAGTGGATTATTTATTAGGTTATTTATCTGAATGTGCAATAAACTGTTAAGTAAAGCGTCACATTAATGTTAGTGGAGCTGCAGTGTAAAGCAGCATAAAATTACAATAGTTGAGTGAAGTATAAGTAGGTTACCTCCAAATTATCCTTAAACACAGTAAATGCACCACTGACTGAGTTAAGACTGAACAAAGAGGGAGATCTGTGAGTCAGGCTGACCTCACTTTGTGTCTCTCAGTGCAAAGACACTTGGAGGCTTCTGTTTTTCTCTTTTGACTTTGTCCTGCTGACAGGTCACGTCTGCTACTGACCGTATCCTGTGATTGTTCTGTGAGGAAAAAGCCATCTGGGTTTGTGACTGAATATCTGAAATCAGACTCTTTGGCTCCTCGCTGATGTACAGACATTAAATGTTAGGAGGTAGATTCTGGTTAGATGCAAACTGCAGCCGCTGTAACTCCGTGACACCGCGGATCATCTGCAGTATCTGCTTCTTGCTGTTTTTTTATTGCAGAGAGGAAACCCTTTGGTTCATTACAGTGGTGTTCTATCCTCATGCTTTCCCTCTGCCTCTGTGACATTTGACCAGCGGGGTGGGATTGTGTAGTTATCACCTGCTGTTGTCTCTCAGACGTGTCCTGTGAGTAACTGCACGCTGGGCTCAGTCAAAGACTTGTGGGAGATTAGCCGCTCAACCAGCAGCTTCCCTGCTGTTGTGTGGCAAATGCAGCCTGAAATATTTTACATATTCTTTAATTTCTGTTTTGTGGTACTAGCTGTACCACCTGTTCTGTTCAAACTGTCCAATACGTGTCTTATTGGGGCGAGGAGCTGCTGATGCCTGCTGTGACTCAGGTACAGCCTGGAAACAGCATCAGTCTGCTTGATCAGGACGTTGTGCAGCTTCTTACTTACTGTAAATTAATAATGATTATTGCAATAAGGGCTGCGCAGGCTGTGCAACATACAAACTCCTCACAGAAAGGCCTCAAAACATCTGGAGATACTGACGTGTGATGATGAAGTAGAATTTAAACTTATATGTCAAGCTGATAAAAAATACACAGAGACAGTTATAATCTAAAGAGAAAAGTTATGTTCATGTACATTTGAGCCAAAACATACTTAAAAAGGTTTGTTTTTAACGGAGATTTGGAGGAAAATTAGATCCTGTCTACCTAAAAAAATAAACCTGCTGCATCATTATAAACATGATCACCATCTTTAACGGTGCATATTTGACAAATCGGTTTGTCATGCTAGTAAACATAGACACATGTGACTGTGACTCTGTGGTGATGTTTGTTCCCACAACAAACACAAAGTGTCTTAGGAGTAGTGAAACCTGAGCGCAGCGTGTGTGTGTGTGTGTGACTCAGCTGCTTCTCCATTGCTGGAACTGATTCGGAGGTGTGGCGCGTGGAGCTGTCGAACCAATCAGGTCACTTCACTCAGAGGCGGTGCGCTTCAGAGCGAACCCCCCCGATTGGATTTGAGGTCAACAACACAACAAATCAGCCGCGAGTGTTTCATCACAGTCAAATGATGTGATTAAGTCATATATAGACAGTTGTCAACATTTCCATCATGAAATCACACATTGTCACACGTTTGTTTGGTTCCCTGCTTATGAACATGGACAGATTTTGTTAATTTGCTTTTGTTTGTTTATTGTGAAGCACTTTTTTTGAGGCTTTTTTGAGGCTGTTGATGCCTCAAACAAACTAAATCCAAGGATTCACTTCTTTATTTACAGCTGAACTTCCAATGATTCACAGATGTTAGTGTGTAGTTTAAGCACATTTTGTTCTGTCCATACTTGTGATCAGTTCATATTTCATGTCCAGTCAATGCATGATCCACGGGAGTCTTATAGTTTGTCGTCCCTTTGTCAGAAACACGTAGAGATACTTGTAATAATTAAAAATACTTCACATTTCCTTCCTTTTGTTTACTCTGATCGTCTGATCTGATTTCCTTCTTGCTGACACGTAGATGAGGAGATAAACATTTCTCTGATCTACTGCTAGTGATGCTGAGCAGGAAGTAGTCGGATAAACGGCCTCTAAAATGGAGAATTATTAACAATGGAATTGGGAATAATTAGGTATAAAAGTGACCTATTTCCTGCTTTATGCTGAGCTACGTTTCGTGGCTTCTGGTTTTTCGATTCACGTTTGATGTTTAAGATACTGTGTACTGTGTGTGTGGTGGTGGGTTGGTGGTGGGGTTACCCGTGGTGGGGGGTGTTGCTGTGTCTAGCCCCCTTTACCCCATCCCTCTGTCCTCCTAATGGCTACTTGCAGGAATGTTGTGTGACCAGGTTATTTTTAGACAAAGCCATTTTAAATACTCCAACCGAGAGTATTTCGAACAGTATCACGAGCAGCTCTCGTTCCGTGTAGCAGGTAAAACCTGAGTCTGTGTTTTGTTTTGATTTTACTGCTGGGAAAGACAACTTTTATCCGTCTCTTGCTCTGCGCTTTACAAAAGTATCACCAGCTTGACTCTCTGGTGTTTGGCTGCCTTTAAACGTGTGAAGGTACCTGAAGGTCTCATGATGTCTCCTAAAGATCGTGGGGCAGGATTAAGGTACGTCTGGAGTGTGTTGTGGTGAAGAACTAATGAAGAGCGCACTGACTTGTTTCCTTTGTTTTCATTTGTTCAGGTTTTGAGATATTTGACTCTGAGATTTTCAAATTCATTTGTTGAACTTAATAAAAATGTGTCAACATGTATTTCCAGAATCACTGTCTTCTTACCTTTAACATTTTTTTTGGCATTTTGGGTGAACTGGACCTTTAAGGCTTTTGACACTGCTTATGAAGCTGCCACACATGGAACCTTAATGTCTCATTTGTTGATTTTTCTTGTGGCAGGATTTGCTCTCAGAGTATCAGCGTTAGTACTTAATATATAAACGTAGATTAGCATTATGAACGAGAAAGCACAGATCTACTTGGAAAGCAGTACACATCGCAGCGTCATCACTCCCCATCCCAACACTGCCGTCTTATATTACTTCTTGTAGCTTCTGGCCTCGTGTCTTGTGCAGACACAGGCAGACTGGCCTTTTGCGAAGGCGTTAACAGTAAACCTGAGCCCTGACTCTGCTTTTTCACTCCGTTAAACTCAGCCCACTCTGTATGTGGCCGTACACAGAGCATAAACAGGTATTAGTGCATCAGAGTCAGGCTTTCAGTGGTTTACACCCCCGCAGACAGGTGGGTAAACGTATTTACACCCCCGCCCATCTCAATCACATGTGAAGATCCGGGTTGTTTTTGCAGCCATTCCTCGCATTGTTTGTCCCGCTCTATTTTTAAAGCGCAGTCACCGGGCTTGTTAGAGGCTCAGACATGCCGCTGCCTGTGTTGTTTCAGAGATTACTGATAGGGCACAAAGTGACATTTTCCTGACAGCTGCTCATGATGTGCCAGTGCCCTCCTTCCTTCCCCGCCTGCAGTCCTGTCGTGCTCTCTTCTGACAGCTCGGGACAATGACTGGTTGACTGCTGTTGGTTGTGACTGATAGTGTTTGTAGCTTTGCTCCTGTTTCTTCTCATAAACTCTTGAATCTGTGTCTAAGAGCGGTAAAGTGACAGGAGATGGATGTGAAGCCTTTGTGGAGTTTCCAACACTGGTTGGGCACATCAAGTCCATCAGAGGATGCAAACGGCACATCCTGTGAAAGTAGCTGTCCTGGTAACAGCTGGTGCGAATTCATCATGCAGATCTGGTTACCACAACAACAAAGCAGGTTCCCACCACTCAGCACAGCTGCCAGGTTCCTGTGTTAACTGGGAAATGTGTGGCTGTAGCCCTTAAACATGATGCTGTATTTATCTATATCTGCATGGATTACTCCTTTGTAATCCATGTTGCTGATTTGTGTAGTATTTAACTTGCCGTATTAGACACCCCCTCCCCTGACTGAGGAGTAATTGTGGAACAGTTGTACTGTTGTGTTTATGTACATTTACAGGAACAGATTTGTGTTAATGTACTTTTCCTGACATGTTACACGTCTATTTCTGTTGCTGGCAGCTCTTAAGGGGAAGTTTTGGCAATCAAAGTGGTGCAAATTAGCGTTTGTTGTCAGCTACTAACAATGGAAATCCTGTTGAGCAATACCAGAGTACAATGGCAGGTTTGTGAGCAATGCAGATTTAAATCTCAGGTTTGTTAAATGAAGGTGTAATTCACTCCAGTAAGATGAGAAACCAAAACCCTGGAGTTCAGTGTTGGTACCAAAACACTATTAGACCTTTGCCCACCCCACACCCAACCTGGCACAAACCTTCTTCCTTATTTATGTATCTTCATCATTAACAGGCTGTGAGAAGCTACAGACAATCTCTCCCACTTCAGTCAAACACCAACCTTGTCTCACATGTCTTGTGACGAAAGGTCAACCCGCTGCTCCCCTCTCGACTTCCAGCACATGCCCCTGTAAGAGGCCGGTTTCCAGGGAAACATGATGGGCTGATCATGTGACACAGATACCGTGAAGCAATAATAGCAGTAAGGGATGGACAAGATAAGCGTTTCTGTGTTCTGTGAAAGACTGATGTCTCCCTGGAAAAGGATGCAAGTGTTCCTGGATATATTACAGTTACCAGATCTTCTAGAGGGTGAAAGAGTAGTTTAATTCCCTAAGACAACCTGGCGTTACAGTGTTTACCCACCAGTGTGGGATTAGTGTGGCCATGTTCGGAAATGAATAAATTCATTTTTAATTTATTCATGGGTTTATCTGTTTGATTTTTCAGTCACAAGTCAACTTGTCAGTTAATTTAGATTTTAAATATTGACTGAAAGACAACATGTTAACACGTTATAACATTTCACACAACACAAGAAACCAGCAAAGACAAATCTGTTGGGTCACAGCTTGTTAAACTAGTGGAACATAGTGGCTAAGAGGGGAAGCACGGCGCTGGCTGCTTCACACCCTGAGCCACATGTGGACCTTTTTATAGCTATTTTATGTGAAGCGAGCAGGAGGGGCGATAGTCGCGCTCAGATGGTGACCCCCCAAGTTGAAGGGGAAAGTTTCACCTGTCTGTTTAGTCATCCAGATAGTTTTAGTGAGGGCTTTTTATTTTAAATTAAGACATTTACAAATACTTAATAATTCCCACTACACTAGATGAAAGGCAGTGTGTTTTTAATGACTACATATTTAAAGCTTTTATAATTATTATTTATGTTTTAGTGACTCGTGGAGAGCAAATTAAATAATGTGAATTAAACAAAACTGCTTGTGTCAGACGCTCTATGGCTGTGATTTATCTTACACATGACTCACGGTGCTTCTGGATTTGTTTCCCTGCAGCTGGGAGATCATTGACTCGGGCCATGACGGCCGGTCAGGGACTGGACCTCAGCTCAGCGACTCCCTCAGAGTCTTCCTCCAGGAGACGTCGACTTTCAAACAACAAAACCCAGGCAAGGTGAGGCAGGCTTTTAAAGGAGCAGCTCAACAAAAAAACAACGTTGTGTGGTCTCAGTGGGTATTTGTATGTATTTTGCACAATGCATTGAAATTTTTCTTTCTTTATCGTCTAGTTTTGCCTGCTGGTCTGCAGTTTGTGCACCTTCTTTGCCGTCTTAGGACGCTACATTCCAGGGATTGTTATATCCTATATTGTTGGTGAGAAATTTTGAATTCAACTATGTAAACAGTTATGAGATTTATCATATGTAGTTTTGTACTGTGTGTTTTTAGAAACAAAAACCTTTTATCTCTTGACTTCTCTGCAGTACTGGGGTTTTTCTTGTGGCCTCTCATTTCATCTCACGAGGTTGGTTTGTGGCTGAAGCCGGTTCTGCAGAAGCTGGACTTTGGCATCGGGGAGTTCCTTCAGAAAATCAAAGAGAACCATGGTAAACGTTTCTGCATTATTAGTGATGAAGAAGTGAAAATGGTCTTTAATGGCTTTTTGATAAAAAGCTGTGAGCGAACAGTGTAGCTAGAACTGTGATCTCTTTCACTTTATTCTGTATTTGTAGTGGAAAATATTCCTTCTAACAACCTAGTTTGTCCTTTCTTTGCTCCAAACGGTGTACGATTTACTACGTTAAATATTGGACTAGAAAACCAAACCAGTCTCACGCTTTCCTTCTTTCAGAGAAGAGAATCATCCAGGCCCAGGCTGAGAAAGAGGGCGTCGAGTCAGACCTCTCCTCCATGTTTCCCAAGGTTGGTTGATCACTTAATTTATGCTCAATCCAATTATGACTGACGGGGTCTGAAATTCAGTTCACATGATCCACATCAGCACTGAGGCCTGTGCCAAACTGAATATCAGAAACACTTGGTTCCACTTGGTTACAGATCAAATTAATCACCATATTAGCCGGACTGCAGACTGAGACCTGAGATGTGGGCTTAGGTCCGGAATTAGGAATAGGAAATCAGCGAGATTTAATCTAAAAATTATGTCTCATTGTGATTTCTTCCTACAGCTCGACTCCACGGTGTGTAAGGAAATGTCTGTATCGGACACAGAGGTGTCGGATGTGACGTGGACAGACAACGGCACTTTTAACCTGTCAGAAGGACACACGCCACAGACTGAGAACTCAGACGGTACGTTTGTCACCTCCACAGCGTCCTGAAGGTGGACACGTGGTTATATAAAAGAGATGTTACATTTCCTGTGATTGACTGATTGTTCAACAAAGCATCAGAAAATGGTGACAGATTACCGCAGTGGTTCTCTCCAGACTCCATAACTTGTTACTGTATGCATGAAAAGCACCATGAACTTAACATCCTTTTGACCTCACAGACCTCGACAGAGAAGAAGCGTTCACTGGTGGCCTCCCAGAATTCCCTTCACTCGACAATGGCGCAACGACCAACGGTGATGACGACGATGACCTCAGCCTCGGTCTTCCATTGCCTCCAGCTCAGCCCCAGCAGCAGATCAAATCCAAGCATATACCTCCTCCTGAAACAGCCCTTGCACTGGTGAACCAGATGGCAGGAGACGTCATCACCGCCGCGGTCACAGCCGCCATGCAGGAGAGAATAGAAGCAGCTGTCAGCTTCATGGCGTTGAGCGAAGGACCGGAGAGGTCAACGCTCCCAGAATCAACCAGGCTACTGGAGCTGGCCGAGGAATCGGATAGCGAGGTGGAGGACTTCGAGCTGCTGGATCAGTCGGAGCTGGAGCATCTGGAGGGGGAACTGGGGCTCGGAGAGGAGAAGGCCAAGAAAAAAGAGGAGGCTCAGGAAAAGAGTGACAAGCCTGCCTCCTCTGGATTCTTCTCCAAACTCCTCAGACGCCCCTGATTGATGAAAGGACAGTTGGCACGGAGAGGGAGGACACAGAGGACATGTGGAGGGAGGATGGAGGTGTTCTGGTCACAGAGGACTGTTGGGCGTTGTGCAGAAGTGTTTCCATGTGTCATTTTAAAGCTAACGTTTCACATCTCATCACTCTGTTAAATCATTCTGGCCTAATGTCGAGATCAGACTACACAATATCATTCTGATAATATCATTCTGAATCAGCAGAGATGGAAACATAAATCAGTGTTTGGTGCCACTGTCGCCTGTTTACCCAGTGTAATATGTGAAGTTACAGTGTCGGGGACACCTCACAACATCCTGACAAAAAGATGTCCTCACCGAGTTTGGATGGCACCACTCTGCCCTTTGATGTTGACCATAATCCAATTAACTGTATAATGTCAGGAGATTTTATATAATTTAAACAATTGATGAAATGCAAATGAAGGAGGGGGGAACTTCTGCTTGCCCATTCAGTGTAGAATTGTTTATTTAAAGTGATTTCCTGACACCTTACAGCTCATCCAGAACTAACCTGTAAGTCACCATGTTTGACATCTATAAAAGTCAAACATACTGTGTAGTCTGATCCTGACATTGTCTGTTGTTGACTGGTTGAGAAATATGATCCTACTCATGGTTTTGCTTCATTGCTGTGGCTATAGTTGTCTTATTAAAGCAACATATTTGATTGGGGAGGTTAATTTAGCATTTTATAGGCAATCCTAAATAAAGGTTATTAACACACTAGCTTAATTGTGAGGGCATTTAAGGGTCTGAGCAACAATAACTACCCTTAAACACCTGTATTAGAAAACACTAGGCGATTAATAACAACAACATAGTGAATATCACTAACTAACTAACTGAACCCAAGTTATACTTGTTGTTGTCATGTTTTTATTTTTATATGCACTTACAACTAAACCATAGTGTGTTAAAAACATTTAATAACTGTATATTGTTTAGATTTGCTCCAACAACGTAGAGAGCTCACATCTAAAACTTTGCTGCTGAACTGATTCATCTAACTACATTACCCAGAATTCTACAGACAATCACTAGGCGATCCAATCATATTACTACTGCTGTTGGACAGTTGTTTTACTGCTGAAAGTAAAAGTAAAGAACGGCACTTTTATTGCTTTTTTATTTTAATTTCACATGCTGTAAGTTTATGTAAGTTTTTTTTCAATGAACACGTTCTTTTATTTTTTTATAAATTGCAGCAGGTCTCAAAGTCCTATGCATGTAAATCTCAATTCATTTAGAGATACCTACATTTAAACATAAAATATTTTACTTCCAGCCCTTCCAATCACCGAATCTCATCTGAGTTGGTTCCACTTTGGATCTGGTTCCAAGTTGGTAAAACATCTGGATTTCCCATATTGATTCTTTCATTTACAATCTATGTTTAGTTTGTCACACTACAAATGACGAACAAAAGCTTGACTTATTAAGGCACAATCTTACATGTTTTGTAATCAACGAAGCAACTGTAAATTGTATGATCTGTGGAAGGAGGAGGGATGGTATTAAAATATTAATAACATCAATTTGGTTAGTAGTATCACTTCAAACTAGATTGTTTAAAAAGTTTAATGTTGTCTTAGTACTGCGCTTGGTAAGATGAAAACAGCAAAATACCAGACTTGGATAAGGGATTTGAAACAAATGTAGTGTAATAAGTGGATTCCAAACCAGATTCCCATTTAAACATAAAAAAATATACAGATTTGAGTTATTTTAGCTGCATTCCTACACGTCTTATATGAAAAATACCACCAGCTTCAGTATTATCAGTAAAATTGTCAATTGTCTTTATTTCTAAGATAAGTGATACATGGGCAGTTTAAAGCTGCATTAAGAAACCTTTGACCACCAGGGGGCGTGGTTGTTCTGGACCCTGCTGTGTTCACACACTTGCCCCATTTAAATGAATGAGAAGAGCTGACTATGACTTTGAACAACCTCTTACCATTCATCTATGGTGGATCTGTTCTTCTTCAACTAAAAAACCCAAATGTTGTTTTTCATTATGTAAGATTCATTCTGCTAACACTTGGAAATAATATCTGTTTTTGGAATAAACCTGAGGGTCCAGATACCCTGATGGTCCAGTGGCTGAAACACTGACCATTAATCAGAAGTTAATTTGATGCGAAGACAGACAATCCAAAACCAGTCCGTATTTTAACGAAGTCACCAAAACCCCAAGCCACACAATTCTCAGCCAAAACAAAACGTACCTGCACTTTACCATCCTCACTCTGCCTTTAAGGACATATTTTTCTCCTGTGATTGCGATGATGAAGATACATCAGGTCATCTGAGCTCACAGTTGTCTTATGTTCACTTTTTTTTTTTGTTTGACAAAACCTGCAGTTGTAGAGCAGAACGTGATTCTTCTCGACCTAACTGGACTGGTTAGAGTTGGGACCTGGCTCTGCTCGCCACATAACTGGATGATACGAAATCTGTCAATCATTAGTAAATAAAATGTACGTTTAATGCACTAAAAACAAAACATCACGACACCTGCACCTTCAGTATTATTTAACCGTGCACCAGTTGTGTCAAGCATCAGTTGTGGACTCACAGACTGAAGATGAAGAATGACTGAACTGCCTCTAACACACCTTGTAGACTCACCACAGTGTATAATGAATTAATCATGTAATGCCTTGTATTAGCATAAGATGGTAATATCAATATTTGTTTTTCAGTGCCTAAGAAGACTCTGTGGTCGCTGCTGTTTATTGTAAGTTCACGTGTATTAACAACAGAAATGTTTTAACTTCTGAGTAACAGAGACATGTTCAGGTTTAACAAAAAAAATCTTTATAGATATTTATCAAACTGATAAAAAGGATGATAACATGATAGCATTTCCTTCATCCAGCTTCTGGTTGTATCAGTATCTGGTTGTTCTTCATTCAGCTACAGAGCCTGTTTCACAAAGATGTTGGTGGGTCAGAACCAAAATCCATTAACGAAAATGTAATTTTATGTGATTTAAAGTCAAGAATGTCAATAAAGTGTTGTAACACAATGTAGTTTATTTTTCCATCAGCTGTAACATTCATCTTACTTTACCCAGATCCATAAGTGATTAGAGTCACAAATTCAGCTACCTGCACCAACATGTGTTTGAGAAGTTGGAGGAGAAACTGGGAAACTCAAGAACCATTGTTCTTTGTGACTCTCCCTGTTTCTCCTCCAGCATAGTTTTATGAAAGCAGAATCCAAAAGTACCTGGCAGCTGAGACAAGCTCGTAGAATCAGGTACAGACTGGAAAGTCAATGTACACAGGGACAACAGGAGAAAGAGAAAATGATAAGAATACATATGGTATGACTAAGGAATGGGCAAAAGTTGAGGTGTCTGTGGGAGTTAAGGTCAGCTGGGAAATATTGCACTTCCCCTATCTGGTATTTCCTGCAGTAATAACTAGTGTTTTTGACAAGCACAAATGTATAGGATTGGATCATTTCCTTATCAAATGAATGAATGTGTTATTTATATATTATAATATATTTATATATTTTTTTATTTATTGAGTTTTATGACTTAGATTATGTCATATTTATGTAGAGAAAATTGTTCACAAATTGAATTGACTAACTTTCCTGTTTGTGTGAATACGTTGTGAACCTCAATGCTGAAGCTGAGAAACATCTAGTCCTGTCAAGGTCCTGATGTAATCCTGTCAGCTAGAGCATGTCCTCTAATTTTATTTATTTATTTATTCTGATTGCACAAACTTTATATAATTTTTAGCTTTTTCAGCCTGTAAAGCTTGAAGCTAAAATGTTTTATAAGTAAATAATTTTGTTCACTGTTGAACATATTCTCATATAGTTCTCATATATTTTATCAGCTAAACTCACATTTTAAAGTTTCCTCTTTGTTTCTGTAAGTGAAAAACGAACATCCATGGCCAACTTCCTCTTTCTGTTTCTCAGTACACAGTTTTCTATCAGTTTATGACATCAGCAATGAAAACAATGCAGATTTCTAGATTTCCCTGTATCGACATGACACGGATTGTTTGCTGCTCCTGCTTGTTGGGTTTGAATTACGAAGTATTTCTAAACTACAAGACCTATCATTTACTGTTCTTTTAGACACAGATTGGTTTAGATTTTAAACTTAAATCAACCGCTCGTTTACTCAAGTACTCGTCTTAAATCTACTGCTAACTGTGTTTTATTTTGTTGTCTTAGCTCTGCTAGCTTGTTTTG
>JAUYWH010000009.1:18898462-18939989 GCA_034779795.1 Ctenopoma multispine | reverse complement strand
CTACAGTGTCTCTGAAACCATGACTCTCCTCCACAGAGTCCAGACCACATTCACTCAGCCTCTCTATGCTGGACTATATCTTTATTCCTCGTTTGGTGTTAAAACTACAGCTGAGTTTTGTAATTTCAACTAAACAAAACAAGATTTAATCAAAACATTATAAGTTCTACAAATATTTTTATATACAAAAAACCTCAACTCAGAGCTTTTGCTGTTTGCTTTTAATGTTAATGTGATAAATGTGATGTGATAAGTTTATTAATGTCTTTGTGTTTTGCTCACTTCTCTTTTACTGCTGTTAATCATTATTCATCTAGTTTATACCTTTTAATACTGCTACTTGTATTTGCCATTCATTGTGGACAGCAAAGAAAGAGTACAGAGTAATATGTTTTCATTACTGTGTATATGACAGACAAGCACTGGAGACTCAAATGTTTATGATGCTGTCAAATGTCAATTATTGTTACAATAATTATAATTTATCATAGCATTATGCACTTGCATTTGAAATATATGCACAGGAATTTGTATTTATTTATAAATTTGTATTACACCTGAATACATTATGCATTCATTATTGCATACTGAATATGCAATTAACTTCCAGTTATCGATCACTGGTATGGGTGTGAAACATGCATCAGCCTCTGCTGCATTCAGACTGAAAGCAGTTTGAGGTGAATTCAAGACAATCGTCCATAAGGAGCACGAGCAACAAGACCCTCAGTTAAACTCTTGACTGTGCCACTCCTGAATGTGACGCGACACCACAACAAACACTAAACTGTGCAGGAGATTTCTCCATCACATACTGTATTAATGTAGCTGCAGGGACGTTTAGTGTAAATCACTCATCTCATTATAGGATTTAACATTGTTGTGTTAATGTTTTATTTATAAGAAACACACCGAGTTAAACATAAGAAACTTTATTTACAATAAAAAAATATGAAACAAATGTACAACTTATTTGTCTCAGTTTTCCTTTGAGGCATCAAACAAATATCTCTTCTGCGTCTCGTACACCAGCTGGTGGATCCTGAACACAGCCTCGCTCTTGGCTGTGGATGTGAGGGTGCTGAGCATTTTTGCCATTGTTATGCAGAAGTGGTTCTCAACAGTGGACAGTTCCTCTGTCTGTACCTGGGTTCTGTCTGTAGTTCTCTGCCTTTTCAACATGTGCGCCGTATCATCTACCCGCTGTCTCTTTACGGTCTCTGCTCGCTCCATGAAGAATGAAGAATCAGAGTCCAGGGCTGATGTTTCAGATTCAGGTGTACCAGGCACCAGGATCGGGCTCTTCTGGGACATGGAACATGGCAGCTGGTCAGCTGAGGGGTACGGTACACTTGTGGACACATCAAAGACTGTGGTGTTGTTCTCTATCCCGGTCTGGAGAAGAAAGTACCAACGAGCCAAATAAAAAGCAAAGGGCAAAGGTCAGAAGAGAAGCGCTGTTAAATATTTCTTAAATGTACTTAAAGTTAAAAAGTAGGCTACATTTCACTCCTTCGAAAACAATAAATATGTATTGACTTTCATGTTGCTGTTGTAAATTTAATGTAGTGAAGTTTGAAGTAGCAGAAAATGACAGCTCCCTTCGAACTGTACATACCAGTTGCACTGATTTACTTTTCATCATCGCAAGTGAAGTACATGCACCTCAAAAACGTGACTAAATGTGCCTAAATATTCGTCAGCTGTGATATTTGTATACATAAATGCGCCAGGAGCTACTGCTGTTCCCACGCAGCGAGCAGCAGGGGGCGGTAATAAGCCTCACACGCCGCTCTCACCAATAAACATTCAGCAGCAGCAGAAGAAGAAGAAAGTTCAAAGTTCATTAGGAGTTTACCTTCGCGTGGTTACGGCAGTTCGACACCAAAAACAGACAAAATAATAGCTTAAAAATACACTTTTTAGAAGTGTCATCTCGTCGAATAGGTAAGAAATGTCGCATCATCTTGTCGTTAGTATAATTTTCTTGAAGGTTTGAGATTTTACTTCTTTCTAGCACATGTTTATACTTAGCTGCTAGCCGACATTAGCATAGCGTGTCAGCAACAAAGATTAGCACCTTGTGTTAAGTTATTTTTACATTTTAGTTTACACTTTTATAGTAAAGTGATTTAGCACTTTCGTGACTTCATGTGACACATGATGACTGTATAGCTACACAGGCTAATGTTTGCTAACCAGTTACAACTCACTAAACATGTTAGCGTTACACAGCTTTTAGCTCTGTTTAGTTACAACATACGGTTATAAACACAATCACCAGATGAACTAATGTTAACATTACCGGGTAGCTAGCAGTTCCAGAGGTATTTTATGTATTAAATACTGTTATTCCCTTTTTACATAACGCTGATTCCTCCCGTCAGTGTTGTTTATTAGGTCATTCTGGGAAAACTAATATTATCTGATTAAAAACATTAAATCCTACAATAATGAGAACTACAACATTGTAGTAACTGTATCAGAAGTATCTTCATTGTTCTGGAGGCTGTATATTATGGCATTATCTATCTGTATAATAAACTGAGCGATGTTTTAATTACTAGCATTATTTAAAAATAACAACGTATATGTAAACCTGCACCTGACGATTGATCATTGCGAGTATTGGTTAATTGCATCGTTTTTGTTTTATGTTTGTCACAAAACTGACAGACGTCAGAATTTTGTTAATCTAAAAATTAAGATTTTCCCTCTTGCTTATTTTGTCTGACCAAAATTTTTAAACACAATAATATTTACAGTCTGCAGCTCTGAACAGTAGTGAAAGCAGAAAAAGGAGAGCTCCTCTGTTATATTTCACTGAACTGAACTTCATGTGTAACTGCTTCACAGTGTCAGGAATGTTAAAAAACCTCTCTAGTGAGATCCTAGCTGATTTTCTGGTGGTGCACTCACTGGTACTGTGGACAGTCTGCATAGACCCACATTTTTTCTCAATAGAAAGTAGTTGTTGATCTTTGTGGAGTTAATAATACAGATTGTCCTGTAGTAAAGCCTTTAGAGACACTGTAGATAATCCTGACTTGACTCATATTTTCAGGTTGCCATGGCGTCCTATACTTGCATCAGCTGTCGTGTTGCATTTGCCGATGGTGAGGTACAGCGGTCGCACTACAAAACAGACTGGCACCGTTACAATCTGAAGCGCAAGGTGGCAGACATGCCACCCGTCACTGCTGAAAACTTCCAGGAGCGCGTTTTGGCACAACGAGCAGCTGCTGAACAGCAGCTGAGTGATGCAACGGTCACTGAAGGGTGTGCCGTCTGCAGCAAGAAATTCTCCAGCGCTAATGCCTACCAGAACCACCTGCAGTCCCACAAACACCAGCAGGCCGAGAAGCAGGCCCTGCTCGCCGCCCAGAGAAAAGTGCAGAAGATGAATGAGAAGAACTTGGAGAAGGGACTTAGTGACGAAAAGGTGGACCACGATGCCAGAAACGAGGCCCTGCAGCAGGCGCTGAAGTGCCAGCATAGTCCAGCCAAGCAAAAGAAGACCCAGGTGCCTGAAGGGGCTTCAAAGGAGGGGATGGAGAAGCCGGACAAACCTCCCAGAATGATGTGGCTGGAGGAGCAAGCAAAGAGGCGAGAGAAAGAAGAGGGAGCCACAGCTGAGGAAGGTAAGGAGAAGTGAAACCAGAATGTCATTTTGTTCTAGGTTAAGCTGCACATCTTTAGTAGTTTGTGGTGTTAAAATGTTCCAGAAGAGTGGGAGGATGTTGAGGAGGAGGAGGACGATGATGATGACTTGGAGGAGGATGAAGATGGTGAGGAGACGATGGATCAGGAGGAAGCAGACTCTACAGTTCATTCCGACCCCCACCCAGCTGCTCTTTCTGGCTCCATTCCCATCACAGACTGCCTGTTCTGCTCCCATCACTCAAAGTCACTCATGAAGAATGTCGCCCACATGACCAAAGTCCACAGCTTCTTCATCCCTGATGTGGAGTTCCTCGTTGACATTAAGGGCCTGATCCGTTACCTGGGTGAGTTTGGAGTCTAAACGTGAAGCATCATGGCTTTATTTATTTATTCTCATCAAATCTAAAACTTCTTTTTGTGTTTGTGTGTTACAGGAGAGAAAGTTGGTGCTGGGAATGTGTGCTTATGGTGTAACGAGAAGGGGCGTTCGTTTTACTCGACAGACGCAGTACAGAGTCACATGATCGATAAAAGTCACTGTAAACTCTTCACAGACGGTGATGCTGCTCTGGAGTTTGCAGACTTTTATGACTTCAGGTATCTGTTTAACCTTGTTTAGGGACTAATGGATTGTGTAAAATGCATCTCTCCCTTCAGCAATACGTTTTTACTGCATCCTCATCATGTTGATTGATAGTCTTCTTTGTTTTTTGCCAACAGGAACAGCTACCCTGACAGGAAGGAGGGAGAAGATGCTGAAATGGATGAAGAGCTGCCTGAAGACAAGAACCTGGAGTATGATGACGACACGCTTGAGCTGACTCTTCCCTCAGGTGACATGACTTGTTAAGAGTTTTTATAAGGGGCAGAAGTCACAGTTGAATGTAATAATCTTTAAACTAAGTCTATGAAAGATGTGGGCACCGTGTAGTTGAGCGAAAAAGTGTTTTAGTGTATTTTGAAGGCATAGACATGCAGTGTGACTCAAATTGATGAATTGAAGCAGTAATGCCAAACTTTCTCTTATTCCAACTTGTGACAACTTTCACCTTCTCGTTGTTTGAAGTCATTGCACATTGAACCTTTCTATTGACTGTTATATGACAAAACAGTGAAGCGTGTAGACATGAGAAATTATGAGGCAGTTGTTGCGCTTTATTCGGACCTTTATTTATTTAACAAACAATAGAAAAATATGTAAAAAGATGCTACGATACTTATTAAGCAAGCACATCTACACTGTGGTTGATCTCATACTATACTGTATTTTACAGTATATCTTACAATTAATACATTTTATCTATTGAGAGTGTCTTGATTTGAATGAGTTTTTACTCTGTATGTGTTTTTTCATACAGTAGGGTGTGCTACATACATTACATTTTACTAAGTGCTGTCATCTCACTAGTTGTTTCAGTTGGATCTCTGCTCGTTTGTTTTTGACTGTAGTTTAGATTTATTGTTTGTTTCTGGCTCCATATTGTAACAGAAAACATGTCCTTGCTGTATTTTTCTTCAGGTGCTAAGATCGGCCACCGCTCCCTCATGAGATACTACAAACAGCGGTTTGGCACTCAGAGAGCCGTGGTTCTGACCAACAATAAGAACGCTGTTGGCAGAGTCCTCCGGCAGTACAAAGCCCTGGGCTGGGGAGGAGATGGAGGTAAGCGTGAAGTTGTGATATTTTTTAAAGTATAAAAATGGAAACAGGTATGAAGTGTTGATGAAGTTATTAAGATCCACAGAAGAGTAGGACAAATAAAATAAAAATACAGAAATGTATATTTAATGACAGTGTTTACTTAAAAAGTGTCCTACAGAGACGGTAAACAACATACAGTATAAAAATAGAATAAATCCATAAAAAGGTGTCAGGAAGATGCACGATTCTCCTCCTTTCCTTCCTCCTCAAGATGAGTTATACTCTGGTTATTTGTTGGACCAGTTGTCCTCTTTCTGGGGGTAGGAAAAAAGTGTATAAATGGGTAGAACTTGGACTTGATGGTGATGAAGCACCATCCTCCATTGTCATTTAAATGCAAATGCTTTCTCCATGTATCCACTTTTGAGATGTCACTGAGCTACCAGGGTATAAAGATTCCTTTGTTTTTTTTTCTGTTTTATTTTATTAGCAAGTGGCGCAGAAGGAAGTACTAATGACTTCTGTTCACACCCACAAAAAATATGAGGCATCTGCAACGTAAAATATTCTTATCTGGATAACATTAGCAAGAAGACGTAAAGAAAACCTCCCTAACTTTGTATTTCACCAGTGATACAGGTCCACATAAAGACAGCCATAGAATTTTTTTTCATGTGAAACTCAAATACATTTGGTTCAGAGCTGAGTTTCCTCAGTTCATCTGATTCTGAGACGCAGTATTGCCTTATGCCAGCTTTGATTTATTGTGTTAGGAGAATGAGGAATCTCTTATCACTTCTTGTGAAGTCTGACTTTCATAGTCGTCGTCGTTAGCTCTTGGCCCAGGGAGCTACATTTTTCAGTTATGTGTGTTTCTTTGCTGTACTTTAAGGATTTGGGTGCAGACCTTTATTTATTTCTGTCTTGTGCTGATGACCAGTTTTTGGCAGTTTATTGATAATGCTGTTTCCTTTGGTTCATCAGTTCCACAAGCTTCCTCCTGCCTCTTTTATTTCTCATGTGGCTTAGTATGTAGAGGGAAGCACTATAACTGCCAGGGTGAGTGGTTACACTCACATGCTTCACATCAGAACATTCACAGTGAGCTGTCCTGGAAAACAAATACAAAATGGACAAAGACCATTTTTATTGTGCTACAGAGGTTCTGCTTAGTTTATTACTGCCTGTTATTGCTGTAAATACAGCAATGCTCTTTATTTTTGGCAGGTTTCTGCAGTGACTGAAAGCTGAAATTTTTAACATTATGTTAATTAGTCTTCAGACTGCAGCCGTAGATAAAATGATCATTTTTACCTTGTCATCCTTATTTTTATTTATTCATGCAGCACCTCAAACACAACACCAGTTATGCAAAGCAGAAAGGAGAAGGAATGAAAAATAAAACGCGTCTAATAAATGTCTCACTAAAAATGTGTAAAACTGAACTTCTGTGAATCTAATAGTTTGTGTCTTTGTTGACACACTTTAATTTCTCACCATTCCCTGTCGTAAATATAAATTTTACTTATTGTTGAAGATGAACACAGTATAGAGTGGCTCCCCCTTGTGTTCACTCCTCATTATTCCCAGAACAGATGGACGAAATCTGTTCCTCAACAACATTATCACGCACTGAATACATGTTGTCTCTCCCTTCTCTCTGTCTCTTTAGGCAACAGCTCCTTCCATCAGAAACAGAGAGATATGCAGTACGTACAGATGATGAAGTCGAAATGGATGCTGAAGATGGGTGTGAGCCACAACGCCACCAAGCAGAAGCACTTCAGAGCCCAAGTTATGTTCTAAACTGGGAGTGGTGGATTTTAAAACTTATCATCCTTCTAATTTTTCATGTAACAAAACGTCTTCTCCCAGACGCACACAAATAGCAAAACTGTGGTTGTATGCACAGTGAAGCTTGACGGAGAAAATCGTATGTGAAAAGAAATTACATTTCATTTTTTCCAAAGTTCAGACATCTGTGCAGTGCTGCTCTGCACCCACTTACTGTTGGTAGAGACCATGGAAATTATTCAGATTTATAAATTAGAACAGTGTGTCGTCTAAAGCATACATTATATTAATAAGACAGCAGCCTTAGTCTGCCAAAGTTACACAACACACTTGTTTTGTAAACTCCTCTTTATTATTCAACATACTCATAATTTATCCACCTAAATAAAATTGTTTCATATTTATTGGATATATATAAGTCGTCATTGTTTCACACTTCATTTTTAGGGTGAATAACATCATTCAGCACTGACCTTTCTTATCATATTGGCCAAACATTTGCCTGTTTCATTACAGATAGCATGTTGACATGAATTAAAAGAGTAAACATTAAAGGTACACTTAATTGAAATAAGGCAAAACATGATTGGTTCTCACATCTGTGGTGTATACGCTCACTGGCCACTTTATTACAAAAACTGAGAAATTATAATCTCGAACAAGTAGGATTTATGTCAGGGCTGCTGTATTGGATTCTACCTAATAAAGTGGCCAGTGAGGGCACAGATTTTACCCAGTAAATTACTTCTGTTACACATGAAATGGGTTTTCCCACTGTAGTTTTGTTACATCTACTAAAAGAAAGGGATCTGAGTTCACCTTCGTCATTGCTGTACTTCTTTCCAGATACGGCAGATATCAGTGGCTCTGAGCCTTGTGCAGATGATGTCATCGAAAGCTGATCGGGCTTCAGCAGGATGCTGACCCACCACACTGGCCCGTTAATGAGCTCAGTTACTCCATTTGTTTGTGGTCCTCCACTTTATCTTTGGCAGGCTCTCCACTTCCTTTTGCAGGCTAGGAGAGTGTTTGTGGCGTGATGGTTTCAGGGGTTTAGGGCACTCTGCCCGTACAGTGCGTACGTCGTTTCAGTCGACAGGAAAAACACTGAGGGGGGGAGGGGGGGGTCGTGCAGACAGGCCGACGGCGAGGAGACTAATTGATCAGGACGGCTTGGGGAGAGAAACGGCGCAGATTGCTGAGAGGCATTAGCACTGTGGAAGTCTTGGATGAGTCGATTCTTTTAACTGGATCGAGAGATTGACCACTGTGTGTTTCTGAAGGCCGATACTGATCGGTTTTGGACATGAGATGATTTATTTCATCACATTTAGTGTTTGCCTTTAGATCTGCTACAGTTGATGTGTTTAAGTATATTTTGCAAATTAGCTGAATTAGACAAACTGTATTCATGTGAAGATGACATTTCAGAAGGCTTATTTGGCTGAATCTTTGATTCAAATTATAGTAAAGCTGCTGAGGGAAGGTTTTTAACATGGCATGACCTGGGTTATTAGAGATGTGAGACGATCTGAACAAATTCCTTCTGGGATCTGTTTTCTCAAGAGGGTAAATAATTCCTGGGGAAGTATATTTCCCCTGCTGTAGAGGTAGAATGAAACCTCTGCAGGTTAAAGGTTTCTGCTAAACTGAGCTGTTTTACTGCTGATTTGCAAATGTTAGCACTAACTCGATTGGCGAATGTGAAAGATATCGTACCAGCTCATCATGTTGGCACTGTCAGTGAGTGTTAGTATTTAGCTAGAAGCACAGCAGTGTCTTTGTGAATAAGCACTTTGGCTGGTGTAGTAAAAGGTAGTGGTACTTTGTTCACCTTATTGTTTCACCTGTTACAGACTAGCTAACATATAGATTCACAAACGTGTTGGATTGTTAGTGTAAGTGAGAGTTTTCACCACCTGGCAACCCAAAAGTTGTTCTTATAGAAGGCTTACTGGTTAATGACGTACCAGAACTCTTCAGACAAATTAAATTTGATTTCATTTACCATAGTTGATGCTTTACAGTTTGTTGTGTACAAGAAAAGTAAAACCTGAATTCCTATAATTGATGTCTTTTAAAAATGTATTAGAGAGATAGGTGCCTCGTTCTCAGACAGAAGGTAAAACTCAGAAGTAAATTCAGAGACAGCTCATCACAGTCCCACACCCCTCCTAAGCAAGACGTGTTCACAAGCAGTCCACCCAGCCCTCAATGCTCTCAGCACGATCCCGGTCTCCCTTCGAGCCCTGGGGACCTGTTATTGATCGGTGCCTCGTAGGTAGTGATTGGACATGAGTGGATAATTTCCTTTGCTGCATTAGAGTCCATTACTGGCCCGCTCCCCGGAAAGCGATAGACATCCTCAAAAAAAACAACAAAGAACATTCTTCTTGGAAAAGCAGCCTCCTCTAACAAATGATTTGTCAACCAAGGCTCCTCGAACTTTATTAACAGGTCCATTTGTAGATTGAAAATAAAATACTGGGCAACAGCAGAAGAGTCCAAGGCAGTGATTAAGGCATTTTGAGTCCTTTTCCAAAGCTCAAAGTGAAGAACATCAACATCAACGTCCTTCTTTTAGCATTCAACGAAGTCGGGACGTAATCTGGGAGCTGTGTAATAATAGGATCCCCTCTCATAGATCTTTTGTTCTCTGGTATCATCATGTTTTAAGGTCGAGTAGCTGTTGTTAATTAGCCACATTTGGTCTGTACAAAGTAAATGAGGAGGGGAGAGAAACCTGATGTGGACTGTAATAATTTGTTCTCAGGGAATAACGTGGCATCAACTTAAACTTCTGCAGTATCTGTAGGCAACAAATTGCACTTTGTAATTTTGAATTTAGTTTAATAACCGTTGCTAAGATCATGGCACTAAGTAGTATCATTAATAATACCTAAACATTAATATTTGGGTAGAACTTAAAACATTTCGTTATTTTCTTTCACATATTAGTTTTACGTCTTCTTGATATGTTTCATTTTCTTCCTTTAACACTTAAGCATGAAGTTAATCAAAAAAGTAATCTGTACAGTGGATTAATTGACATTAAAAGTGTGGAAACACCATTTATAAAACCACCAAGTTAAGACACCCCTGATAGCTAATCCTAATTGGTGGGCTTTATTGTAATATAATTTGATTTATCTTAATCCTGATGGCTTTTTAGAGCCACTCTTGTAGATTTAAAGCACTCTGTTTGCTCAAAAGTACATCAGAGTAACAAGTATACTATATGTTTTTTACATCCAGTATGCTGCTGTTAAACAACTCCTTCAGTGGTTAGTAAGAGGAGTAAAATCTAGCTTCTCAAGGTGGCGTCAAAGAACTGCATCAAAGATCCATGTGACCACTTCATGGGAACCTTAAAAGAAACTTTGCAATAACACCAGGGAAAAAAGCTCTGTAACCCCATTAAACCCCATGAAACGCCTTCCCCTGACGATGAAGAAAGTCTTGGGCAAGACCACAATCTCCCTGAAGAGACCTTGTGTTCTAAATCGCCTTATAAAAAATATGGAAGAAGCCAACCAGAGCTGGTGTCAGTTGTATCAGCAATTGAAATCTGTGTAACCATGTTCTGCCCTTTATATACCCCAAAACTGTCCATCAACCACCCTCACAGAACCATTTCAGTTCACTTACAGGCTGAGGTATAGGTTCAGAGAGGTTTAAGCACCCAAGCTTGGTAATTATGCCATTTGTAACCCAGCAGGTGACCCCTTTAACACAAGGAGGGGGCTGCGGGTCGCCACATCTCACCACATAAAATATTCTCTGTGGCAGGCAGGCGGACCTATAGCGGGCTCCTGACGCTGTGAGAATCATGCAGCTCATCTCTCTCTTACTGCCGGGAGAAACATTGCATGCATGGGTCTGGAAAGTTATCTCCTTCATCATATTAATGGGATAATAATGTGATTGATTGGTCATCTCTCAGGGGAAATGGTCTTTCTGCTTCCTGAGAGTGCAAGACTCATCAGGACTCGCAGCTGACTTGGAAAGGATTCTTGCTCAGCTGGGGTTTTACTCCGGGTTGTCCTTTACAGAAGATTCTTACCACGGCGCTGTGAAGCTGTCGCCGACCTCGGTGGGGACTAAACAGGCGGAGGAGGGGGAGGGGGAGGGGGAGGCAGGGAAAAGGAAAAGGGGGAATCCGGCGCTTCAAGACGGCTGAGTCCCGCTGCGATGCATGGAGGCTGCTTGGAAATGCTCCCCGGTTCTCCGGAGCGCATGAGGCGATTCCAGCCGATCGACGGACAGCAACGTTGGGGAGATCCGGCCTCCGATCTGCAGCTATTCCGAGCTGCCACATCGTAGGTTCGGCTACAGCAGCACGCCTCTGCTCGGTATCCACGGAGCGGAGGCACATCCGCCGACAGCGCCGTGGTCTGGGAGCCTAAAGGCTGCATCACTTTGCTGCGTCGCAGCGGCGGTGGATGCTGTGTCAGTTTTCGGGTGGCATCTATGCAATTTTATTTCGACTTTTCTTTTTATTATGAGCACAGAGGAGGGAGAGGCGGGTCCAGGTTGTGGAGAGGCGAGGGGAGACACTACTGTCACCCACCGCCACACCTGGGAGGAAGGCGAACCGCACGGCTCCCAAGGACGTCCGCGCCCCGACGATGAGGACGAGGCAGAACAGGGAGCGGGGGAAGAGGAAGGGGAGAGCTGCCGGGAGGGCCGGAGCAGCGGGGATGCGTGTATCGGGGGGGACGCAGAGAAATTCAACGTGGAGAGCAACGAGGGGAATTATTCCAGCGAGGACGGGGCGGTCGGCGGCGCGTCGTGCAAAACTCAGGTGATGCATTCAAACTGCAGCAGCGAGACCTGCATCCCCACTCCCAGCTGCCGGATCTGCTTCCAAGGCGCAGAGCAGGTAAATGTACCTGCAGCATGAAAATGAAACCTTCAACAGGCCTCACACGTGAGTGTCTGTCAGATTAAAGTTCTACTTTTGTGACAGGTGAAATCTGAATTAAATTGAATTGGAGGTGAGGGCACAGTGTTCACAGGATTGGACCCTTATTGGCTGACAGCAGCAAAATGAGGGGAACCTGCTGAGTGGAAGCTTTCACAGCACTTCCTGATGGAATGAATTTCAGTAGTTCTTTAGCAAAGAGAACCATCAGAACCAGAACTAAAGTAAATATGAAGACTAGATATGCAGAAATTCAAACAAAAACATGAAACATGAATCTTAAATCACCCAGGACGGTACAGAAAAATAATTTTAACAATGTGACCTTTTAACTGCTGCAGTGACTTCAGACTTAATGGACAGTGCAGACATCAGCACTTCCACAAGCGAGCTCTGCGAAACCTTCAGGGGTCTCCGAGGGGCCCTCAGGACCTGCTAAAATTATGAGCTATAACAACTACGTTACGTTATGCTAAATTATATTGTTGCTGTGGGCAAAAACTGACACAGAAGACAATATAAAAGTTTTAGTTTGCAAAGTCAGGATTTCATGGTGCATTTGATGGTCCGACTTGGCAGGTGAACTTGTTTTCATTTGAAGTTCTGCTTTGGCTCATGGACTCATTTACAGAGCCAGTTCAGTAATGATGGGTATAAAGGATATGCTAAGAATGAATCACTGTTACGTTCAGACAGAAAAACATAATTGACATTTTTCAATTTTATATTAGTTATTTTCTGGCATTTTTTCATGAATATTTAAGAATAAAAAAAAACTGTTTAGTGCAGCTAACACAGTTCATGCAGAGTCTCGGAAACTGCTAAAAGCAGTTTAATGACCTTACATAGTGCAATGTCAAAAAGGTTGAAACATAAAGCATAAAGCTGGAGGCAGTGTGACTGTGTAACCTCATGTTACTCCCTTAATGACCATGTAAGTAGTTTATCATTGACATGACCAGTAGGATTTTTATGAATGGTGAAATATGTGCACAACAAATCTTAGAACATTTTTGAGATTTGTTTTCGATATCTGAGCTAATGCAGAATTATAATTAAAAATTTTGTACACAGTGAACTGAAACATTTCTTCATTTTGGTGATAACGCTGAAGCCCTATGATCCCTAAAACCTACTGTAGAAAGACAAAGTTATCTAACAAAAATGACAATAATTGAGAATGTCACCAAACTAAGCACTCTAAAATCTACATTTCAGAACCATGGACAGAGCTTCAAATACTAAAAATGTTTTTTTTTTTTTACACTTAAACATTTCACAGCAGTTTATCTTGAGTGAGACACACATGGCTGTTTCACTAAGACACAATTAAATCTCTTTCAGATCCTATAATCTATGCACACATAAGCTCAGTACTCTTAAATCTCTATTAAGCTGTTTCTTTTTAATTAGTTATGAGCTTTAAATTAAATCTTGGCCAACATGATTCAATCTGTTGCCTGATACAGTCTAGAGAAAAGACGGGAATCTCAGCCCTATAATTACATAGATAATTTCTGTTTTAGTAACCCACAAATATAATGCCAGCTTCCTTCTTCCTGCTTCTCAGCTTTTTCGATAATTGTAAACCAAGTGTTGTGCCCATTATTCATGAAACACAGCTTAGTGTTCAGAGTTGGGTGCCAGGGTTACACCGGCTAACATGTAGGCCTAAATAATTCACTACTTTTGTAAAGATTTTTTTAATTTGCCTCATACTACCTCTAACAATAAAATCAAGATTGAAGAAACCTTTAGAGACTTGTTCAGCAGATCTTTGTACAACAAGATCCTGAACAGTAAGTTACACAAGTAGCACAACATCAGAGGTATAACTGTCCTCACAGTAATTCAGATGTGTGATATACAAAATAACTAAAGCATTGCAGAGAACTTGCTGTTCTGTTCAGTAAAGGTCAAAGACCTTAAGCATTTTGCAGTGTTGGCAACACTAAGAGCAGGTTTTATGTGTCTAACAGAGCTTGGTCATACAGACCAGAGGCAGCAGCAGTTTTCTGTGCTTTGGACTAAACACAAATTTGTCCTTAAGATACACTGATAATCTAAAAGGGTTTGCCATTTGCCAGACATTTTTATCCCTGGCAACTAACAAGTGAGGTGCAGTGGAAGCAAAATACATTGGTTCTGCTTTTGTAGTCATAGTAAATTCTATTCATTCACTGCTTAGCTGTGTTTTCAGCAGTTATAAAAGGGCAGTATTGTGGGGCAATTTTATTTAGAATTCCTAGCTGTTTCATCACCTTGAGTTTAGAGGACAATGTACTGTGATGTTTTGAAATCGCTATTTAACATTTTTCCTACCAACTTTAAAATTCCTCAAGCATTGTAAAAAAAACAATAATCTGAGTCTTTAAAACAATCAAGTTTGGTTCCAACCCAAATCCAGATTTGCACAGCGCTGATACCATTAAACGTGAGAAGAGAAAAGCAGAAATAGACATAAAGTTGTATGTAATGGTATACAACTGAGAACATTGGGCAACAAATTCCAAATATTCATAATGCAAATTAAGTTTTTTTTTATAGCATAACACGACTTAACCCCACATCACAGTCACCTAAGGGCAACTGGAATATGTTGAAGAAATGCATTGAGGACACACTTAAAATGAATTCTTATCACGCTGTAAAAATCATTTAGGTCATTAGAGCATCAGTGGACAGAAAACCAGAATGACAAAACGTATTCTAAAAATTAATTTACAATTTTTATAAGTCTTGTGTAGAGTTAAGTTTTCCCATGTACTGTGTCTCTCAGTACACTGTTAAACAAGCTGATTCACATCAACGATGACAATGGCTGAATCATAATCTATTTATAATAAGTATCATCCCCAAGTGCATCAGTCAAACTGTCTGCACGTCTTCCTGCGGGTGGATGGACAGATGTGGACCAGCAGGGACAAATGGACACTGTCCGACGGTCTGAAATCTGATACTCTGTAGGCCTATTTGGTTAGTGACAGCCTTCCTCGACAAGGGACGATTCATCCCCTCCGGAGCTTAAGGGAAAGAGAGGAGTCAGGGCAGTAAATGCCTAAGTGAATATCCTGTCTTCAGAACGTGGGCTATAGCCTATTAGCAGAGCTAATCTAATAGCTCTGCCTCCGGATCCAGACTGATATTTGATTTTGGTGCAAGGCCGCAGGCTGGGAAAGCTCATCAGTTATCAAGAAAACTGCAAAACACACATTTGAGACTTATATTTGTGTCTGAGCAGATGAAGTGAGAATATGATGTTATTTAACATCACAAGTCAGCAGCAGTAGGTTGCTGTTGGATCAACCAAATTTTAAACCTTGACCCATCTTTAAAAAACATTGCTGTTTGATTCACAACTGTGGAGGGAATTTTAGGTGGTATTAAATGGTAACTCTTAACTTTGAAAGTGACATTTTACAAAACAGTTTCACACTTTCAGACTTTTCTACAGCCATAAATCAGATGGCTGAATAAAGTTTGCCCTTATTAAATAAGTCAAGGTGCACTTACAAGACTGAGATGTGGCTTTCACCACCTGTCATGGTCCTCCTCAGTGTAAGTAAAAGTACTCGGTGGTTATTTAAGTTTTTTTTGTTAAAATAATCTGGTTGAAAGTGCCGGTGTAAACAATTAAGCAGGCTTGCAAGTGGACCTTTGGGTGATGATTGTTATGTCTAATCTATAACCTAACTCTCAAAAGCTCATACACTGAAGAGCTATGATCCTTTTGGAAGTGCTGTAAAACTAGTTATTTTATTGGTGTCCCAGTAATAAGCTTGTCAAGGACGAACACGTAACATTTGTGGCCGGGCACCTTGGGTCCGTGATATTATTCTCATGGTGTTTCTTCACTGTCATGAAGAAATACATGTATCTATTAAAATTCTGTTCACACTCTTTACTTGAAGCCTAGTTGACCTTCTTGTAGACTCCAAGATCTTGGTCTTTTTTAGAATAATTGTAATCTTTTCATCAAATGTCACCTTCTAGAATTCAGAAACATATTAAAACAGTCCTTGAACAACCCACCCTTCAGCGGGCACCAGACCCAAGGTAGTTCATTCAAACGAAAACCACAGAGGTCCTTTTAAACCCACAAGGTTAATATGACGTGATGAAAAATGAGCTTCCTGACCACTGACCTTAATATACTATTAATATGACACTTTCAGCACAGCTAGCAGGTCAAAGCTGCAGTAATGGCAGGTTGAGAAATGCCTGGAGGCCGAAAAAAAACATCATAACAAATAGATACGGCTGTAATGATTAATGCTCCCTCCTGCCGTTAATGTCTACCAGTGCTATAGCTCTGAGAAATGATCAGATGTGAGCGATGCTGTTAAAGCCCTCTGTCATGTATTTTCTTTGACGTATGATGTGCGATGTGAGGAACAGGTCAAACTCGGGCCTGAAAACGAGGATTTTGATGGTGAGACAGTGAAAAGATAGACTTTGGAAATGGATGTAAGATTAATATTGGACACAAATTATGGCTCTAATATTGATCCAAAAGCAGATAGTTTATCTCTAATCCTGAAATCCAGTAGAAACACTAGACAGCATATGAATATCAAGGCTCCAGTCACTTTAGGAGGAGGATGCGATACATATTTAGAAAACACAGGAAAAACACTTGACAGGTATTAATATGACATTTACTGACCTCTTTGCAATCGAGGCTAAAATCTCACCAACTTGACCTTTGCCCTCTTTCCGGTTGTCAGGGCGACTTGCTGAACCCATGTCGGTGCGATGGCTCCGTGCGGTACACTCATCAGCACTGCCTGTTGAAGTGGATCAGCGAGCGAGGCTGCTGGACCTGTGAGCTCTGCTGCTATCGCTTCCACGTCATTGCCATTAACATGAAGAGGCCGTGGCAGGTAAACTGTGGCAAACGGATTTTTACACATCTGCTTTAATCTAAAAACAACTGATTTCAGTTGATTGGTTTATGCATTTATTTATCTTACATGTTTTCTTGAAAGAATTAGAAATATGAGAGATATCTCTGACCTCTTTTATACAGATACAGACCTCAGAACGATCAGCCAGTGTTTTAACTGATGAGGACAATCGAGGAGATGCGTTCTGGTCACATCAGAAACAGTAACATCTGTTGTTTGTTTTCCTGAGCATTAGTTAGGAGTATTTTCCGTACTTACAGTCTTGAAGCTGGCCAAAGTCATCAAGTTCATCTTGAAAAATGGTACAGGAGGGCAGGGAGCAGTTTAAATATTTATTATCAGACTAACTGATGGTGTCATAATGCAGCTATTAGCCATTCTAGACAAGGCAGCTATCATGTGGAAAATATTGTGCTGTGTGGTTTCCACCAGGTTGGTGGCTGATATATAGTTTATAGGTGAGTTTCCTTGTTAAACTGATGACTCTGTGCATACTATTTACAAAATATGTCCTCCTTCTTGAAAAACACTCTTTTTCAAATGTGTATTTAGGTGCCTGACAAATGATATAATGTCAAACTCTACTTTTACTATTTTCTCTGGCATATTTATTGCTTTTGGCAGCCATCAACCTCTCGAGGTTACAGTTCCCTCTCACCGAGCGTGAACCAAGTTATTATGGAGGCATTAACAGTTTACAGCCTGCGATGCATCAAACCCACCATTGATATTAGCAGCTTCTCTGACAGAGAGAAACACATATACCGCGCTGTAAAAGCAGTTTAACAGGCAAACAGACCCATCTGCACCTACCACAAATGTTCCTGCAAAGTAGTTTGCTTCAACTCTACTTCAAAACCTGCTCTATAATTATGTTTTTTTCTTTTTATTACGTGACTCGTCACACTTAAAATGTAGATATCGGAAGATCACATTCTGATCTACGTCTGCAAATCTGACAGGCCTGTTAGCCTCAGCTGTATGTAGTGTTTTAATTAGCTATAATCATTCAGGTGAGTCTCTAGCAACTTTACAACAGCTGTCAGCTTAGTGTTTAGTGTCCAGACCACAACTTTAATGATGTGGTGGCAGACGGTTCCTAGGGAAAAAGCTCAAGTGGCTAAACATCTCTGTGGCCACCCCAGTGATGGCCTCAGTAAACATTAGCATCTAAACAAGGTAAATGTTACTTGGTAAACACTCTCACTGTGGGCATGTCAGCACCGTAGGAAGTGTTGTTTTCACATTTTTTTACAAGTTTCAACCATGAGTCAAGTTGATGACTGAGTTTATTTTGAAGAAAACACGGATATAATGATGTTTTTAAGGCTCGAGGCAGTAGCACTGACTTTGAACCTGCCAAGTGTTTCTGTTTCGTCTTCAGGTCTCTGCCGTCAGTCAGAGACTCTTGAGGTTTAACGTGTCTGTATTCTGGATTGTTTCTTTCACTGAAGAACATTCAGGCGCCTTTCAGATCTGTTTGCTCCAGATGGGACTTGAGTCATTGGCAGACTGAACAAACACACAGCTGAGGCTCAAGCAGAGCTTTCTGTCGGCACAGTCTGCCTAAAGTCTTTTTTTTTCTGAAAAAAGAACAGCGCAGCTTCGCAGTCATCCGCTCGGCACCAACAGTTTTCTGTTTCCAAGTTGTTCAGATTGTGTCCAAGTTTATTTTTTAATTTCAGTTATATTTTAGTCCCCTCTTCTAATTCCGCTTTTAACTATTTCCCTCCTCTTGTCTTCCCCTTTTACATTTTCATTAGCCTCTTTCCACTTATTGGAGATTTAGTCATTGCTGCAGTTGTATTTTGGGGCAGCGTAGGACTGCATGGTCATGATTTTACATTCTGATTCAACTTGTTCAGTTCTTGTCGATGTGGTTTTTCAGTCAGACAAAGCTTCCACCAGTTAATCTGTAGCTGCCTATAACACTGTTACGTGCAAGACAGGATTTTCAGTGCTACTAAGTGAGTTTTGAACCTGATAGTGGAACCAGAACATACAACATTTTAAGAGTTATACATATTTGCAAACCATTTCCTGTTTGGACATGTGATAAATACTCCTATATGTTGGTATGTTAGAGAAAAGAGAAAAACTGCCACTTGAGTCTGAAAATAAAAAATTTAAAAATGGGTGCTTAGGATTCACAAAATGAATATTGTGTTGTCAAGATTTTAAAGTTTTGTTGAGCCCAATCATCTGGGCCCTCTTAAATTGTGGCATACACTTTATATAATATTGATAATACAGAACATTATTTAACACTTCAAGACATAGAGTAACTATAATTTTCAGCATCGTGTTTCTTTTTAAACAAAAATATAAAGCAACTTTCCTCATCGAATAGTTAGCTTAACTTAATATTGTTAGCATAAGAGAATACGTACTTATTTTGATATATGAAATTCAGGTTGTTGAGTGAGTCCTGATCCAATATGGCGGCGCGATAGACGCGTTTCACACGTTCCGACGCGTCATCTGCGTGCTTACGTCTTTGGCTTTGATGTCTGTCAGAATTCCATTCGGTGCCTCACGACCTGAGGCAGCGTAAACTAACCTGCGGACACAGCACACGCAGGTGAGATTAAAGTGCACTTCAGGTCGTTTAAATATTGCGTTATCGCTTATTTAAAAGTACCTAGACACAAAAATAATGTTCTTATTGTACTTCACTGTGGTCGTATTGTGAGTGCAGAGTTTGAGTTTTCCTGACCTTCTTGAAGACGTACACAAATATATTGGAGGCTAACGTTAGCTAACACAAAGCCTCAAATGGGCGCCATGGTAAAAACACTCGCTAAACTTTGTCACACGACAATATTTACATATTCAAAGAGACAGAATTTTCCTGTGAGAAGAGGGAAACAGCTTGTGCTTACATAGATTAGAAACAGTTTATTATTTAAAGCAGATATGTCTTAATGCATCAATTTGGCCTGTCTCACAACACACACAGACACTATATATATATATATATATATATATATATATATATATATATATATATATACACACACAATAATATTTTTATATTGTTGCATCACAGTCTATAACTCTGTGTGCAATTGAAAGGTAGTAAATACAACACGTGCTACAACTTTTTATTTCATCCTGTTTCTTTTTTAACTTAAGAAAAAATATATTGTAATTATGCTTTGGGCACTTTATTTAGAACAATTGTTACACATGGAGGTGGAAATATTCTGCTTTGGAGTTGTTTGGCAGTCAGCGGCACAGGAAACATTTCACAAATAGAGCAAAGAATGGATTCCACTAACTGTCAGCAAATACTGGATGCAAATGGATTGCAATCAGTCATGAAAGAGAAACTGAAAAGAGGATAGGGGATGAACATCCAAAGCAAACGTCAAAATCACCCGCTTCTTCTGCTACTGCAGCCTCATGGTTCCCTGATTCCCTGAACATTTTTTTGAAAATCTGTGGGTAGATTAACATGCTGTGTGTGCAAGACAGCCTAAAAATACCTCAGAACATGAATTTTTCTGAACAAGGAGTGGCTGTTAGCTCCCATTGAAAATAGTAATGGACACAAGACAATAGCCAGCATTGGTTTATTTTAACCATGACAGAAATTGGGAAGTTTTAATTGCTTAAACCTAACCTAAACCATGAGTAGTTTCTGTAACACAAGTCACACTGACAGTAGCTCTTTGTCTTATCTTCAGTTGATTCCATGTGTTGTCTCTCTTTGCTGTCTGCAGTGGCAGTCTATCACCATCACTTTGGTGGAGAAGGTGCAGATCATCGCCGTGTTCCTCGGCTCTCTGTTTTTGGTGGCAAGCATCTCCTGGCTGCTGTGGTCGGCCCTCAGCCCTCAGGCCATATGGCAGCGCCGTGACATACTCTTCCAGATCTGCTACGGCATGTATGGTTTCATGGACCTGGTCTGTGTAGGTGAGTCTAGGCATGACTATCATTACCTATTTTACATTATCCTAACTGTCAACAGATGTTTTTTGTTTATTTGGTGTCTTTTGACTGATGGAAAACAAATGTCTAATAAATGCTCATGCAATCGATTATAAACAAAATCTGGAAGAGATCTGTCAATCCAAGTCAGGTTTGTTTTAAAAATGTTTTAACTTTTTTCTCTGGATGACTGGGGACAGAATTTGTAACATACATTAGCTGGAGCATAGTGTTAGACTGAAGGCACAGCTTCCATTAGCTGATTAGCTTCAGCTGCTTCATTGTCATCCACAGGACCGTTCACAGGCAACTCGACTGCCAGCTGACTGTAGAGTGAACACAACACTATAGTAACTTTGCACACACACTTCTCATTTACTAATGATACCATCGATTCTGTGGCCTACAACTTAAGGTCTGTTTCTTTTAGCTTTTATATACAAACTGCAATTTGAAATATTGGATCTGAGTTCATTTCTTATTGGATGTAAAGAGAACTCATAGATTAATAGATTAATTTGATACTTTAATGATTTTCAGTCGAGCTCTGGATTTATTATGAGCGTCTTTTTTCAATTATTTTTATTCGATTTTTCTCAAAGTGGGCAGTAGAGATAAAATCCTCAGAAAATCTAAGTCACATTGAGTGTAGGAAATGATGCCTGTGTGTTCAGATTTGACTGAGAAACTGACACTAGCATGCATCTGTCCCTCTCACCTCACAAATCTTGCCCGTCTTTGTCTTTGCACCTTCTTGGGATTTGAAAATGTCTCTACCAGGATTTGGGTATTTTTTTGTTTTCTTAAGATTATATGGTCACATGTGTACTTGTTGAGCGGGAGATTCTTTGACCAAGTAGAATCTTTATTGGCCATCATCATCTTTGACAGCTTCCTCAGAGAGTACAGCCGTTTACACCACATCTAACTTTATAAACATTTCATAGTGATATTCTAACCTTTTACTGGTTGGACTCATCAAGCTTGAACTATAAAACCCAATGGAAACTGATCATGAGGTTGTTGGTTGTTTGTTTTTCTATAGTCATTCATAAAACTTGTTCTTCCTAAGAATTGTTTAAATGTTTTATTGCATACAGGGGAATCCATTAGAAAAGAAGGTCAGCTCAGGGAGCAGAAAACAAAGAGAAATCCAGAGATTCAACCTTTCCTTTGTTGTTGTCATTTCTAATGTTGTTACAGGTTTGATTGTCCACGAGGGGGCAGCGGTGTACAATGTCTTCATGCGCTGGCGGGCTGTAAACCTTCACTGGGATGTTCAGAGCTATGACAAGGCTAAGGACATGGAGGAGACGAGCACAGGTCATTCCTCATTAGCCCCCAGGACGCTTTGGTTGCCTCTGACCACCTTTGGGCCCAATGGCCCTTTACACCCCACGCAGCTGGGGGCGCAGCCATGGACATGCCTCTGTTTGGCCCCCTTCTGCCCCGGCCTGGTGGCGCAAAACAACCTCAGCCAAGACAGTGACTCAGGAGAGGTCGTTATTCGAGTAACATCGGTGTAGCATCAAGGGGGTATTTAAACAGGAGAAAAACGTGATGGTTTACACTTACACTAAAAATTTGAGCTTTGCTTGGAAATTTATTCAATCATAAAACCTTTCTTTAACCTTGAACCTTTTTTATCTTTTTTGTTTTTAACTATACTTTTGCTAAGGGTTACCTAATAGGAATTGATTATCTGCTCTGGGGCTGGTCCTCAAAACAGTCTCTGCAATTAGAAGAACTCACATGTGAACCACGTGTGAGTTGTCTTATTATGTTATTCTCTGAAATAACACTGTTGCTTTTTGTGTAGACGTAGGTATTCATATCCAATTTTAGTAAAGAATGTGGTGATGGCAAATATTGGATTGGGATATTGGGAGCATTAACATTATCACATGTCATGATGGATTAGGACAATTAGTGAGTTGGCTCTGTGAGAGTTAATAAATACTGTGCATAGTTAATGTTGTAACCCCTTAAAAATTACAGCGAATAGTGGATTTTTGTCAATTTGCAGCACCCATACTTGTTATACTATGACAGGATTGCAGCATTGGTCCTGATTTTTGTTAACAAAAAATCTCTTCAAATATTCTGGCAAACTTTGTCTTACAGTAACATAGTTCCCTATAGTTTCTGATACGCTAATGAAGCACTTTAACAAGCTACAACTTCCACATAAACAAGTGTTCAGTGTCATATGAGCTATGTTAAAATGCTTGAACATGTTCTGAGGAGCACAGACAGCTAAGGTTGTGATGTCACGGTCTTAAAATCTATATTGCTTTCACTGGTCATTCCTCACAAAATCAGGTGTGTCCTTTGAGTTTTCTATTCCTTTTTATTCTAAGAAATGTGTCCACTACAGTGGTTGCTAAAAGAAGCTGTATTTGTCATGAGAACAAAAAAACTCCACAGCCCCAATAATAAGACTACAAGTGCAGCAGGGCTCAGATATACTGTATCTGAGCTCTGATGGACTCTTATGAAAACCTTTGTTTTATTTGGCAAATTAAAAAAAGTTAATTACAATTAGATAAAAAATACAAATTATCATGATTATCTAGACATCTGTATCTAGCGAGCCAAACTACATACTGCTGAGAAGGATTTTGTTGCCACACAGGATTTTTAGTTGTCAGTATTTTTAAGTGAGGTTTTCTCACTTAGTAGAAGAGGACCCAGAGTTTCAGGTTTCACTTTAGCTCTCTACAGAGGCTCATCATCGAAGCTGCTGAAATCTTCAGATAGCTTTGTATCTGTATCACTGTGTTTCCTTTGGGAGAATTTATGTTTTGTACAAAGACCCAGCAAGCAACTGATGAAGTTTCCAAATGAGCACAAACATGGACTGGTGACATGACAGAGATTTTACACACAATGATGCAAATATGGACGTTTTTAATGTCATCTCAACTTTATATCTTCTACTTCTCAGTGTATGTATATGCTGGCATATCAACGTTGTTCCGTTTTAGAAGGTTTACTGGGCTGCCACGAGGGACTGATCCTCAGATCATTTGTGCCAGTGTAAATGCAGATGTTGAAAATTGTGGTTTTGATCTGTATGCCATTCTGTTGAGCTTCCAGGAGCCCTGTGGTGTTTGGTTTGTGGAAAGTCTTTTTGGGAAGTGGATGGGTCAGGGCTCTGTTCTTGACCTGGGTGATTTGGGTCTTTAGATTTTTTTGGTGCCTTAGGAGGCTGGGTAATGATGTTGCAATGTGCAGCACACAAATGACCCAGTGTGACTTTTCCTGTTGGCTGTATTTCTGTTTCTTTTGAATGTAATATGGATGTAATGTATAAATATAAATAATATTTATATACACAGAGGGAGGTGTGGCTTATTTGCTTTAAAGATGCACTGCCAAGAAACTGTACTCCATGACTGCTTAGAACCATCTCAACCCAAGGAAAGAGGATGATTCCATTAGGTGAGTCCAGTTGTATTCATTATACACCATCAAAGGTCTTAATTGTTATATACATAAATAGTTATATTAATATCTCAGTAAAATTCACATTTTTCACACAGCTACTGAACTTTCAGCATTGATCATGTGTACAACCAGCCACAGCATTTTTAAATGTTTTTGAGCAGAGTTTGCAGTTTGGTGAAGGAAATGACTGAAGAGTATCTTTAACTGCGGCCACTAACAACAGATAACACACTGTGCAATCTTAATAGGATTATATTACTGGGATGTGGAATATCAATATCAATGATTATATTGCAGGTGAAAAGTAAAGGAAGATTAAAGTTCAGGGGTGCAGTGATTAGATATTATTACAGTGTGAAATGCAGCAAAAGAACCAACTACTTTTGATAAATAGTGAAGATGTGAATACTTTTAGTATTCTAGTATAATTCATGAAAAGTAAAATTACTTGTTATTTTAATGTGTTAATGAAGAGAACTGCTGTTTTGATGCCAGTGCTACATGTTTATTTTGCTCACCTAATGTCTGCGTCGGGCAACCCTCCTTCGTCTACGACTAGCGACCCTTGCGGGTCTCCTGCGTCGTCGAACGGGGCGGGAAGCCTGTCTGCGTCTATATCTGCGAGGCATAGTCAGAAACTAGCCCTTGGTAGACACCCGGTCCTATTTACAAACTCTGTTGGCAGTCACTGTGATGTCATTGATGATGTCACCCGACATATGCTATGTCACAAACATGGCTGACATCACTGGTGACATCAATAACATGAAATTGACATTGTGCCTTTGATCTCTTACATCATCTGTGACATCATCAGTGATGTCATAAAAAAAATTCCATTGCCACACATCAGAATCTGGTCTGTGACATCATCAGTGATGTCACAAACATAGCTTTGTTTATGAATAGGTCCTGTGACATCAATGTCATGAAATTGACATTGTAGCTTTGATCTCTTACATCATCTGTGACATCATCAGCGATGTCACAAACATGGCTGACATCACAGTGACATCAATGTCATGAAATTGACATTGTCTTTGATCTCTTACATCATCTGTGACATCATCAGTGATGTCATAAAAAAATCCATTGCCACACATCAGAATCTGGTCTATGACATCATCAGTGATGTCACAAACATAGCTTTGAGAGTTTATAAATAGGTCCTTTTACCACAGCTCACATGAGGGAATCTTTTGACAATGCCGCGCACATATAGACGTAGACGCAGACAGGCTTCTCGCCCCGTTCGCAGACGCAGGAGACTTCACCGGTCTTCTGTGGTCCGCAGACGCAGGAGAGTTGCCCGGCACAGGCGCTAGGTCCCTCAATACAGGTTTAGTTCAAGCATTAGGTATCAGTCCACCTAATTATTTTAAGCATTAGAACAATATCATAATTTATCCTGAAATAACCACAAGCTAGTAGGGTTTAATAATCAAGCAAATCAAACATTATTTCTTCTGAGGTCCTTTTTTCCTGAATCAAATAAGCAACTTACCGTGTAGTGACTGCATTTACAGTATGTCATGTTATTATTCACTTGTGTACAGTAAGTACAAATACAGTTCTACTTTTTTAAGTTACCGTAACTCGCGTGATTGAAAAAAAGAGCTTTTTAGTGATATTAGAGTCCTGCACGGCTGTACAACCCCCGGAAAATGATGGTTTGTTTGGCCCATGTTTGCACACTTGTTCAGTGTTGAGAGTTTATATTAAACCTTCTCAATCTTTTATTCATATAACTTTTAGTGTTTTACTGAATAAGACACTAGACAGATCAGATTTGTGCAGATGATAATCTTTGATTTGTGGTATCATTTGTGATGGGACACATTATCCTGCAGGATGCCAGTATAAGATGTGTCAACTGTGGCTGTGAGCACGTTGTCAGCAACAGTATTCAGGTAAGCTGTGGCATTTAATTTTATTTATTTGTTGTCAAAAGACGTTCTGTGACATCACTGATGATGAATCATCCATGCACTATATTTATATGTGGTGGTGATGTCATGATGTAACTGATGATGTTACAGTTTATTAGAAATCATCATTATTAATGATGTGGACTCTTAATGTCCTCAAAGCTATATAAGGGGGCCATGGAATCATGGGATGATAAATAGAACCCTTTACAAGGAAATAATATATTAATAGTCTGACAGTCTGTTCACAGGGGTTAGGCTTCATGGGTACTGTTATCAAGGATTTGGTAAAGCACCAAGAATATCTGGATGGCTGGAAAATCTAACTGGTGACATTACTGGGTAAGTTGAATTGTGAGTTGTATCTTATATTGAGATATGAATTACTATGGAGCTCCTAAATGGTCATGGTCTTTTGCATTTCCTCCCAATAAGGTTTGATTTGTCACCTTGAAAATTTGTCTTATCCATAGAAACAGATAGGCCAACAGGGTAATGTAAATTTGGGAAAAACTGCAATTACAAAATGAAAACAAAAAGAAGAGACTGTGATCACACCACTTCATGCATTTAAACTTTTTTGAGACGTTTCTGCCATCAATTTCGAAATTGCCTTAAGCTTTGAGTTTGTTTTCTGTGTTGTATAGACAAAATATGGGTTTATGATATTTACAAATCATTGCAACGTTCCACTGTGATTGTGAAGAACACATGAACATTAATAACTCAGAAGTCATGATGACTCAAATACCTTAGTTGTAGCATTACCACATGCATGAATGAATGATTCATGTACCCTTACCATAAAATGGTACTTAAACTATCACTAGAAAGGCTATATTTTAATTATTCGATGTAGTTACCAATGTTAACTGGACTTTGAATGCGTTTATAGTACTTCTCGAACACATGTTCTGTCTTCAGTTTGGTTTTCTATGAATAGGGACAATTAGACATATAAAAACCTACAGTACATACTGTATAATGCAGTTTGCACAGCAGTCACACTGATAACGTCACATTCTTCTCCCAAATTGAATCTACTGACATCATGACAAGGACTAGGAAAAGCCCAACAGGTGGTAATAGCAATAGTTGCATCGATGCAATGACAAACGGGTGACATCACCCGTCACCATCAAGTGCTTTCAGACAATTGCACCGTGCCAGCTGTCCAAACAAGTCTCAATCGGATCATTAGCTATTCTGTAAAACTACTGTCAATCACAGAAAACAGACGAAAAAATACACATTCAGACCAAAAACTTAACCATTTATTGTTAGAATAATCCTTTCAACACATAACACAGCTAATATAGATAAAAAAAACAAGATACCAGTAATGTGTTGACTGTCAGCTGAATGGTTGTGTAGAGAAAAATACAAGAATACAAGATTATCTTGAGAAAAGTCACCATATGGTCTTGATTCAGACAAAATAGAAGGCAAAGACTACAAAATGTACAGCCATATGATTATAGAATATACATAACATTGCACATTATACCAATTGAAACCACACATTGAAAACAAAATAAGTGTACACAATATACAACAAGGCACTGTGGAAGACACCTGCACATGCGTCTTTGGATGGATCTGCCGCCCGCGGAGCTCCAGTGTTGTAGGAATGTTACACTGCAAACAGTCCAACTGAACAAGCCATTCAGACTAGAATGATTGCTTCAAAATCCCTTATTCATTTCTAGGAATGTTTAAATTATTGTAATTTTAGTTAATTTAAAGGGCAATATATGAGGATTTAAGAGAAAAGGGTGCCATGTTTTGATGTGGTATCCAATTCTTAGAAACAAATTGAGGTGGTACCTTGCAAATGAATAACACTTTGAAACATGTGGACACCTAAAAGCTCAGTTACAACACGCTTTTGTTTACTGTATCTTTTACAATAGAATAAGATTGCCCTTAGATCCGACAGTGACAATAGTGTTTCTCAATATTGTGTTGATATTTAGCTTGAATGGCTTGCATGGGTGGATAGATTTTGCAGTGTACAAGTACATACATTGGTAGTTAAAGGGAATATGGGAGCACCTTTCAGATTGTGGTTACACAGGAACTTAAGTGGCACGGATAAGACTAAATCTGTCCTGCTTTATTTTGAAAAGGCACTTTAGCAAATCAGTAAATCGCATGCTTGAAATTCTTGAGATGACTACAGTTGCATATTATTTAGAGTGAACAGATTATCCTAGAGAAAGTTCATATACCATAGATGGATAAGTCCCAGAGTTTTTCAAGGCAGAAAAAAAGGCTTAAAGGTTTTAATTATTTTCTTCTTTTTTTTTAACATTCGGATAGCCTGTAGACGCACCTCACAGACAGTGACAAATACCTTTGTTCAGTGACAACAGATCTTGTAGTACCACAGGAAAAAAAGGGAAGTTGTTCCAAAACCATGCACATCTGCATTTTACAATAGTTAGCACTGACCAAATGAGAATTGATGAGAAAACAAGGTTGTATTAAACCTTCAGCTGTTTATCTGTGATCTGAGAAAGTGTGGTGATGTATTTTTTGTATTTTAGTGTAACAGGAGAAAAAGTTTAGGTTTTGTAGCCTTACAATACTTACTTTGTCGTCCCTTAAACATATTTAAGGGTACTAAAGTAATTTTCACAAGCTCCCAAAGCATATTTGATTCTAGTTTAAGGTCTGTGTTGATTTGTCTGCATTGTGATGACTTATGCCAATTATGGGCATCATCCCTGAACTTTTCAATCTGCTGTTTCAAATATTTAATGGTTTTAGGTTGTTTCTGATAGTTGGTACACCTTAACTGTTCACTTTCTAACACGAAATGAAGTTGAAATTTTCTTGTATAATATAGTTTACTTTCTATAGTAATATTGATAGTGTACTCCGTGCTCAGCCGTTATCCCAGGAACCTGGTCAACTCAAAAGTTTCAGCTGGATGATTGCTAATTTTCCTTTTTTTAAAAGTTCTGGTCTATCAGGTGCAGATGTGTGATATTTTGGAATTAAACCAGTCAAAATAATAATTTCAGCTGGTTTGCATTAAGAGCATTGTGGTTTGTCTCCAGCATTCACAGGGTTAGCCTGAATTGTCAAATATACAAGATACTTTCTCCACAGTGCTGAGGATGGGTGTCCATGCATGGCCAGCAGCAGCCATGCTCAACCGGGAGAGAGTTCACCAGGCACTACACTGGCTGCTGTGGCTGCTGACAGACTGACAATTGCTGTAGCGTTTCTTGACAATCATGCTGATGTAGGCCTTCATCAACTTGGCAATGTCCATGACCTGCAGAGGAAGAGATCAAGAGTTCATGATGACGTTTCAGGTAAGCTGGTGTTTCATTCCATAGCCTGCATGCTCTTCTAAATGTGTTCCATGCTTTTTTGGTTAAGTTAAACTGTGATGTGAAATTAGCCACTGAATAATAATTTGATTATACTAATGTGCTTACAGAAGTCACACAATAGATACATGTTGTACGAACCATGTAAGTTTCAAAGACCAGCTCTCGGCCCTCCACTGCAATCTTGTAAGCATTTGGCAGTGGAGCTCCGAAGGAGAGAATCTGTTCATAAGGGAAAACCTCCAGAGGCCACAGCTCCCCTCGCTTGTACACAGATATAGCCTCCCTGCTAACACCCAACCACAGCTCGGAGGGGAATGTTCCATCACGACACTAAAACAAGCACAATCAAAAAACAAAAGGTAACATGAGGTCGATTTAAAAAGCAAAACTTCAGATGTAAAAGTACTTGCAGATTTTGAACACAAGCATTCTCATAAAGTACTTTTATTTCTGTTGCTTACCTCGACGTTGAACAACGTGGATCCGTATCCCTGCCACTCCTTCACCAGCGTCATGTATTTGACCATGGCCTGTTCCTGGTTCATCCCCTGCAGTTTCTTCCACTTCTCCATCACACTCGTTCTGACTGCAGCTGCCTCCTCTCTCATCCAGGCCTCCAGGCTGTTCTCCTCCTCCAGTTTTTGCCGACTCAGCGAACCACTCCTGAAACTCCGCCTTAATGTTCCTTCCAGGAAGCTTGAGCGTTTTCTCTCAGACGGCCCAGAGCGGTCTGCCACGGAACCAGTGCCTGGAGCAAATGTCTTGGCAGAGTTCTGCACCCGGGCCCGCAAGCGTGCCATGGGGAACACCTGGGACATTTCAGGGATGTTGGCCTGGGAACTGTGATCACCCAAAAGGTACTGAAGTCTCAGGGCAGCCAAGAACTGAAGAGTCTCCTCAGGGGCTGGATACTGACCATTAATGACTGCTTCGTGGGCCTGTAGACAAAAAGAAGTTACAAGATGAAGACTCAAGGACCACTGTCTCAGTAGGTAAGCTATTTTTTCTAGTTAAGTATCTATCAAAAGTGGCATTTGAAATAGGAACACTGGAAATTTTATAGAAATGTAAAGTAATATGGTAATTATCATTGTAACAATCAAGTAATAGCCTTCCAATAACAATTTGTTACACAGACACTACAATGTGTTTCCATGTAATCACTATAACTCTTGGTTGTTTAGTTTATTCTGATTTTACCACCTGAAAGTTGAGTCATTGCAACTTGACCTCTTGTTTAAAATGTTTCATTGCTAATCAAAGTTATGTAGCATCTTTAGGTTGAGAGGAAGGAGAAGAAAGTGTTCTAGGGAACAACCAAATAAATAATCCTCCAGGGTGGAAAGAGTGTGTGTGTGTAAATGAGAATCATTACAATTCTCATTTTTTTATATCATTCAATTATTAACAAATATTATTCTCTCAAATGTTTTTTTATGCCCTACTTGAGGTATATAAAAATATTTTAACAATAGCCTATTTTTATTTAACAGAATTATTCAAATGCATCAATCTTTATTTTGTTTGGCAGTACTAGAAATGTATCATGGAAAAGGAGTAGGAAATGAACACCTAACTGGTTAGCTATTGAAGTAATTTGTATATATAAACAAAGTACCTAGATTTTGACTAATCTAATATATTCTATTTTAAAATATAGAAAGAACATTAATCAGCATTGACATACGCATTTAATGTTTTGTTTGTTCTTAATTGCCTGAAGTCTATAGGTGCAAACTAGCTGCTGAGCTTGGATGAATATTATGTTAATCTGATTGCTCTGAAGAGAAGACATTTTTTTACTTGAAACTCCTGACTTACCTGTTCAAACATAAAGGCAAACTCCACACTGTCTTTGGGAACATTGTCTGTGTCCAAGAAGCAGTAGAGCTTGAAGTAAAACTTCCAGCCGGTGTTGTGTTCTTCTGGACTCGCTGAAAGCCTGGAGACCAGACAATGAGTTGATAATGGCCAGAGTACAAAAATATTTGTCTGCTTCAGAAGCACAGACACAGGAATTGTGACACTTACTTTTCAAACTTAGCGAGCACATCGGCCACCACTGTGCGGCTCTCAATGGCTTTCTCTGATGTGTCATTGTGTTCAAAGAGCGCAAACATGTTCCTGCTGTCCTCCATGGCCAGGCCGCGGATCAGCTTCTCCACCACCTGACACACAAAGAATAAAGGACAATCAATCACTATTTTTAGAGGCACAGCCTAATAACCCACAGCTGGGTCTAGTCACTCACCTCTCCAGCAGTGGTGTGTGAGTTGATGGTGATCTTGCAGGAGCCTCCACCATGGCAGTGAACGGTGGTGCTCATGTCCTGTCGGGCCACAATGGACCGGATCTCCTCATGCGATGGGACATTCTCCCTGGCTCGAGTCTTCTTCAGAGAGTCAAGAGCGAAGGCAGCATATCGATCCATCTCAGAGCCGGGGAAGAGCTCTCGAGTCCTGTGGCGATAATGATTGGGATTGATCAATGCAGGAGATTTAACAAATCTGGAAGAACCCACCTTGTTTCACCAAAAATTCTTTTCATTCATCTGTAAGCAAATACCTCTTCATGTGGAACTTGAGGTATCTGAGGATGCTCCTGGTTGGGACGAAGGTGCAGGACATGCAGGCTAGTATCTTCCAGCTACAGAGGTTCCCGGGACTGCCCGGCTGCGGCGGTCGTGTCGTCTGTTTGATCAGCTGGCAGTAGAGCTCGTCCCGTAGTGGTTTGAGCTCCTGGCCTGTCTGCAGGATGCCCTGGATGATGGGCACTGAGTCGGCCACGCCCTCCAGGTGCTGTAGAGAGCTGAACACTTTGAGGGATTCATCCTGCAGCGTTGTGTAGCTTCTGTTTCTCGAAACTAAGCCAGGTAGAGGAAAGACGTTAGTGATGAGGAGAGTCATTTGTTTTCATTGTGAGATTGTGTTCTTGGAGAGTATAGTGAATGCCTGTAGTTGATTCATAAAACAGTTTGACATCACTTAAAGCAAAGTATGTAATGTTAACCAGTCTTGGGAAAACAACGCAGTTCAGATGAAATTCAATACAGTAATCAACATTTTCTATACTCAAAAATACAGTTTCAGCTATGAGTTACTATCCATCCTTCAGTAATACTTCCTCACACTCATTACATACTTTTCACACCAACTGGCAAAAATAAACTTGGACTGATGTTGGAGAAAGTGTGCATCAGGCATTTGCAGGCTTTGTTCTTGCCTTTTTAAAAGTAGTAGTTGGATTATTTAAGGCTAGAAACCTGTTATTATTTTTATGCATCAGATGTCATTGTTTATAACTTTACCATTACACATTAAAAAGAGAAAGTGGTTAATGAATAACATGCAATGGGTGGAGCGGTGTGATAATACTATTAGGTATCTTGAATCTAAAGATTTAACAATAATTTGAAATGTGAAAAATTGCCCTGTGTAACATGCTCAGTGTATTATAAAGATGTTCTTGGAATCCTGCTGATTTTCACTTCCATTCTCCACCCTGATAATATTCCAGCTTCTGACTAAAATATTGAATGAATATTAATAGATGCTGATGTTTTAGTCTTAGTTGATGGCAGTCCTTAACCTCTGTTTATTTGTGTAACTCACTGGTGAGGTGGATGTCTCCGTAGGGCAGCGGCAGAAGAGGTGAGTGCAGTGGGTGGTGGCTGTAGCGAAGGATGGGGTTCCTCTTGTAGATCTGCTCCACCACCTCCGAGTTTAGACAGTTCTCCTGCAGGGAGCAGAGGACGCTGACTTCAGAATGACACTGTGCTGATTATCTAAGGGTTTACTAGGGTGAAGGTGATTTTGAAATGGGGACTGACGACTTTGCTTCAGTTCAGACTAATTAAACGGTCAATTAGATAAACTTGTTTAAAGTGATCCAATTTGCTGGTTTTCCAGTTTATTCTTGCATTGCGTTAATTAATTAATCTGTGTGTATCACACTGTTTTAGCTTCTAGTGGGAATTACTCCAACACTGATGTGGCTGATCTAGTCTACACAAGTCTTCAGGTTTATGGTAAGAAGTTTCCTACCTTGATGTCCTGGATGAGCTGCTGCGTTGGCGTGTCGATGGGAGCTTTAGTGTCGATGACGTTCTGGATGGAATTGGCCCAACGTGTGGCTTCATTCAGCAGCTTACAGTAAAGACGGTACGAGTGTTTACGGCCGTACACGATCACGTTCCAGTAGCCTTTTCCAAAAAGAGGAAGAGCAGAGTCACATGACTAAACAGAGACAGAGCAGATACTGTATAGTTCTTGCACTTTTCCTCTTAGATCATACATGTTTCTACCTGTAAAGAAGACATAGAATACGACTTAACCAATCAAAATTTGCAGTGCTCTTTTCTTACCTGTCTCTTTGAACACCTTTTCATCTGGTTGAACCACTGAGCAGAGGCTGTTCAACACCAGTGTTCCCAGCTTCAGGGCGTTACGCTCAGAGCTCTTATAGTAGTCCAGGGAATTGTGGGTAAGCAGGAACCAGCGCTTCTTGAGCTTGAGCGAGCCTTTGATACTGTTCTTCATCTCTTTGTGCAACCAGCCTGGTATACATAAAGAAATCGCATTTCTGTTACAAACGCTGTGTCACTGTAAACCAGCATGAAACTTTGATTCACTTCAAAAATGTTTAACGCTTTGGTATTAAAACCTGCAAGTTCCATAAATAATTTGGGCATTTTTGTGACATTATTTCGAAAGTGTTTTCTGTCCATTTTCACAGATGTGAATTGCACATTTTCAAATGAGCATAATCCAAATGCATATAATTTGCAATAAACTGATCTTTGATTTTAAGGCTGATTAGACTAGATTTTTCTAAATGCATTATGGGATTGTAGACTTTGCACGACGCTCAAAAGGTATGAAGAGGGCTATCACCTCGGATGATAAATTCTTGTCCATCCACGCGGGTGTCTCCCTTGGAGCGCTGCAGCAGGGTGATCCAGTGGTGCATCTCCTCGGGTGTGTCAGCGTTGCAGTGCAGCACACGATTTGCTGTGATGATGACGAAGGAGTTTGGCCTAAGACAGTTTACAAATGCAGAAAAAAGCAATGATAATAATAAAAATACAAGAGGAAAGAAAAACCAGGCAACCATTTTTAAACCAGCTAAAAAAAAAGAGAACAGCTGGACCTCGTATTGAGGCTGCAACTTGAAGTAATAAGCTTGATTTCAAATGTATAACAGATAAGCAACTATAAAGCATCTTGGCTTTTATCTAACAGATGCTTTTTGGTTCCTCCACTTGGTTAAAGCGTGTGAAACAGGGCAGATCATCACAAACAAAACCCAGAGATGATGTTTGATGCAGGCCCTCACCTCTCTGGATTATCTGATGCACAAACCGAATCGATCATTCCCACATCCAACGTTCCCTGAAGGGTCACAGAGAGAGAAACAAAAGGTTCAGTGACAGTCTTCACAGTGTGGATAATGAGTTTGACCTTTCTCTGCCCCTTGGAAACCAATTAGCTCTCAAACACATGCACACACACACAGAGGCATAAAAGCAGCAACATGTTCACTGACAGGTACAACATTCAAAAAGGGATGTGCTGTTCAAAAAGAACCGTAGCAGAGTAGAAAATAATAGAACATAACAAAAATGGGCAGTTTAGATTGATTGCATTGCAGATGAACTGTATCTCTGTATATTAAGTTTTCCCAGAATGTTTTCAACCATAGTGAACCTGAAGTGATTTTTATTGATCCATGCTATTTCCATGATTTGTAAAACATAATCTATGCTTAGAGATTGGAACAACTGGTATTGATAACTATGTTTTGCTGGGTTTGATGCTTTAAATAGCAAATAGCAAACTAACACTCTGAAAAGGCTGACTTTGGTAGAAGCCTGCACATGCAGTCAGATTATTAAGATTTACTATTTATTTGTACATTTGATTTAAGACATCATGTTTAACAGTGTGGTTGGAAGGAGGTTTTTAGCACCACTTTTTCTACCCAAATATATCAGTCAGTTTATAGTTAATTTCCCACAGTACTCACCACAGCATTCTGGGGATTGGCCTGCTCATCATGCATCTCTCTGATCTCCTGTTCTGTGGAGCCCTGGACCTGACTCAGCACGCTGAACCACTGGCTGTAACCATGGAAACAACACCATCAACACAAAGTAATGAAAACAGCAAATTATCATATCAGACTGAGGATACACCAGTGTAGTGTAAACAATATCGTTTTGGTTAAATTAATTAAGTCTACTTATAAATACTTTTTGAGCAGATGTTTTTGATAGTGTGTGTGTGTGTGTGTGTGTGTGTGTGTGGAGCTTAGTACATATGTGAAACAAACACACAACTTACCTGGCATCCTCTGCAGATTCAGCGATGAGATGGTAAGTCCTCTCTGGCATCACAATGTCAATTCCATTCTCCTTACCGGTGTTATCAATGATTTCTCTGCACAAAAATACAAACCTCATAAGTGATCTTCTCTAATATACTGCAATATCTAGTAAAAACTGGAATGTGTAGAGCTATACTTTGTCTTTAGGATAATTTAACATTTCATAATTACTACCAGGACACAATAAAATCACATTATCTAGTATTTCTAGGACATTATCTATCTCTCCCTGCTATAAGGTTTTTTTCAATTGTAAAGATAAAAAACAGTTTGTTGGAGTCAGATGCCCTCTTCTGGTTTGTAAATTTAACTACTGCTGCAAAGCTGACTCCACCCTTTTTGATAACCTCATATTGGAGATGTTTGACGTAGTCCTTACTTGACATTATGCATATCCAGCACCCCTTTCATCTTGTCCTCGCTGTCATTTTCAAAGTACATGAGTTTGCTCTGGCGCAGCACGAACCAGCGGCGCTTCCAGTTTCGTCGGGACAGCGTAGACGAGCCTCCTCCCTTCTTGTGCAGCCAGCCCTGCTTCAGAGCTTCCTGCTTGGCTCGAAACCACAGGAAGGTCTCATCCTTTAGAACGCACCAGCGCTGCTTCCATGTGTTCATCAGACCACCTGGAGAGGAACATATGACATTTCTTTTACTTGTGTGAACACACTTAAATCTCTAATGACAAGGGCTGAGAAAGTCACATCCATAAAAGGATGTTTTATGACATTTTAACGCCATTGTAAATATTCTCTAGGGAGAACTGAAGGTTTGACGGTGTCTCCTGCATCCCAACAGCAACTACCCGACACATCCAAACTCAATACAACATCCCAGAATTCTGATTTCTCACCTTCCTTTATGCACAGGCTAAGAAACTAACATTGTGTCAGAAAAAGCATTTGCTTATACAGTATAGTGTTAGCCATCCATGTTGTGAGGCATTCAAGGACAGGAGTGCAAATATTTATGAAAGCCTCCAATCCCCCCAACAAACATAACCTGAGGTATTAACCAAACTGTGTCTCAAAAAAATGACCAAAACTTAGATTTGGAGAATCTTTACAACCCTACTTTTCAGACACTCATTCTACCTTTTATGTAGAGGAAGCTGTGGAAGTATGGCAGCGTGACGCAGCTGTAGACAGAGTCCCGCCGATATGACAACTCATCATCTGTGTCGAACCTGTCGAAGTCATCCTCGCTGTCTTCAAACTAGAATAACAGCACACATTAGATGTGCAAGACATGGAAAGGTAGCAAATAAGCACAACATTGCTGCAGCAAAGCAACAAGTTAGAGTTTGTAGCTGATCAAAAATACATGCACATAAAACTAAAAACATGTACAACCAGTATAGCTGTACTTGACCCCCCCTCTAATCCTCTTAATTATAGGGATACTCACTGATGACTGAGCCCCCTCAGAGCTGAAGCGGTAAGCCCCTGAGCTGTTGTAGGTGCCTACAGAGCCACGGTAGTCTGGAGACCACTGTCCACTCCGAGGGTTGGAGAAGGCCACACTGCCACTGGATACGATTGCACCCTCATCATAGTCGTCCTGGTCATAGTCTGAGTCTTCATCTGGGGGTATGAGCTCCACCAGGTCGTCAGACTGAGCCTCAGACGAAGCCAGGGGGAGACTGTAGGCTGAGTCCCCACTGGATGAGGCAATGTGACAGGCTGCGAGCACTGGTGGTAATGGCAGTGGCTGATGAAGCACAGTGGTTGGTGGCAGTGGCGGTATTACACCGTCATTGGCATATGGGTCTTCTTCAGACGAGTCATCGCTTGTCCGGATCCCACTTGTACGTTGCCCATCTGAGTGGCCATGCTCACTTGGGTTTGGAGAGTCTTTGAAGGCCTCATCATCAGCACCAAACCCTTCATCGACCTCCTCTTCATCGTTGCCTCTCCTCCGTCTACCCTCCTTCTCCTCTTCTTCCTCGTCACCGACTCCCAACGAGCTCTCAATGTTTCTCACGCACTCGTCGATCTCGTCAAAGTTCAGCGAATCGAGGAACTGCTGCGCTGCCTTGCAGGCTTCGTCTTCCAGTCGCCTGAGCTCCTGGTCACGGAGGTGCTGCAGGCGGTGGAGGGAGGCCTCAGTCAGAGAAAGCTCCTGACGCTCCTTCTGCCTCTGCAGTGCCTGGATCTCCCGCTCCAGTCGTAGGATCTCCTCCACCTGAGATGCTTCATGGGGACGGATTGCCTCATCCTCTTCAGGCACCTCCTCAATGGCCTCTGCTGACTGCAGCTCCTCCAGGATGTCTGCTGAGCTTGCAACCTCTACTGCATGTTGAGACTGAGCCGAAACAAGAGAGGCCAGCTGCTCAGCACGATGTAGCTCCTCCAGTCTTCTAGCCTCCTCAACCTGAGGATTAAAAAGAAATGACACTAAGTAAAAAAATATCTGGTGTTTTCACTTCTGTCTTCTCACCAAACACCACTTTGGATATAATCAGATACTAGGCAGAATAAATGTCTTCTTTATAAAATATTATTGCTATCAAGAAAAAGGTCTTGATTGATAAATCTATTACGTATGAGAGTGATTGTGAATCATTTGACATTTTACATCCTTTTTTAAAAATACAGACACAAATTTATAGTCAAGCGTTGGATCAATTTGCTTGAATTAACTCTGTTGCCCTGGGAGTTGGTTGTAAACAAACTAATTAGGGTCAAATTATTAACAAAAAAAAACATTACATGCAAAACATATTTAAGAATTAAGCATTACTTTTTAGATATAATCTTGCACAAGAAACATAACATTTCATGGGAAAGAATCTAGTCTTGTTGTGACTAAGAATGTGCTTTTTCTCCTTTTTTTTCTTCTTTACTATAATAGTTCATTTATGTATGATAAAAAATAATAAAACAATTATAAAATAATTCATTGATCAGTTCAAACATGCTTATAGTTAAATAAAATGGCTCAGTTGCAAACATGATCCACCTCTTCACACAAATTAATGCCGTAATAATAGTAGTAGTAATAATGAGTTTTATCATACCTCTCTGGCGAGTCTCTCAGCCTCCAGCCTCTGTCTCTCCCTGCACAGACACAAACAGACAGACATCAGCTGACTGAAACAGACTGTAAGAGATAGGATTTACCAAAACACAAGTAATTACATTTCCCGTCTCAGCGTGGCATTAAAATCCCAGAAAATCCACTTAGCATACAGACAGTAAATGTCAGGAAGAAAATATGTTTTTTGGATAAATAAACATATAACAAGTATTACCATTACAGCAAATTAGAAATACAGAGGATGCATGATTTTAATTCGTAATTGCATACAAATTCATTGTTGAGTGTAACTTCACTACAAGAGAGACCTTCAGTATTGTTTCTGGGAACTCAAGAATTTTACATTTATACACAAATTACATACAAATTGACGGTTTATGAATATTTTAAACGATGACTGCTTGGGGAACATTTTTAAAAATGTAAAGAGATTTAATGTTTCTTCCCCAGAACTCTGCCCTGGCTTTAGACACTTGTGTAATAAGGAAACTGACAGGAAACATATTTCAACAGTGGAATGGAATTCTTAATTATGAAGTAAAAAATAAGTGGTAGGAGCTGGATTCATTTATCACCATTACATTTCTAAAATCCTGCCTGCAGCTCAGCCTCTCCTGGGTTTTCTGTTAATACTATAGACTTTTCTGTGGGTGGCTTCCTTATCTCATAAATCATGATGTCGCTGTTCATTCTACCTACAGACCTGAGGAACTGCTTTACAGCTACAGCTGGAGCTACAGCACCAGACAGTCAATATGTAGAGAAGTAGAATTGGAGAAAGGGTGACATGACAGCAACAGTTGGTAGAATTTATATTAAAAAAATTCACCAACTGCAACTTTAACCTGATTAACTCACCTCTCCATCTCCTCTTCCATCCTCCTGCGACGCTCCTCCTCTTCACTCCTCCTCTTATCCTCCAGCAGCTGGCCATAAGCCCGGCGGGCTAGCTGGCCTCGCAGACGTTTCTGGAAGGTGAGAGCTGCCCAGCGCAGGAGCAGGAACTTCCTCCTCCAGTAGAAAGCCCGATAGTTCTTCTGTATGACCACAATGCACTGCAGCAACTTCCTGTACTGCTTCCTGCGTGGAGGACAGAATAAACAAAATAAATAAGTTTGGCTAGAATAAAGACAGTTTCTGAGATGAACTGCTTATGCGGTAATTTTGATTTTGACCTGGCGATGTAGCCCATGACGTGAGCCTGGATGATCATGGCTGCTTTCAGCACCTCCAACTCCCTCTGCTTCTCCAGGCGATGCTCCAGAGACTCCCGAAGAAAGACCTGCAAGAAGAGGAAGAAGGAAGAGATTAATAAAAGGATAGGTACTGTTTGACATTTCCTCAGATCTCTTCCTCAAATGGGGCTTTTCATTGTTCTCTGCTGATTTATTTCTTCATCAAAAGAGATGTCACACACACAAAGTGATAATTATACATTTCTAGTTTTGGCCAACCAGCAGGCCGCTTACAGTATAGTTCTACATCTGTCCAAAATGACGTTCCCAAAATAAATGGGGCATATCTTCACAACTACACGGGCTGTTTGCATAATCGTGGTCTCAAAAGAAAGCTAAGACATGTGAGATTACTACAGAAGTGTCAGAATCAAGAAATGTGTTACAGTGTCAGAGTAATGGTACCTGGAACACAGTAGAAATCTTTTTTCCCCCTTGCCTACAAAGAATCGAATTTCTCAAGAGTGAAAAACACATTCAAATCATAGGACAGTTGCCCAAATCATCTATGAATTAGTAAAGTAACATCTGATAAATAACAAAGTGCAAAATAAATGTGCAAAGGAAGATGCTAAAAAAATATATATCTGAACACCTTTACAGATGTTTGAAAACAGGTATGTCCAGTGGCACCACCACGTGTGCCATTTGACCTTTCTCAGGTACTAGACTGGAAAACTAATTATATTTCACATATATATCAATATTGTCATTTAGTCAATTCAAATAAAACAGTTTTTGACTCATTTTGAAAATTCACATTTTCCCCATTCAAATAATACAACAGAGATGAAGTTTGACTCCCACTGAGTCAATGGAATCCAGCAGATTTATTATAAATTGAAACATTACTGAAACATATACACAAAGTGTAGAATACAGCAAGAAAATATATATATATATTTTTACAATAGTTACAGTGCAGCAAACACTATTATTTGGCATTATGCCAGGTAACAAAACAGTTTTGTCTTTGGACAAACAAAGAGGGACCTGGCACTTTCTACAGTACATACGTGTCTTTACACGTTTGTGCCCTGCATCATGGCAGCTCTGACAGTATTTTCTCTTATCATCATCATAGAACATCGGCATGCAGGTCACAGCAGGTGGTGGTTGTGGTGCTGCTGAGCCTGCACCAAGGTCCAGCATCTCCCTTGCCAACTTCTCCCTGAAAACCTTCTGTGTGTGAGGCTTCTCCTTCTTAGTTTTGCACAGTTCCTTGTGAAGGATGAAGCTGTTCACTACAGCCACATCAATAAAATGGTAAAAAAAGGTTTTGTA
>JAUYWH010000009.1:18863554-18888082 GCA_034779795.1 Ctenopoma multispine | reverse complement strand
AGAGAGAGAGAGGGAGGGAGAGGGAGAGAGAGAGAGAGAGGGAGGGAGAGGGAGAGAGAGAGAGAGAGGGAGGGAGAGGGAGGGAGAGAGAGGGAGGGAGAGAGAGAGAGGGAAGGCTGTTGGCTGTTTATATTCAAACGTGGTGGTGACTTCTGTGTCCGCTAACTGCAAACTGGTCTGATGACGCCTCTGAAACTGGCTGAACTGGAGTGAACGACGTCCTGCTGTATCACACCACCTGCATTTGTAAAATGTATTTGATAACTGTTGAAGTGAACGTCGGTACAGTACAGTACTGTGAGACACAACTTAACATATTTCAACTTAACAAAGTAGAAATATGACTCGTTTAAGGATTCGATCTGTTTCTGAACACATGCTTTGGTGGAAAATATGACCCAACCATTGTTGGCATTTTCTACTCTACTGTGGCTAATATGCAATCAGGCGACGTCCAGCCTGTGATTTACGAGTCATGTTTTTAGTGTGACCCTGCGGAAAGAAGCTTCTGCGCTGATCACAGCAGATTCGTCCAGATTGAAAAGCGACTTTGACAGAAGCATTCATTTATCTGAACATGTCACAGATTGTAGTTTAAACCCATTACTGCCCGTCACTGCAGAGATGTGTGCAACAGTGTGTGTCCGTGCACAAAGAACACACCATGTGCAGGTCCAATCCTGATGACAACAAGAACAAACATCAATAGACTCGGGCTCCATAATGTGTTGTCATCACTGTCAAAACACACACACACACCATTATACTGCCTGCAGGAAGAACGGGGCTGCTGTGGTGATGGGGGATTGCATTTGATGGGCGCAGATGATAAGGGTGACAGCTTTTTATGTGACTGTGTGTGTCTGTATGCATGAATTGGTGGTGATGTGTGCGACACTTGAAAGAAAATGAAACATTATTATCACCGACAGTAATGAAATATTGTAAACTCTTCATTTACTAGTGAAAAACGACGGCTCTTTCTCAAACTGGTAAACATAGAAAGTCTGTTGTTCTATAGATGCTGATTAATACATAACCTGCTTAAAAACGTCGTCTTCTGGCAGATGTCTACGCTGTTGAAGCACAGTGCACACAGCTGCGTGTTTGTGTGTCCTAGCCGTGTTTACTGTGGTCTGTCCACACTATTAGACATTCAATCAATGTATTGATATTTCCACAGAGACTCACTTTACGTCTGCAGGCTGTTACATCACTGCACTCAAAACACTGCAGCTTTCAGTAAGTCACACTATTAGTCTCAAAATATTCTCACTTTCCAAATAATCTGCGTTTCCCAAAATAAAAACCAGAAACACACACACAGCATCGTCTCCGTCCCTCTGACACCTGCTCACAGTCAAACAGGCAGATGACAGGGATCCCTCTTGGGGTTTTTTTTTGGGCCGCGTGCCATGTCGCTCTGACCTCTGTGTCCCCAGGGGTGGACCTCAACCCCCCCCCCACTCCCCCATTTCCCCATCCCCTCTCTCACTACATTAAGCTCCATTCAAAAGTCATCATCCAGCCTTGTTTAACATTCGATCAAAATTGGAGTCCAGACGGTCGCGTTTCGCCTCGTAAAAACTCGCCAGCTGTCCACCCGGTCTCCCAGAGGACACTAAAGATACCCACATGTGAGTATCTCATCTATCCATCCACCAAAAAATAAGAAAACACCCAAAAAAAGAAGACTTCCCATTTAACAATTCACCTTTGATGATGAAGATTCCTAATCTAATTATTATTAAGTTACTGTACATGTTACATTCATTCAGCAAGCAGACTGTGTGTCATGTAAGACCTTTAAGTGGGCGTGTACAAGAATCTGTACATACATTTATTTCATCTTCTTAATTGTGAACTGTAACGGTTCCAACTCAACAAAAGAAAGAATGTATGAACAGTAACATGTAAAATCACATGGAAGCAATCATCCTACATATATGTGGCTGATGTACAACGACACACACACACACACACGCAGACACACACACATGCAGACACACACAGTGAGCCGGACAGAGGGGCCCTCTGTGTGTTTGTGAATAAAAAGCCGACAGACGACAGAGAGAAAAACTCGAACACTGAAATCCTCACTGACGCTTCGCATCTGCGTCACCAACATGCAGTGTTCTCGTCGGACTCCGTCACGGCCGCCTGAGCTGAGGAATGAGGCGTGTGGATGTACGGGGGCTGGACAAAATAACAGAAACACCTAACAACAAGCAACAAACTCTAAACTCAGTATCTCTTTGATTTTTCGTGGATAAAGTGATAAATTCTCAGTCAACAGCAGAAACAAAATAACCGTTTCTTTTTATGTCTGCTGCTTTTATCCAAGAACCCAGGTCCCCCAGCATGGCTGAGGAGGAATTACACCATCATCACGTTTCATTTTCTAGTACTACTAGCTTCCACAGATCTCACCACCGCTCTCTGCTGTATACCATTTGTGTACATTACCACTGAATTCTCTACTACCCCAGCCTGTTGCTAGGCAACTGAGGGGTCAAAGGGCCCCAAAAGGGCCAGACACTTCTCATTCCTAACTACGGGTGGTGGGTGGGGGAGGAGTGTTTGATTAATAAATGCTTCACACACATTCTGTGTGATACTGTCCGACATCCTGACCTGCTGATATTTGCTAAAGGCAAAATGTTGACAGTGTGTGTGTGTGTGTGTGTGTGTGTGTGTGTGTGTGTGTACTTATACTTATGAGAGCACTCACCTTGTGAGTATTTGGTTTGATGCATCGAATAAAAAAGGGGTTGGAAGTGCTGAGTGTGGCCATTAACGAGTGCAAAGAAACCTGCAACAAAATAAACACACGTCTTACTACTAGCATTACTACTATTACTGCAGCTACTACTTTAAGTGTTACTATTTCTATTCATATTTCTCCTGGTAAAGAAACTACTGCTTGTACTACATTTTATTACAACAACACCTGCTGCCACAACAAATATATCTCTACTACTTTATCTACCACTATTGCTACTACTACAAGTGTTGCAACAGTTAATAATATCACTGTAAAAAAATACTGCCTCTACCACGTTTATCACACGTTTCTAGTTAGTTATACTAAATAACTGAAACTTGATATTGATTCCCAAGGGGAACTTTCAGACACAATAGTACATACATTAGTCTAGAAAACACTAAAAAAGTCGTCAAAAACATTATTATTTTAGTAGTAGTTATTTAAGTAGATACTGTAGTTTAAATGTTTTTCATCTTTCATTGTATTTTATTGCTTCTCTGTAATGTTTGATTTCATAAAATCCTCTAATGTTACTATAACTATTACTGCTGATGCTACTGCTACTACTACTAATACTTCTTCTACTGTCAGCACTCAGAGAGTCAATTTAAAGTTAAAGCTCAGTGAAGTCTGTTCTGTTTGTGCAGCTAGTTATATTATTTAGATTCAGACTGACACTGACAGTAGTTCTTTGGGACTTGCCTTGAACTGGGAGCTGACCGTGGGCCGCCTGTGCTTGGAGCTGCTCTTCAAAGTGTCCTGTTTGTTTCGGCTCAGCACGTGTTCAAACAGGTCGTAGACAAAGTCCGACCTGACAAACAGAAACAAACAGAATACACGTGATGTGAAAGTCGCACGGTGTAAAAAAACACAGACACCAGTTGAATTATAACTATAGCACGAGAGATTCATAATTATAATAATAGCATCATAGCAGAAAATAAAATCAAACAACAAACTTTTTAATTAACACAGTTTTTTTCTGTACTGTCGTAATGTGAGTTAAAACTCTAACACTACCTGCTCTCCCTCAGCAGATTGAGGATGTCGTCCCTGAAAGTGTCTCTGTTCTTCTCCAACATCCCCCTCACGTCGTACACCACCTGCGACCAGCCACAAGAGGGAGGCAGAGAGTTTTACAGCAACAAAGACCAGAGGATTTGCTCTTTTTAAAAGAAGGTGTTTCCTGTTTTACACATTAAACTTATTTTATATACAAAACATTAAAATGAAAACCAGACGGCTCCTACCTCTCCTGCATAGTGCTTGACTCCAAAGTTGTGCACAGCAACACGTGGTTTCACATAGAAAGGGTTTTTCTGCAGCAAGAGAAGTTACACTTCTGACAAACACATCTTTCTCTGTGTAATATCAGCACAAAAGGTAAAAACTGTGCAGCGCTGTCGCGTTGGAAACAGGTGCTAAAACAAAATAAATGTGCGAACTGAAAGACTGAGGGGAGAAAATGTCAAGTGAAACACATTGGATGGAGACGTACTGAGTGCTGGCTGTGGAGTTTCTCCAGTAAAGTGTCGTCTGTAGCTTTGGGGAAGTGACTCTCCTCATTCATCAGTGCCAGGAGGCCCAGTTTCTATGGAAACACAGAGACCATGGTCATCATCATGACCAGTATCATCATCATTGTCTTCTAAAAACTTAGTATTCAGCTACATATTAGAAGTGATATGACCTCCACTGATTATTTGTTTGACAGGAACACTCATCAGCAGCATCGTCATCTCACTCATCTCGTCAGATGAATCCAGCATTTCAGATCCTCCACGTACCTTTTCAATCAGATCCAGACACTCTCCGTTGTCCATCCAGTCGATGTCAACCCAGACCAGACCTTCCCTGCAGAAATCAGGCACAGACAACACATCAGAGACAATTTACAACAGAAAAAGAAGCAAAGAGGGAATTTCACCTCCATCTCTGGAGACCACAAATAAAAAACTTTTTATTTTTAAAGTCATTTTAATTTCACATTTTTTATTTCTGCTATCCAAAAATAGCAATTTGGAACAAGATACTTTATTTTTATATATTTATAAATCATGAAGAAAACGATCCGCCACACGGGAATAATCTCCACCTACTTGTTGTATTCAAGTTGCTCCAGGGAGAAAATGTGCTTGTTAAAATATTCCTGAAGCTTCTCATTTGCATAGTTGATGTTGAACTGCTCAAAGCGGTTGACCTGTGGGGAACAAAATGAGGCAGAAAACAAAGACGAAGAGTTAATGAACTGAGAAAAAAGAGGGATCCCCGAGGTGTGTTTACTCGTTTCTGGATTAACGATTAAAAAGTGATTAAAATAAAACAGAGGAGAGGAGAAATAAGGTCATACCGGGGAGTCTGACCGAGTGAGCCTGTGCGTCGTGATGGAATTTTATTTAATTCAGTTACGTGTAATAAAGTTAATTTATCCCTGATGATAATTAGATTGTGGGTTCATATTAGACACAAATGAATAAAGCACTGGCACCACTGAGTACATCAATTCATATAATTAAACTGGGCAGATTAGCTCAGCACTGCGTTTCCATGTTGTTCACACTGTCTATTTTTCAGTTAGTGTGTCTAACAGTGATTTATTTATCATTTACGCGAGATTTTTCATTTGGTTCAAACACACCTCGAAGTTCTCAAATCCAAAGATGTCCAGGATGCTGATGGATTTGAAGTCTTCTTTGCCCCTGATGCGGTTGTTGAGCTTGCGGATGATCCAGTTGAAACACTGAGAATAAAGTGCCATGGCCATTGAGTCTCTGGAGTCCACCGCCTGTGGAGGAGCAGCACAACACAGATCAGTGGTTTAAAGGTTACGGAGAAGTCAGAATGAACAAGCACTTAGACATGTTTCATTTGTTTTACACTATACCACTAATAGAATAATGTGATAGATGTTAATCACACAAAATTATTGATAAATGTACAAATAAAATGGTTAAATACTCTTTCTGCAAATTTAACATCATTATAATCATAACATTATGTATAAAAATGTTTTTATTTCTCCTCCCCGATTCCTTTTTAAGTTAAAGTGTGATGATAGAGCTGATAGTACCATGGTTACCATGAGTTATCGAGTTTATATTTTTCATGTAAAACAGACTCCTGACTCCTGCAGGAAACTGTCTTTGTTGTGTGTTTACTTCCTGAAGCTGGTGCTGAATCAGCAGGAAAACATGAACCCAGTTACCTGAAGACCTGTGCTCACATCAGCACAAAGGCAAACAGGTCGGGGCTGGGCTCACAGCCCCCCTGCAGGCGTTCAGAGGCTCCATCCAGATAAACCAATCAGATGACAGGCAGAAAGCTCAAACAATGCTTTGCCTGCTGTTGGCTTTGTTCTGCCTCCATGAACTGAACCCCCGTCATGCTAAAATTAGAGTAACTGTACTAGATGATGTTTGCTGAAGGTGGCTCGATCCAGTTATTGTGGTTGTTCAGCTGCCAAAACAGGAGTTGCTGATTCGTAAAGCTCAATGTTGACATAAGCTACGTCGACTTTAACAGCACTCGAACTCCGACCTGCTGCTATAACAATTTGTCAACCAACAGAAAAGTTTCAGTACAATCTTTTTCAAATTAGCTACTGTGATCAGCTTATTATCCAACGTAACACGTGCACTTTCTGTATTTTTCCTTATGTCTATGCATGTTGCTGTTATTTTGAATGACCAGGCCATTTTCCTCTATGGAGAATGATAAAGTTATCTATCCAACTATTGATCTACACGTATCAAATCAACAGATTGAGATTTACTGAGCTACATTTGGATGTAAGTGGAAATGTGGAGGTTGTGTTGCTACAGTATCATATGGTTGAGGCTCCTGACCTGTTCTACAGTGAGCGGTGTGGAGATCTCCTCGCCCCTGAGGATCATGGACCGGTGGGTCAAAACCTCGGCCAGCTGATCAGAATTCAGCCCTAATGAGTCGGACGTCCGGCTGAGAGCTGCAGACACCAAGAAGACACAAACCTAAGGTCAAACCTTAAATAACATTTTAACAAGTACACACCCACACAGAATGTTAACGATGGACTCTCTAACCTGATTTGGAGGAAATTTGTGCTCCTCCAGCCGTCACAAATTCAATGTTCCCTGCGTGAAGGATCCCAGCTAGGAGGCGCAGGATCTCCCCGATGTTCTCCTCTGTGAACTGCATCGTTCTCATAGCGTTCTGAAAGCCACAAGCACACGCGTTTCATGTTCCTGCTGCAGGGAGGCGGCATCTGACGGATTCTGTTTCTTTGGGGTTTGGACTGAAAATATCTCTGAAAGCTACTAGTTGTGACCTGTCTTCAGCAGCAGATTAGTCTTTTGGGATATTTTGGAGGTTTGGACCAATTTGAAGCGACGTGTCTGCTGGTTTGTGTTTGGCAGCAGGAATTTCTCTTTTCAGTCTCACCAGGATCACATGTTCACAGAGTTTACTACTAATTTGCGGCTATGGATAAATGATAAGTGATCCCCATGCAGAAATATATGTTTATATAAGAGGGAACTGGCAGTGAAGATGTGCAGAATGAATATTTATGCATGCAAATATATGGTGAAACTGCACAGATGTCAGCAGTAATGTTGGCAGAAACAAAACAGCTATAACTACGCGAAGTAGTACTTCACATAGTCATGGCAAACTGAATATGTTTTTCACCATTTCACAAACTCAAGCAAAAGAAGCTGCATTGAAAACAACTGTTAGCTTTACGCTTAGTTAAGTGAGTGCAGTGTAAAAAGCCAGCCGTGTCCTGAACATACCAGAACATCCTGAAAAGTGCCCTTGTCATTGATTGCCTTGTCGGCGAAGCAGCTGGACTGTCTAAGGTAGTAGTAGCTTTCAGGGTGGCTCAACCCAAACGCGTCTGTAACAAAACAAATATATACACACTGTATTATCACATATATATAGAGCATCATCAAAATGTCTCAGTAGGTTTGAAAAGTTAGCGATAAAACACAGAAAAAGACTTTTTTTTAATTCACCTCTCTGCTGACTGTTGGTTCCCGCTAAAAGGGCATAAAAAATGTGGTAGTTTCTCTCCCCTGGGTTCTGCCGGACCACTCGGTTCTGAAGAGGAGACGGGAGTATTACTCAAAATGCACATTCAAATCAACACAAAGTCACACACTGATCATTAGAACACTGCACATCTGCATAGTATTAAAAATGTGTAATTGAGTCCAGTGGAGACACAATTTCCCAACAATATATCAAAACCTTCAGAAGCGTCTCAAACCACTGATTATTAGCAGAATTTCAGTGGGTGCATTTTATGCTTTTTGATTGAATGATTAAATGATTAAAATGACTTATGTGCAGTGACAGGTTTGGTAGAAGGAAGGACACTTACTTTTTCTAAGAGGTCTGTGGTCAGAAAAGCTCCAGTCAAGGCAAAAACCAGTCAGAGTCAGAGCTTATGAATGTTTTCACCCTGTTAACTATCTATTCTTACGCTAAACAAGACAGAAATAATCGACACTAAAGTTGTGCAGGACATGAAATCACATCTCTGCCAGGTCTGTACTTTAATTATATATTAGAAGCAAACTAATGCATGAATTATTTATCATTTAATCTCAGCCACTTCCCTCCTGCTGCACATATTAAACCCACTGGGTTAGTGGGTAGGAAATGTGCAGTGAAAGGAAGTGGCAGCCACTTAACACTAAGTGGGTTTTAAAAGGATACAGTCAACGATTCTGCCTCCCTGGATGTTGCCCTTCTGGCAGAAATGCAGCTGGACAAACTTCCCAAAGCGGCTGGAGTTGTTGTTGTAGACCGTCTTGGCATTTCCAAAAGCCTCCATGATGGGACTGTGGAGGGAAGAAGGAGCAGCATTAACCAGGAGACAAACGAGGGTCCTCTGGTAATCAGACCGTTAACTTTCAATAAAAACTATAGTGACCTGCTCTCGAGAAGCGCCTCCTCCACATGCGACGTCCTGTCTCGGGACGATACCTCTAGGGAGTGCTGGCTCATGGCCGACAGGAACTTCAGGATCAGCTTGGTGCTTTCTGTTTTCCCTGCACCGCTCTCTCCACTGAGGGCAGAAAACCACACACACACACAGCAGAATGGTAAGAATGCGTGTCATGATTCAAAAAAACCTTTTTTATGTGGTTCTGTATTGTTTCAGACTTGTAACTGGACCAAACACAACCTGAGTCTGACCTCAGTTTGTAAAAACATCAGAGGACTGTGAGGCAGACAGCTGTTTAATTTAAAGGAGGAGGAATGTGTCTTTACTTAAGGTGCGACTTGACCTAAAGGTTGTGTGTGTCTGAATAATTGATTATAGTTCTGCTTTTAATTGCCTAATTCCAGAGAAACATTTTCCAAAGCTGAGGGCAGCTGAGGTCAAAAGAAACCATTTGCTTCTGGATCTGTGATTTCTTGCAGGACAGGAAGCACGTGGTTAAAATTAACGACACTTCTTTCTAAGCCAGTCAGAGTTAACGCTGGAGCTCCACTGGACTTCACAGGACTTCACAGGACTATGGTCTTTCTCCACAGAGGAAATTTGGCATCATAAGGAAATCTATGGTCCAGTATTACACTGAATACTCATGCAAGTGTGCCAACTTCCTCTCTTATGAAATATAACAGAAACAAACGCTTAAGACTGCAGCTAAAATGATTGGCTACTCGCTCCCATCACTTTCTTCCGTTTATAAAAATCGACTTTAACCAAAAAGCTCTGAGCATTATTAAGGGATGAGGCTCAGCCTGCAGCATCCCTCTTTAAAAAGCCTTCTGGGAAGAGCCTCAGACAGCTAAGCTTTAAACGAAGCTCATTCCCTGAGGCCATCTGACTGCTGAATAGAAAACCTCTGGCCTTTAGTGTTGTGTCTGACCCCTGCATGCACCAGGGCAACTTCCTAACATTTGCTGTAATGTCAATAAAGTTGCCTTAATTTTAACCGTCTGCTGCAGGTTTGAAGTCACAAATAAACGGGTCAAATTGAATTAGGTACAGATGCTGTAGACAATACTGGGTAAATATTCCAACCACTAGATGGTGCACTGGACTCTTAGATGGGAACCCACTGGCATCATGCTCATCTACTGATTCTTGCGCGAGAATGTAATCCAGGAAATGAAGAACACACTGCTGCACACCACAGGGTTAAAAAAAATCACACATGAATTTAATAAGATGAGAAACCTTCATCTTAATCTCCAGAACTGAGGACTGAAAACAAAGTGCGTAGGAAGGCTGCAAGAAGAGTGATGTGGGAACTAAACAAACAGGAATGCTTGCACACTAGGAAATAATAAAGATTAAGATTAGCGAGATTCATTTTGACAGTAAAACAACATGTCAAGTGCAAGATGGAGAGATTTTCGACTGGGAAGAAACGATAACAGCGAGTTCGAGTATATTTTAGTTCACATTAAAGTTAAAACATCGTGTGTGTGCAACTCTGCAGTTCCACTGAGGTCTACATACTGTTTTAGTGCCTTTAAGCTTTATTTTGTTGTTGTACGAGCAGCAGCGCCTCTGTTTTGGTTCACTCACTGCTCACATCAGTCAGCAGCAGCAGCAGCAGCTGTAGACTACCTGAACATATTACGCAGCCAGATGTTTTTCTCTGACCTTGTCGCAGACCAAACTAGAGCTAAAAGGAGACTGAACACTGCAGTTCATCAGATGGACTGTCTAAAAGTCTGCTTTTAACTAAACTCATTCGCTTTAATATGACAAGCGGCTCATCGTTCCTGTAGGTTTCACACACAAACATTCAAGCTTGAATGCTTCTTCACTTTTATTACAGTATATCCTGCAGTAGAAGAAGTGATGTCTGTGTCTGAATAGTGAACTGATAGTCTCACATATGTTCAGCACTACTGTATTTAGTAAAAGAACAATGACCCACAGCCCTGTCGTGTTGTGACGGTTCATTTTACTGACAGTGACAGTATCATTCAGGGTTTTGGATGCTTGCACTATAAACTCCACAGCTGACTTGGGCTGACATTTAAAACAGCTACTCTCCATTTACTCTGGTGATAACTATGATTTTGCATGTCAAACCACCTGACGAGTGTCACGAGGCTGATCTGTAATCACTGGTTGTCCTGCGTCACTCTCATCCCACTGCAGGCTGTGTTTACACGCTGCCTGGAAGCGGAGACGTTTTCCATTCAAGAATATTTATTATGTGACCATCTGATACGTGTTTCTGCAGTGGATTGGTGGATTGTCCGGGACCATCAGCAGGACAAGAATATGGACGCTGGTAAACATCAGTAACGCCAAATAGTAAGTGGTTTTTATGTGAGTTACTGAGACAGTGAGACAGTAAGCAAACTTCTGTCACACCGTGACTTGGGATCATAGCTGGAGAAATTAAATCACAATACCAAGCAACGATATTTGGATTAACTAATGACTCCTACTCATTTGACTTTGCAGCCCCACACTGGTTGGTGAGAATCTGATGTTCTTAAAGGAGCATACCTCTGTATGTCGGTGAACTTTACTGCCGATAATATAGTTCACATTACTTCTGACCATGTCTCAGTGAAGCCTTTTCTCTAAATCAATCTGCACCATATGCTGATAATGTAACGTCTTGTACAGCATGTTGTAGTTTAGTGACCATAAAATCCTAAAATGGCCTCAACACTAGTTATTCTTTACCAAATGAATGCTGCTTTCACTTCTGTAAACATTTTATGACAGGTAGGTGTGTAACCAAAACTCTTCATTTGGATAATAGTTGGGTGGCTCCCTGTGCACTGTAGAGTTGGCTCAAATTTAGTGGCATTTCTTCATATGTTTGTGCTCACATGCAGGAAAATGGGAAAATCTCATTCCCACAGTGACACTTTGTCGCTGACGGTCCGCTACATTTGCATCACTACAAGACGTGGAAAGACAGACACATTTGGGAGCAAAGACATTTAACCGATGAAGCTTTTTTAACCGCTCAAAAAAAACAAAACAAAAGACAATAACCAGAAGTCTGATCTTATAGTATAAACTGATCTGTACAGGGTTCAGCATGGGAAAAATGTAACACGGGCCACAACTGAAAGGCATGAAGACATTTATTCCTGGTGCTAATGTAAAACAATGCTGTATAAATAAAGCTTAAGGTTATTTATAAGCGGTCACGATTGTTCGACGCAGCTTTGAGCTACTGATGAAAGAATTCCCACCATCACGGCTGACTTTCAGCTAGAAGTATTTTTTTAAACGACGGTTAGACGATATGGACTTAAAGGTTCTGGTTCACTCCAGCTAAAGAGAAGATTCAGCCAGATCTCACCAGTGGCTGTTTCCAACAGCGGGTCAAACTTTCTTAAAGGGATTAGATCTCACTTTAAAGAGCTCGGTGTGTGTAACTCATTTAAATAGCTTCGACCATTGTGACAAATCTGAAAGGACCTGCTAAATGTAAGTCATTGAAAAGTCCTCTGGCAGCACCCCGACGTATCTAAACCAGGACACACACACACACACAGCTAAACACAGCACTCTGTCTTTGTGTTAATCTCCACATGCTGTTGCCACCCAAGGTAAATCACCCCCCACAGGCAGGAAGACTTCAGTGGAGCGATTGAGCATGTTGGACAAACTGCTTCCACAGCGCTGGACCTCACCCAGACCTTTTGTACAGAGGAGCAGAGCGGCGAACTGTGTCAGCGAGAGAAAGACTTCCTGAGCACGGAGGAGAAACTGAGACGAAAAGCTAAACACAATGAAAGAGGGAAAAAAAACGTTTGCACTCGCCAATTAATCCGGTATCAAGTTTTTCACTGGTAAAAAGTGTAATGATCTCAGTGAACGACCTGTTCTCTTAAAAAGATTTAAAGAAGATTAAGATTAAATGACTCGTTAAAAGAGGTTGTGCATCTGTAAACACAAATATTAAAACTCCTGAAACCAGCACATCCCAGCTACTGAATCTAAACCACATGACTGCTGAATGATGTAGCTTGTGTCCACTGCCGGTATTAAACTGTGTAAAGGCATGTAGACTTGATAAAGAACGTCTGTGCTGCCAGACTGTGACCTAAATAAAGCACTGGCTGTGAAATAGACAGCGTCTGTTCAGTCAGAAAACCACAAGAATTCAATGTGACGAGCACCTCGTCAAAAGGAAAACACTGAATTATTTCATCCTCACAGACTCGTTAATGACTACGACGCAAAACAGATGAGCTCAAACTTACGCAAGGAATCAAAACACACAATAACTAATGATGTTAGTCAAGAGCAACGCCAGGTCGTGTTTTAATAAATGTGGTCACACCTGAAAACAGCACGGCTGGATGCGTTTCCAGTCCGTCATGCTCGCTCTGCTCCTCCTCCTCAGTCAGGTTACTAATTTCAGCTCAGTCAATCAATCAAATCCCAAATCCCAAAGGAGAACCAGGCAGGTGTGTTTTTGCAGGATTTTGCTGCAGGCTTGTTTTGACCCCCAGACACCAGAGCAATTAACAAGGCTGGAGAGTCTTGAGTTTGACCTCACACCCGCCTCTGGGGTCGGGGACAGACTTCTGGGTTGGGGTCTGTGGGCTGTGAGCGATAACACCCTCAGAGCTTTGTAATTTAATCAAATCTGAGCTGTTTTGGACACAAAGTCAAAACAAAATTAGCCCTAAGATTTCCTTAAATGAAGCAGTCTGTGTCAAACACAGTCCCTGTGTTTTATAATGCAGTGAGGAGCAATGAGGAGCATTTTGAAACAAACCTGTCCGAGAGTTATTTTGCTAGAATCAGATCCGAGTTTGAAACATCGGTAGCATTTTGTTCCAGAACAACTGTTGTTGCTTGGTTGTTTGCTGGTGAAAATGTGGAGTTTTGAGCTCTTCACCATGTGTCTTCTGAAGTGACATGTGATATAAATAAAACGAGGCAAATTCGAGCTTTCAAACTATTTCTATTTGTTAAGTTGTGTGAAAACTGAGTTCACTGCAGATCAAAACAACCAGACGTCCCATGAGTCTGAATCAGATCTTTATGGCTTTATTGTCCAGGAGAAAACCTGTGCTGTGCTCAGTGAACGTCTGGAGCTTTTCCAGGACTTTCTTCACTGATGGTTCAGAACGAGTTCTGGCTGAAATCTGCAGCAAACGCTCGACGGGGGGGCTTTCCATTAAAATCATGTGGCTCGACACAGGCAGGTATCCGGATCAGTGAAAACGCAGAGTGGCACTCACAAGCATTAATGAGCAGATGCCTTGTGTTAGGGCTGGCTTCCTCCTCCTCCTCCTCATCTACACCAGCTCCCGTTTCATTCACCTCCATCTGCCTGGATCTGATTACCCACAATCCCTAAATCTGACGAGGAAGCTTCCTGCCTCGCCTGAAAGTGCCAGCTTGCAATTTATAGATCTTCTACCTCGCACACACCATGAAATGATCCTTTCTGTGTGTGGGTGGGGGTACTGCCCTGTTGCATGTTTTACGACAGTCTGGACTGAGGCGGCTTTGGTGTTTCTCAGGGGGCCAACAGAGTAAAGTGTTTGTGTGTTAGGGTTTATTGTGAACCCGACCACGTACTGTGGCAGAACTTAAAGTGATCCCCAACATCAATAACGTGGGACATCAAGCACACAAGCTTAAATCTTGGCTGTCAAACGTTTGTGGGGTTCAGCGTCACGGAGGGACATCAGTTAGAACAGATTATATGATCCGGTTTCAGATACGAGCGTTGTTTGAGCACGTCGAAGCCTCCCTCAACACCTGCCACACACACATCCACGGTGTACGAAGACAGACATGCTGCCGAAAGCTTAGAGAAATCTGCTAAGAGGACTTTTGAGTTCAGATTATTTTTTTACTCTTAGTCAAGAGTGAAATTTACTGCTAAAAACAAGTAAAAAAAGATTAGAATTTGTAATGACACTTAAAAAAATCCATTGAATTACTACAGGAATTTGTTAATGATAGGATTTTATAATCATATAAGGGAAATGGTTTAGAAGAACTCCGACACATGGAAAGTACTTTCTTACAGTAAGAAGAGAAAAAAATCAAGAAAGAAGCTGTGGGCTGTTTTTGGTATGTTGCATTAAACCAAAATCAGTAACCAAGTCAGTAAACTAGCAGTTTTGATAACTAGTTTCATTTATTATAACTTTGTTTGGTCCAAAGCCTCCATGTTGCTTCCCAGTGACAGTACACCGTAGACGAGCTCTGTCCTGATCTTCACTCTGCAGTCAGCCCACACAACTGGTCAGTAGCCCTCAGGAAAAACACACATCTCTCTCTCTCTGCTCCGCCCTGCAATTATTCACAGCCTCGCACATCCATCACTCAAAGCAGCAGCAGATCAGATGGAGCCAGAGCAAGTTAAGATCCTCAGCAGGACGTTCATTCCTCCACAGATGCAGAACACACAATCTAAACGGAAAAGTCGCTCTTTGTATTTGAGGGAATCAGTTCTACTGAAGCTCTTGTCTCTAAATCTGCAACAACGTTTGCTCCCTCGTGATGGAGATTATTTATCTGTTATCACAAAACGTCCTCAAGACTGAAACTGGATCCAACTCTGCTGCAAATGATCACATTTGGTCTATTAGTACCAGAAAAAGATCTGCAGAGGACGTCATCACCCTGCTTCATGTTCGCTCAGCCGCAGCTCCACTGGTGCAGCTGAGACATTGTTTTTGCCCTCGAGCAAGGCATTAAACAGCTTATTAACAGCTCAGAGGCAGTAAAGTAACACAAAGTGAAGTAAAAATAACTTAATCTAAATGTTTTATTGAACTGATTCATTGAATCTTGCACCATGGGACAAACATGCAGAGATATCTGAGTTAATTATTCACTTCTGAAAACTTTGCATAGCTTTCAGAAATAAAACTGTGATGCTTCTATATTGAGCCTTATGTGACTTCACAGTACAGAAAAGATGCAAAAAACGAACCACAAAATATTCTGAAAAATCCTAAGAATCAGAATTAGAAATAGATCATCAAGGCTACCAGTGTGTGTCCTGCGAGGTTCAGTGTGTTAACAGACAGTAAACCATCAGGTTGTGTTTAGCTGAAACAACAGCCAGAGGTTACAGCTGTGGTCTGTGGTTTGTCCAGGTCTGCGTGGCTCCAAGTGCTGCTGCTGCTGCTGTCATGGAAAAACTACGCAACCAAAATTGTGTTTTTCTTGCTCTTACCGTTTGCTGGTTACAGTTCCTGTGGTAAATTAAATGTTTTCATAAACTCAAGGCCCTCAGAACAGCTTGAAAAACACACAAGGAGGAAAGCATAATATCTCCTTTTTGAAGAGCAAGATGAGATGAGATTGCTGAACCCCGCAGGGGGAATTTGCTTGTTGCAGCAGGAGAAGGACCAGGAATCCCAGACAGATACGGACAAAGCAAATCTACAGCAGTGACATGTCTCTGGACAGAATGACACCATTGTGCTGCAGCTCAGGGACTTCTCCAACGATGACACGACATGTTTGTGTTTACGCCTCGCTCTGTGAGTGCACCGTGGTTCATGTCTTCCCACTGACCAACATCCTGCCAGACACAAGAGTTTCTGTGTCCTGAGCAGAAAGACAAAAACCCTGTTCAGAAGTCCAGTTAAGTATCTACAATCATCTGATGGAGGGACCTGGTTTCTACGAATCTCTGCCACTAATGAAGAGAATAAAATTTATACTCCACAGTGTTTAAGAAATGATGTCACTGCAGGAAGCAGAGAGTAACCACAGATCTACACAGTGATATTTCATGTTCTGCTGCTATTATGTTGATTATTTTAATGAAAACGACTTATACTTTATTAATCCCTGGGGGAAACTGAAATGTAATGCTTACAGCTACACAGCTGGAAATGAAAGGAATAACAATGATGGGCGTTAACTGAGAATTGTCATATTTTCTTGTTAACTTGCCACTAACAATTAAAGAGAAGCCCCTGCTTAAATTCTGCTTTATTCAAACACTCAAACTGGCTTACATTTAAAAAGGGGACACGTGCATCTCATTATCCACACTGCCAATAAAACAAGGCTGTAAACTAATGTCAGCTAATTGTAAGAAAACTGCAACACTTATGCTGAAACTCCCCATCACTCCCTACACCTCTCAACGTGGGTGTTTTTAATCACAGCAGGGAAATTTGTGCGTTACCACAGGACAGATAGAAAAGAGTAAAGAGCAACTAAGAATATAAAATAAAATAAAATAAGACAAGACGCTATTAACAACAGTAGTTAAAAAACTGACATTTGAATCCTTGAGTGCAGTTTGAACAGAAGACAAGAAAAGAAAAGAAACTGTGTTGGGGAGTTCAGTCGGACAGTTTGAACTTTTTTTAGAATGGAGGAAGCTACAAGGTTAAGAAGGCAAATCTCAAGTCCACTGGCCACGTAGTCAGGATACTTCGACGACCACAAACACAACAGTTTCCACAGAGTCGGAGTGTAACATCTCCTGTGTCCACCGTCTGCAAAATCAGGCTCCAAATATTATAATGTTATGTTATTTATAATGTTAAAAATAACTTTTTTCATTTGAAGGCAGGAGGGAAGCAAATGTCTCAGCATGTCTGATAAAACAATGGAGTGGATGTGAAAGTCTTCCAGCTAAAATCAAAGAGGAAGGATGTGAGGAAGGAAAGCAGCTGACAGAGGATGAAGATAGTAACAGTGTGTGTGTGTGTGTGTGTGTGTGTGTGTGTGTGTGTGTGTGTTGTGGCATGTAGGGCTCAGATCCTCAGAGCTGCAGCCAAACTACCCAGGGAACTTGAAACTTGATCAAAGTGTTTGGCAGACTAAGGAACAATCAAAAAATAAAGAAATAAAGCTTAAGGGTTAGGGTTAGAAAAACAGAGGACGCGATGTAACCTTTGACAAGAAAGGCGCGGATTACCCACAAGTCGTCAAAACTCTCACTAATTTCACGCACCTGATGAGGACACACTGGTTTTGCAGCCTCTTCCACAGCGAGCGGTAGCACTCGTTGGCGATGGCGAAGATGTGCGGGGAAATCTCTCCCAGGTGGTGCCTGCTGTACAGCTCCACGGCGGGCCGGTCGTACAGGCCGGGAAGCGGCTGGTAAGGGTTCACCGCCGCCAAGATGGAGCCGATGTAGGTCTGCGGATCAGAAGAGACGATGGATAAAGTGTTTAGACAAAAAGAAAACATTTTCTTTTAGCTTATTTCTTATTGACATTCTTGCGGATTTTAGCATTGTTAGCATGTATTTCTGAAACCAGTCTTACAAGAAAGGCCACTAAGAAAAGTAAGAACTGTTAACGCCGAAACATGTGAGACAATACACAGGATTATGCATCTGAAAAGTGGAAAATAAACTGAATGATAATTTTAAAAATCCTACTAATGACAACTGTAATAACTCATCCCTGAAACGTCACCATCTTTAGTTCTCATTTAATAAGCAATGGTCAGAGCGAATTACATCTCTGCTGCCTGTCATTGCTCAGGTGGAACCACAGACAGAAAGCTACACATAATCCAATCTGCCAGACAAAAGCACTGAGTAATAAAAACTCCATTAAGCTCCCAGAGAAAGCAGATGACAGCAAACACAACACCAGTCTCCAACTCAACATTCGACACATCTGACCTTTTGTTTTCTTCTTTTCACCACCTCCAACCCCCGTCAATCTGCAGCTTTTCCAAACCAGCTTCACGTTTCAAAGTTCAAAGCAAAACAAACCAAACTGCTGAAATAGAAGCTCGTGAAGCCAGCACAAGTCTTGGCAGCGGCTTCGGTGCTGTGGTGGTGACTAATGGATAAACAGAGAGCCTTGGAAAAAGGCCGCACATCATCAGCATGTGAGAAAACAACTGCATATTCCTACCACTGGCTTTGGTTTGAAAAGCCGTAAAGGTTGTGGCAGCATCGCCGGGGCTCTCAGAGTCACTGCCGTCAGAAATGCTCATCGTCTGAAACAGTTTGAGCCGCTGCAAAGGTTAGAAAAGCATTAAGCCATTTTTTAAGACATCCACTAAAAACTGCTCAACTCCAAGAGGTGACTTTGTGGTTTAGCTCTAGTTTCACTGTCACCGCGGCACAAACGAGCTGCAGTGTCCAGGGACCCACATGTTCTTGTCACTGCACAGTCCAGCTAAAACAAAAACGTGTCTACAGCTCTTCCACTGCTCAGCTTTCATCATAGCACTACACATTTTGCTTTGGCTGAAACTGAAAATCTCATTACAGCGGAGCCCAGTCCCCCATAAGCACACATTAGGAGCTGCTGCTGCCTGAAGGAGGGGATGAGATGCAGTAAGACGAGCGTGACAGTTGGATATTTTGGTCAGCAGAGCATTTCCGTCTCCCCTCTGCAGCCACAAGACTCAACATCACTCCTATCCTGTTCATCTGGAGTCTCAGTGACCATCCAAACACAAGATAACGCCTGAAGGACAACAGCGCTGTCCAACACACTGCAGTCAGAACTTCAGCCATTTTCTTGTTACCTGTTTGTTACTGTTGTATTACCTGTAATGCAGTTAGCAAATGTACTGACATTTATTATATTAGAGTTCAGCTTTAAAGTTAGTTTAAAATAATCGGAGACAGAAGATTCCTTTTCCTTATTATGGTGGTGAGTTGAAATGGACTGTTTGTTTTGGATGAATAGAAGAAAAAAAGGCTGAAGGACCCTTAGCCTGAGGCAAAACAATGTTCAGAGCTCTGAAGTTAAATTACAGCCATAATGACAATAATTACGTTAATGGCTGCAGCTACGTACAGTACAGGACATGGAACGAATACCTCTGCTTGTGGTCATTTTATTCTGAAGTGCCAGACTCTCAGCAGTACAGATACAGAATTAAAGACCTTAGTTTACATCAACATCCTCTTTGGACGAGAAACACGGCAAATTAAAAAAGGAAGAAACCAGCTGCTGCTGCTGGGGTCTGCTCCACACACGTAAAAACGTCTTTATCACTTACCCCGTGTTGCTCATTAAACCTGTTACACCAATCTCACTGTCCCCATTTGTCCTAGCGACTGATTGACCCATATTCAGCCTGGATGCAAATGTATTTGAATGGCAGTTAAGGTGATATTATTTACATGACAAATCCGCTCCAGACTTTTCTGCCCGTGCAAATCAGCCTCCACAGATAGAAGAGGTGGAGGAGATGTGTCCATAAATCACCATGTGTGTTATCTCTCACCCTGAGCTCACTGTAAACACAGCGTGGCAGCTCTCCGCTCAGGTGAAGGAGTCCGTTTATAGGTGTAGAAGCAGAAATGTCTGCTTTCCGCGAGCAGCGTAAACAGTTTACGGTCTGACTGATCTGTGGCTCTGTGGCTCATGTGCATCACTCAGCTCATCCTGTAAACCTCTTTCCTGATGCTTATGTAGTGTCATGTAATGTTTGGGATTCCTACTTGAGCTTTTGTTTAACGTGTGTGGAGAAACTTTTACACCTTATGACAGATACAAGGGGGCATTCTGCACACATAACCCTGTCTGTGTCTGTACAACTAAAAATTTTATCATTATGATTATTGTTAGACTAACATGTTTCAGTTTAGCTAAAGGAGTCCTGACCTCTTCAGATTGTTTGTCCGTTATTCATGCACCTTGGCAGTAGGTGGTCCAAACAAACTTCAACTCAATGTGGTTCTAGTTGGTATTTTCTCCTTGCAGTTATTTTTCTTTCTCTCTAATTGAATTTGGACTCGAGTTCCCATGAAAATTCAATAGTAAATACAACTATACATGCACAGGAGGAAAAACAATATATAATTGGGTCTATATTAAATCGGTAACGCCTGATCGGCCGCTCTCAGCCGAGCAGAACTTTATGAGGAAAGTCACGTTTGCTCTACCAGTCTGGAGGAGTTCACACAACACTGTGAGTGTTGCTCAGAATAAAAAATGCCTTTGGTTAAAGTCATGCCTGCCCTCAGCTCGATGAATTACAACCATTTGGACTCAATTAGATCTCCCTGTTTCTCCGTCCTGGTAACAGTTTCCACGGCAGCACCCTGGCTGAGACCTAATTGGCTGCGACTCTCATGAGAAGGCCCCCTGTTGGCTGATGTGATTAACCGCGGGCCCTTGTCCACCGTATGTGGTGTCCAATACTCTCAGCCATACCACAGAGGTGATGCAATAAACATGATCTTCACATGTGCATTGTTTGAGGTATTTAGCCTGCAGCGGTTAGAACAGCAGGTTCTGATATTTTTTACCTTCAAAAGCAAAAGGTTCAACATTTTGAGGTTCACTGATTGGTAAAAACAAACAACTGTGACTGAAACCAATTGGATCACGCTGTGTTTTAGACTAATAGATGTTTGAAAGCGTTTACTTCTACTGAAGTTACAGCAATGCAGAGATGAGGCCACTGCAATACTGCCAGGTGGACCAATCACGGTTGTCACCAGCACTTGTAGTTGCCTTTCTGGGGAATTGGACGTGAGGGTACTTCACTGTGTACAACATGAGTTACGATGTAAACATGTTTAACATGTTATATTCTCCAAGCCTGTCTCCAAACTCTGTACCAATAACCAACCAAAAACAAAAACCAAATGAAACCATTGCTGCAGTACAATCCACTTCTCCTGTTTCCCTCTGTATCCTCCAGTATCTTCCAGCAAAGTCATTAGTTTTGCCAAAACATGTCAGGAGTAGAGCACTTCTGTTTTGCAATATTGACCTTGTCAGGCCTCGGTATCTGTGCCAGAAGAAGGAGAAATGTGTTTCACCATATTTTAGGCTCACTGAGATGGATTGGGACATACTGAGCACACAGAAGGACAGTGGAGGACAATTGAGAAATTTCTGTGGATATTTTTAACCCTGTGAAAACATGTACTTTTCTTAAACTGAACAGATGAACAGCCACAGAAACATGGCAGATACAGCACCCACTGAGATGAAGTGAGTCACTCAGTCGTCGATGCATTGCAGTGATCAAGGCCAAAGTGGCTTTATGTTCACAGAGAGATGTCCGCCACTGATGGTGTAAGTGTACACCATGTCAGGAGTAGAGCACCATCAGTGGCGGACAGAGAGATGTCCGCCACTGATGGTGTAAGTGTACAGCGGAGGGAGGCTTTCAGGCAGTCAGAGCTCCCCGAGCCACATTAACACACCGAGTGGGAAATGAAGACCAGCTGGAGAAAAAAGGAGAATCAGAAGCCAGAGCATCGGCCAACCTGCCCGACTGATGGCAGGAAATGTAAGAGGATCGAATACTGTATGAGTTACCGTGTCTTCAAGACAAATTCCTCATTTGTTTTACTGCTCAAAGTGATTCGCTATTTATGTTTAATATCATGGACGACGGACAAAACCCACATCTGTTAAAGTCAGGTTGCTCAGGAGAGGGGAAGGTTTTTTTCCCCGGTGATTCCCATTTATTCTGGAATCATGCAACAGCATTTCTGAAACAACCATTCCAACACATAAGTTATGAAAGACAAAATACTAGTTTGGGGAAATTAAAAAGATGTTATTCAAATATTTGCCTTATCTCACAGACTTACAGATAAAAGAAGACAATGCTGGAGTCCAGGAAGCTGCAGACACTGATTGGCTATTCTGTCCCGCTTCCTTTTTGGAATCATTTAATGTTGATATGCATCTGTGTCTGAACGCAAATCAGGTTTTGATGTCAAGCACTAACAAAAGTGACTCAATAATGCATGTTCACGTGGATTAGCAAACACTATCAGAAAACATAGGGCGTCGAATTCAAGCTTTAAAATATTGGCTTCACTTATCATACATTTATATATTTATACACCAATGAAGCTGCTGTATTTGGGGATTCCCGCTCAGAAACAGCTACAGTGCTGAATATTTCACACTATGCTTGTAAACTATGCTAAATAAAGGTCACAGATTTGAACTCCAAACTAAATCTAATCCGACTGAGCCCGGGCGATCTGTCCACCAAATTCCAGACTGATCTGTTTTTCTATTTGCATGATAACTTAACTAATAACACATGGGTGTAGAACATCTGCCAATACTTCATCGGTAAACCAAAATTGCTAAAAATGGTGCAAAACAGTGCAAAAAACCCACCCATGCTGTACCGTCTTCTTGCAGCGTTTTCTTACCACATTTAATTTCAAACAGACTCCTTATAAAATAGATCTAAATGGAACAAAACTAAGCTGCAGTTTGGACCCCCTGTCACAGGAAGTGACACGAGCACAGAGGATCTGTAAACACAGCCTACAGGAAGTGACACCAAACCGTTTTGGCTGAAAGTTCTGAAATGTAAATCTTCTGTATCGTCTGACTGTACGAACAGAAAACGTTTCTTGCAGGAGCTGCATTGTTCATCATTTTGTGTTTGAAACCCAACTATCTACAGTAATGTTCCGTTTCTGCAGCTTGGCCGTTCTGCACATTAACAGCTTTGACATGAATGAATCAAATAAAGGGGATCAGGTAGTCAAGCTTCTTGCAAACGAGGATTATCTCTACATTGCAGGTTTCTGCCGCCTCCTTCGTCCTCACAGTTATGAGGATGAGTCGAGAGCCTGTGAAAGCGGAGCAGCAGCAGCAGCTGGCTGTTGAGGTCTGTCAGTGGGCTGGCAGCAGACTCGGCAATTTAAAAAAAGCTGAGTGAGTCATGAGACCGATTCTGCTAAAGCTGACCGACTTGGCAAAGCCTTTGATTAAGAAGTGGAAGGAAGCGCGGAGCAGCACAAAACGTCCACTATCTCTGATAATGTCGGCTCTGTCCGTGAGCCAGTGTCCTCACAAACAAACCATATGTTTTATGATGCGGTTTATGATCAGACACCTGTACAGTCACAGCGCGGTTAAGTTTAGACAACAAAAGCTACTTTGCTAACATCTGGGAATGATTATGTGTATGGCTTATAGAAATCTGTGCTGGTAGAGAACTGAACATGTCCAAGACAGATGCACATCAAAAGTCTCTTCCTGTCTCGTCCATAAATATCTTTATCTGCAGCTCTAGTCAGCACACGACCACATCTCCCTCGTCCTCTGCTATCTTGACATGTCAGCTTGTTGTTGAGCCTGCGTTCCTCAAGTGTTAACGTAATGAATGTATTTATATAACATGACAGAGATTTTATTTTGTCTCTCTGCACACACTGTGAACCCCTCACTTGCTGCCCATGTAACGTATGCACGAGCGACTGTGCACACTAGTGCCTATGATATCAAGCTTTCAGGAAATGTACTTCTTAAAGACTTCACTGTGCAGTAGGAGTGAATTTCTTGTCAGGAAGTCTGAAACCTTAGCAACCTTTACGTCAGTTTGAAGACAAATGAATATATTAAGTTGTGCAGTGAAAGATCTTTAAGTGCTCAGTGGAGGAATGTGTTGTCATTTGATGATGTTATAATATGAGATAAGAGAAAGAAAAAGAATAAAGAGTTCTTGATTTGCCTGAACAGAGAAAGGAGTAGAGGTGTTGATATTGGAAGGCCCAGAGAGACTGTGTGTGTGCAGAGATGACGGCGAATTGATGGGGGGCAGAAAAGTGCAGCATGAAATAGAAGAATGAGAGAATGTGTAGTTTGGTGTCTGTGAGTGTGTGTGTGTGTGTGTGTGTGTGTGTGTGTGTGTGTGTGCGCACTTCCACTGGAATCTGCAGAGGAGACGAGTGAGACCACCAGTAGACAGCACAGCTGGTTATAATCACAGAATCTAAGGACGCCGCACGCACACACACAGACACACAGACACAGACACAGACACACACACACACAGACACACACACACAGACACACACAGACACACACAGACACACACAGACACACACAGACACACACACACACACACACACACA
>JAUYWH010000009.1:18831949-18863094 GCA_034779795.1 Ctenopoma multispine | reverse complement strand
ACACACACACACACAGACACACACACACACACACACACACACACACACACACAGACACACACAGACACACACACACAGACACACACACACACACACACACAGTCTTTTAGCCACTGGGCAACATATCTTGTTCAAATAATGTTAATGCTAAAGCAAAGTAGCACTGAGATCTGTGATGAGATGAAAATGTGGCTGAATATCAGCAACTATACGGACTCATAAATTTACCTTAATTAATTCTCTCTGAAGTCAGCAGGGGGGCTTTAAGGAATTCCAGGGGCTCTGACAGGTTAAGAAACTGGGCCCCTCGTCCTGATGCATCACACTTCATCTATGCGCCTGTCACCTCACCTTTCTTTGCCCTTTGTCACAGCAGGAGCTTTTTTTTTCCCAGGAAGCCAAGAGCAGTTTTAAGAAGTCACAAATGTTACCTGTTTTCTCCTTTTCATCTCCAGGTGCTGCCTAAAACCTTCTTATTGCAAGCTAGAGCGTCTTTTGATATTTGAAGTGTGCGGATCCATCCAGAAACAAACTGCCCAGACGAGGCTGTCACACCGGATGTTTCACTCACGTCGTCGAGGGCACTGACTGATCTTACAGGAAAAACAGACACGTGCAACATGACGCCGAAGCAGTTTTGTGGAATGTATAAACACTCGTGTCAAAAGTCAGGACAGATATCTGGTGGGAATGTAGCAGCCAGGATGTCCGTGAGCAGCCATTTTTCATCAAACAGAAAAAATCTACAGTGAGCAGCGAAGTGAAAAGATACAGACACTGTAAAGAGCCGCTGCCACTGCTGAATGTGACATTTAATCACTGATTTATATGGCACCTCATCATCCTGCTATAAACTGGATTACATTGAACTCATAGCCAGGTCATTAAAGTAGTAGTAGCAGCTGTATTAATAATAGTTGTGGTTAAAAAAATATAACCAGTGGCTGCTGTAGTATTATGAAGTGTTTAATGAAGCACGTACGTGCATAAGTTTCTAATCGACAACGTCATATACTGTATTTTAATATAAATAATAGAAACTACAAGTAGACAAATGTCTAACGTCATGAAGATTTCTTCATTATTTTTCTTGCCCACTAAATCACCTCCATATTAGTTTATATATCACATCAAACTGGTAGAAATAAGTCTTTTACCTGCTAAGAACTATTAGCTATTATAACCAGAATTGCAAATATAACTTTAACCTATTCTACATTCCTGTTATTTTGGTGCTTGGTGTCCTGCTCTTCGGCTCCAGCAGTGTGTTTAGAGCCAATCCCATCGGTTTACCACAACCCATTCGCCAAAACCTCTCCTCTAATTTTCCCCTCTTTGCAGTTTTTGGCTTAAAAAAGGGAAAAAAAAGGAGGTTGTGATGAATTGATTGGATAATTTCGACCATACGGGAGCATTCTCATGTGATTAAAGTAACAACATGGCATTCGTCAAAGGTTACTGTGGCTAATGCGTGCAGAAAGAACAAGGCCTTTGTCGCCGGCTTGTTTGCTGGCTTGTGTTTGTTTTTTGAGTAAAAAATGAGAGTATGGTCGAGAGCCGTTTGTCCTACATTTGTTTGCTGACCCATACAGTCGAGCTTCACGTGTTCATTTGCTCTGACTGAGGTCAGCAGGGACAGAGATGCTTTGTTTGCTTATTAGCTCAACCTGTGAAGTGGGACAATGCAGCATTAATCACCTTTGACTTTGTTAGAACAAAACACTGCAGGTGAAAATAGGTGGAATGATTCATCATGAACAATTAGGCCAGTAGTAGTCCAGTCCAGTAGCACTATGATAAAATGTCCTGATTCAAAAGCAAGTGGAGCAGAGACAAAGACAATAATTATGTAGTAGAGTATTACTAAAATGAAAAAGGTGACTTCAGCGTGTTGTTTTCGTCCATGTTCTCCATTCACAGATTCTGTGCAGCTCAGACTCAGACAGGACTTGACCAGGACCCACAGCTCCCACCAATCTCCCACTGAGGCTTAGAATGAGCGTCAAACCTAACAGATCCAACCTGTAATCGCCCTACGTCTCACTTGCCAACCTGCTGCTCTTGGCTGCCAGATAAGAAAGTCTGTTCAGAACCATCCAGGTTCAGGCAAAAAGTCTGAAAATTGGTGTAGTCTGAGTTTTATCACCTGCACTTTTTAGTCATGAAAACCCTGGAAACTCACTGTACTATACTCAATACATGATGACAATATGGACATATTTTTGATTAGAATCAATTTACTTTATGAGAATCGAGCTATATTTATCCATAGTTATTATATCTGCTCTGCACCTCTACACAACTTAACAACTTAAAAACAACTGACTTCAATATCAGTTCACGTAGGAATACAAATAAAGTTCAGTGGCAAAGTCTCTGTATGTCAGCTCTGTCCAGGACACTGAGCATCAACGAAGTCTCAGAGTACAGATCTCCAAAGAAATGGACGGTGTGCAGCACAGATATCACAGAGGAATCAGTCAATCAGTCTCTGACATGTTTACTGTTACACTTATTATTTAACTTTATGTTTTTACCTTTACTCCACTACATGTATTTTAACACCAGGATTAAATTGTTAAGTAGAAAAATTAAAGGGTACTTCTACTCGTAGTGTGTATTTCTCTGGGCAAATACTTTAACTCCAGTACTGAGTATCCAGTATTTGTGTACTTTGTAGTACACGTGCACTAAACTCAGCACAGCACAACAAACAGACGGTTTCTCTGCATCAGTTGTGTTTCACACCATGTGAACCTCCGCTGTCTGCACGTTGTAAAAACCACCACAAAGGATAACCACAGGGAGCATCTCTGCATTCCACAAGCCTCTGACAGAAACGTTAAAAAGATGCTTAGACTGCTCAGTTATGCCTGTTGGGATCATCCCAGAAGGACGCGACCTCCCCCTCATCTGTGTTCCTCACCTCGGAGCCAGAGACGAGCCATCGGAGTGACTCATCCTGTCCTCTTATCTGTCTGCGTCCAGGAGGTTATCTCTGCTCTTACGTAAACGATCGAACAACTTCAGCCGCTCGTTAGAAACTCCAGAGAAGAGCTTTTAAAAGAAGCCAGCATGCCCTGAAAGTCCCAGCTGTCAATATGAACTGTGATACTGCAGAAACACGTTTCACACAAAAAAAAAAAAAGTTTTTAGGCACTTACGTAGATGTGTCTCTGCTGGTAACGCACACGAAGGTTGTGCATGATTGCACCATCATGCAGGTCCTCCAGGGTTGCCATGTCCTCCACCCCTTTAATACTGCTGTGGTGCATGGGCTGCACTTTCTGTCTGGTGAGAGCATTCTGTTTGTAGGTGTAGACCTGCATCAGAAAAATGTAAAGCGTGACAAAATATGAAATTATGTTTCAATACAACATATTTTATTTTATTCTAATTTGTTAACAGAAAGCTCCAGAGTCAGCAGGACGCACTATTACAGCGTAAAAACCAAACTGGATGCTTTACTTAAAGATGAGAAAACCTTTTTTTAACCTGTATGCTCAGTGTCAGCAGTGTCAGTGTCAACAAATCTTTATTATGTTAATAGAAAATCTAGATACAGTTACAAATGTACTGTGCACAGATTGTGTTTGAATTTTATCTTTATGCAAATATAACTTGTAGGAGGCAGGATTGTTTTTCACCAGCTGATCTGAGCAGCTGTCATCTGTCATCACATCTTCAGTGATGATTAGTAGGGACGACCTACACCTACACCTACCAGTAGGCCAGAAAGATCAACAGCACGAACACCAAACCTTTATCTGCTTTATACTCTTGACTGGTCGTAACTCAGTTGTTCGCACGCTTGGAGACAAGATGTGGACATCAGCCTGCCACTTCTCCACCACAGTTTTTACATGTTTATTTTTAGATTCAGCTGTCTCCCTGTTTAGCTCATTTATGACTGAGACCACCAGACTACAACAGGTTCTACATAAATGTAAAAAAAAATCACATCCCACACACGTTGCATTCTTAAACTTATTTGCCTCCAAGAATTAAAGCCCCTGAGTCATTTCACTGGATTCTAAGATCAGGTAGCAAACACAACACATAGTTACGTGACGACGCAGAATAGAAAACAACTGGGAAACGCAGCTGCACAAATAAAAAAAACAAACTGCACTTTCAGTTATTTTTCTACAAATAATTCAGCTATTCCTTATTATTATTTGCTAACAGAGGCCGAGCAGAAGTTCAAGTGTTGTTTTCACCCTCCAGCAGCTCAGAGGCAGATTTGCAGCTACAGTACATAGTGAAACTGTGACGGGCGTTGTAAAGTCACAGCCTCCCTGTGTTTGACTGACTGGTCAAACTGCTTATAATATACAGCAGGTCACATCCTCACTGACAGACAGTATCTCATGTTACCGGAGGAATGTGAAGTGTTCACGGTCGCCTGGAGGTTAGAAACACGTCTTACTGACACAGAAGATTTAGACCAAATGTTTAAAATGTCGGAGATATCTCACTCAACTCACGGAGATAAAAATACAGCAGAGATTGAAGCGTCTACAATAGTAAAGTGAAATAATGCTATTTTAAATACATACTGGAATTAGAAATTCTGAATCTGACTTCATGTTATGTTGCTGCCTGTATGCTGGTCTGTGATGGTTTGATTCTCAGTAGTTGTCAGGACTCATTTGACAAAGAGATCCTATGTCAATGAGATGTAAATCCAATGCTTGTAATGGACCATTAAACAAATGTAGTGTGTGAACAAGTAGATTACTGCTGGAAGAAAATGAGAAACAGGGGCAACAGGAGAACAAACAGGACAGCGGCTCTGATTCTGAAGGACTAACACCATTAATTAACCAATATCAGTGCATCCATCTCTAAACAACCAAGTCTTAACCACTGTGCATGTTTTGTTTTACATGCACATCTGCGGGTCCAAATTTGCATTTAATGCATGCAAACTAGAATTCACAGAGTCTGAGTCTGTCTGGCCTGAGACAGATCCATCTATTAACTCGTCTTTTATCATATTAACAAAGGCTGATGCAGCATTAAAAGTAGAATGAAATGACAGAAGGAAACAAACCTGTAACTGAATAAAATAAATGTACAAGAATATTAAAGAAAACAGTTTTAACACCGGCTAAACTTCAAACATTAGTCGACACTTTTGGACCAGTGGAAGGTCCAGTTGTGAAAGTGATGACTCATGGAGGTTAATTAAGAAATGACCTCAAATTATCCCCGCCGTGCAGGAGGTCTGCAGCCTGCAGGAAGACGCAGTTAATCAATATTTGAAATGACTTATCTTCCTTTGACACTGAAGATGTAAACGTGGTGCTGTCTACAGAGATCGTTCAGCAGCACATCGACACCCACAAAGATCTCACATCTTTCTAACCTGACTATTTACAACCCCATGTCCCATGTTATCTGAAGTCAGTTTCAACCACAGAACGATTCCTGCTCAGACTGTTCATATATTATTATTACTATTTCATATAAAAACATTCTACGAATAGATAAAAGACAATCTAGAGGAGGTAACACATGACGAGTGTACGGCACTGGTTACAACTGTGATACTTAACAAGAGTCAAATTAAAACTGTACAACCATCAGCTTAATGTCTCAGTACAGACACACACGGACACACACAGACACACACACTGAAGTCTGAGGTTGGTCGGTGACCTGCTGTGACCAAGCTTGGGGCAACTATTCCCAAAGAAAGCTCGTCTCTGTGTGAGGAGTCGATCACATCTGACCACACACACACACACACACACACACACACACACACACACACACACACACACACACAGTATAACACCCCCCAGCATTCGGCAGGGCCTCATTTTACACATTCTTCTCTCAGTGACGCTTTAAGAGAAACAAAACGTCATACAAAAATGCTCTGGCCATCGTAACATGAGTGTTTTTATCAAACTGTCTTACAGTGGTCGTGTAATAAACTCTGGAACTGTAGCGAAGACCTTAACTAGAGCATTAAACACTGTTTACGGTCAGCAGTCAGACATCTGTTACAGCGTTTGGACTTGGTTCAGTGATTTTCCTAAATCGAATGACAGAAAGGTTTTAATCACTAATCTCTGATTTGTTCATATACCTCTAACAAGCATTAGCACATATGTTCTGACAGAAGAGTAACGACTGTCCGAGGTTTGCTTCTGGCAACTAAACAACAAAAAGGGAAACAAGAGCTTCTGCTTAATCCACTCCCACCTGGGAGCTGCCCCATCCAACCGCCGTCTGACCCGTGGCCACTGAGCAGCTCCACTGGAGCAGTGCAGGTTAAATACAAGAAACAGAGGTGCTGAGGAGGGAGGGGACAAGCTGGGAGCCCTATTCTGTCTATGTTGTCACCTATGTTGACATGTTGAAGCAAAAAAAAACAATCTAAATCTAACAAACTAAAATGTCTTCACGGTTAATGTTATCGCTCACAAGAGGAAGAAGCGCCACACGTAGACGCCGCCCATCTCCCTCTTTTTGTTGTGTATAGTCAGAACAGCATTAAAACCCTCATCCCAGCATGGCTCAGTGGTGGACAGGCTTTTCTTTGGCTTTGACCTAATTAGGTTTCTAATTGGCACAGTTTTCTCCGGAGAGACGAGGAGGGTCAACGCCACGGAAACAAAGCCACAGAGCCCAGTCGCTAAGCCGAGAGACAGATGCTAACGGGAGTAAATCTCTGTGAAACAAAGCCATTAGACAGCTTCACTGCAGAGCAGGTGGATGAGTTCCCGCTGCACTCTCAGATCAACAGGCTCTGTTCCCGGATCAGTCAGGATAAACTTTGTTGCTTTTACTTATACAGCTCGCAGAAGTGAACAGGCAATTAGAAAAGTCATAACCAGAGAAATGCACCATAAGTGACCAAGGAAAGACGCTTTGACACATTTCCTGACACTGAAATCTGATTTGTTTTCATTAAAAGTGACCACCTGGTAATCTGGTAATAGTTAGGGACAGCGTGTTTGAAGGTCGGGCCCATGCCTATCCTGAAAAAGGTCAAATTTGCATTTAACTTGAACACGTATTGATCTTTAAATTCCTCCTAGCAGCCTGACTGAGAATCGTTCAGACATGTTTGCAGCCCTTTCAGAGGAGAATCAAAAGGCTGCAGGCGGCGAAGCAGCCGCTTCAGTAACATTAATAATGACTGACTTTCGTGTCAGGAATCAGTTTGTCGGAGGTGGAGGAGCCAAACTCTTCATTATGTGTTGTTAGGAGAGAAAACTGAGCCCTCCCACCCCTCCACCCACTTCACTGTCTGTCAAAGAGTTGAACAAGTAACCTGTGCCTGCCTCAAGCTACAACCCCCCCCCCCCCCCCCCTGCTTCCAATCATCCTCATCATCAAAAGCAGCAGCTGCTCTTTGAATCACCATTCATCTCCTGCTGCTTTGTCCTGCAGTCAGCTGAGGAGGTGGAGACTACCTGCACCTTCAAAAAACACTGAAACCTGAGCAAGACGGGAGGAACCCTGCGACCTTCAGAAACACAAAGCCTCACGTTAATGAAAAACTGAGGCCTTACTCCACAGTCTCAGCAGCGGAGCAGGTCTGTCACAATAACCATCGTACAGTGTAGTAGTGCTTGTCGGCGATTGGCCAGCACCGTCTTTCCCCACAAAGAGCGACATCTGCTCCGAAGCTGAACAGGTGACATCCGTCTCCAGTTACACACAACAGGCTGGTAGCAGACGCACGTGCACAGACGAAAACAAGGGAAAACACCTATGTGTACACGCAGTGGACGTCTGGACGCTCCATCTCAAATACACAAATCAACAAAGACTATAATGTGTAATCACATACACACACCTGTGACTTTTCTGTTACGGGACGAGGATGGAGCATCCATCGGACTCCCATCTTACTGTGGGATTTATTTAGAGACCAAAGAAAAAGTAAAACAAGAAAAAATTCCACCAGCGGACTCTAGTTAAGTCTTCAGTGTGTCAGCTGTGCGTTTAAGGGCGATTAGCTTCAGTAAGCAGCAGGACTAACGGAGCCACTGAGTGAGTACGAACCAGGAGATAAGAATGCTCTAATCTTCCTGTAAATCGTCTGGACAATACGCCGGCTCAACATGACCCTAAATCCCTCAGCGCTCACATTTACAAGCCGTCCTCTGTTAGTGAGCCTGTGCTGCTTTCTTTGTTAAAGCTGTCAGCACAGGAGGCTGATGGAGACTGAATCCAGGTTATTGTTTGTTGGCCTGATTTGTTTTTAAGGCTTCACTTAGTCTAAACTCACAAATTTCACACGTTAAAATCTGATTCTGACTGTGACTCTGTGTGTGACCCACTGTGGGTCGGGGGCCAACCCGTGACACTCTGTTCCCTCAGAGCAGCCGTGTCTTGTTGGCTCAACATGTTTAGACTGTCTTGCAACTAGAGACAAAACATATTTACTGTAAATATTTTGCTGTATTCAATACATCGGATTTTAGCCTTAACTCAAGCTCCTGTTGCTGCTGCCGGTGATTCACAATGGAAACTTCAGGAGGAGGGATGAATTGTTAATGATCACACGTATGATAAAATAAATAGTCTGCACCATTTGGTCAACACATCGGTGTCTCTTCAGTGGAACGCATGAGCTGTAAAGCCTCCCTCTGAAAGCCTTTCAGAGTACCACAACCCTGCGATGTGTGTGCTGACTTGACGTGACGCTGGTAGCTTTGTACGTCTTCTGATTGCCGGAGCCGAGCCGAGCGAGAAGACACACACTTGTTGGTGCTCTCACAGTCACTTCAGTCTATTCAAATCTGTGGATCTTAACCCCTCACAGAGGAAATCACTACCATCAGTCATTAAGCATTTTGTGCTAAATCCAACCTCAAAAACTCTTTGATAAACTGATTCATCCTCTTTCTTAGTTATCAACCCAAAGCAACCACACTCTCTGACCCCCGTCCCATACAATCCTTCACCTCCTTGAGATTCACTGTTTTCTCAACCTCATGGTTCTGAGACATTTGGAAAGCCATATGGCATTTAGGGGGTTTACCATCTTAAGCAGATGCTAAATTATGAGTGGACCCCTTGAAGTCTTTGCTCTAATGGTGGTTTATGAAAAAAAATCTGTTATTATACAACCCTTCTTCCGGATGGTACGAGGTCACATGAGGACTTCTCCACCAACAAAGACGTCTGAACTAGTTTTGCAAATAACAGAATAACCAGGTTCCTCTTTTTGATGAAATTCTGACCATATTTCAGCACCACAAACCCCAGACTACTTGCAGTCCAACATAAACCATTACTTAAGGAGGAGGAGTTCTTTTGGGACAGGAACTCAAAACTAGAGTTCCTACTGTTCAAATTCAGGAGTTTGTTAGTTCGAAAAAGTGTGGGTGCACATGTGGGTCCAGAGAAAGATAATCAGACAAAAAAAAAACAGCATGCCATCGAAATAGAACAGACAGAAGTGTTTCTCACCTGGCCGTAGTCTGTGGTAAAGACGACAACGCCTCCAGAGCAAGAGGACACGGTGCTGGGGAAGTACTGTTCATCCTCCCATAACCACACCCGGTCACCCTGCAGGGACAGAAAAAAATGACTTCAGACAAAATAAAGAATACATGTTTCGAATGCCACTTTAAGAACAGTTTTAATGTAGAGATTCTGAAAACCTTTGCTTTTGAATCCAAATGTATCCCGAATTTGACTTGGAAGTCTATTTGACTCGATTTGCCCTGAGTTAACCCAAATAACCACAACTGAATTAATTTGGTCAGCTCACTGTGTTTTAACCACATTTCAAAGCTGCCAAACATGCTGCTTGTTGTTGTTGTTCTCTTGTCGCCTACTCTTCTTCTCTCTCTCCTCTTTCCACTGACCATAACCGGTCGAGGCAGATGGCCGCCCACCCAGACCCTGGTTCTTCTGGCGGTTTCTTCTGTTAAAGGGTGATTTTCCTCTTCACTGTCGTCTAGTATGTGCTCAAGTGGGACTGTTGGGTTTTCTTGAACTGAATTGAAACAGTTTGTATGAACAAAAGATAAAATCATATGATCAAAGCCTCAGTTCAACCTACACTACAGACAAACAACAACGAACAACTAATTCAGGACGATCCATGTCATCCAACACTTCAGCTTCAACAAGTAAAATAGGTTTTCATGCATCAGCTAGGAATGAAAAGACAGCGCCTCCAGAATGGAGGCAGTAGATGGCCATGGCTTTACTAAGACATCAACTGTTCTACGGGCAACAGGAGGAGCCACTATTGGAGAAATATGACTGAGCTAAAGGACTGAGGGGCCCTTGAAGTGGGTTCCCAACTAATCACATAGCCACATGTGCTGCTGTACATTAGCGTGACAGGCTAATGCTAATGGTAAAAACGAATGTGATGCTTTGGTGACACTCATAGGCTGAAGGGCCTCCTCTTTCTGAAACAGGCTTATGAACAACACTGGACCCACAAACCCTCATTCAGACAGAGTCATGTGTCCTGGCGTGATAGAAACAGGCACCTGGCTGGCAGAAAAATGCTGGTGCATGAATAGATGTGAAGTAAAACACACAGAGACACACACACACAAAGAAAAGCTCTGGTCTGCAGTGTCAGCAGTGGATCAGGGGGGACCTGCATGTTGATCTAAACCCTCTGTGATCCTCTCTGAAGCGGGAAACCACATGATTCAAAAAGTCCTGGTATCTCCTGAGGGGAAGATAAATCTGATGCGCAAAGGAAAGACATAAAGGAACATATTTCATCGTCACACAAAGTTTGGCAGAGAGCTAAACCATCCTTCTTATATTGGGTAAGAAATTGGCAAAAAAAAAAAAAAAAGCTCTGATTTCTGCTTGAACGTGATTTACGACATGAGATTGTTTCTGATCATGTTTGTGTTTGTAACAAAACCATTTTTTCTGTGTTTCTGTCTTCATTTCCTCTGCCATAACTCATGTCTTGTTTACAATTAGGTTACCTGATTGAATGATTAATCTGGTGATATGGAGCCTGCTGCAACCGTGACCGGACTCGGGTAAAGCATCAGATGATTGATGGTGGTGATTTTCCATTTTTATTCTTGTTTACATCATATTCCATTATAAGAGAAAGACTTCTACTGATCGTCTGTATATCCAGAGTCTGTTCTATAGACCACCATTGTTGTACTAAAACTATTTAATAAACACATCAGTGAGCGACACAGCTGCACTGGGTGAAATGTTCAATACACACAAGCACCAAAGTTAATTTTCAATCAATAACACACAGGGTTCTGCACCAAATGTCGAAACAATCTACTGCTCAAAATGGTCTCCAACAAATGCACCATTATCTCCTGTTGGTTGTGAGGCGTCGTCTTCAGGAGGATACGATGGACTTGGATCAAAGTGTTAAGAAAGAGCAGCAAAGTAGAACTAAAAGATGATCTATCTTTGTATGGACCATAAGAAAACACCATCTTATTTTTAATAAAGTTTTTACTGAGAATTATTCATAGATCATCTTCATCATCTCAAGGCAAAGCAGACACAGAAACAGTGGCTGATGATTGGATCATTGATGCCACAGAAAGGAAGCAGGCAAAGGAAGATGTTCCATTGTGACGCGCACAAAGAGAAGTGTGCCGTTTACCAGCCGAGACCATGTGGACATTCCTGGTGTGCACCACCAGAGGAATCTGATGCTCACACCAAGTTTGGCTGGAGAAATAGAGAGAGGGGTCTCCCTCCTCCCACCAGCACACTTAGACAACAAAGACCTCCAACACACACACACACACATCCATGTTCTTTGCAGGCAGTGTGTGTTGCCCGCCCCCCGACAATGGCACACTATCTTATTGTGCTTTCCTTCCCTCCTCCCTTAATCCACTCTTTCACCCCTCCCTGCCTCCTTCTCACACACACACACACACACACACACACACACACACACACACACACACACACACACACACACACAGCTATCCCGTTTCTAAACTAGGGATCTGTGCCAAAAGCTTCTGCTTCAGCTCCTCTCCATCATTCATCACCACTGACTGCCTGAACTCAGAACATCCAATTTTCTGCTGGACTGAAGTAAATAAGAACCAACCATACGGTAGTGAATAGTCTTAAGAAGACATAAACAAAGCTCGTAGAACTTGAATTCACTCTCTGAGCTCTGCTGAAGCTGCACAAAGCTCTAGATTTGGTATTTTGGCAACAAAATGTTGAAATACTGTCAATCTGCATTGAAATGCACGTAGTGACAGACATACTGCAGGAACTCCATAGTGAATTATGCTTGATTTGACTTCGTAATACTTCCTCCACTTCCCTCCAGCTGAGCAGCAGATCATCCAGTGTAATGAATGTTAGAGATTTCCCACTGTTCCAAAAAGGCTCCACAAATAAATACCAAGCACTACCTTCATATCAAGACACTCGTCACAAACCCAGCAACAAGTAGGGAAAAATAAAAATGAACCACAACTGCTTTTACACGGAATTTTCCAATATCACACCAACATGAAAGGAAAGCCGAGCTAATGTCAACACACGAGCATGGAGACGCTGAAGAGTCTTATCTGGGACTGGATCAAGGCCCAGCTGTTGCAATTCTAAAGACCTCTGAGCGTGTTACTCAGTTAAATCTGAATAAACTATCTCACACTGCAGAAACGGAGGTATCAGAATATGGCAAATATTAACAGGTCATATTATTAAATTTGGAAAGAGTGCACCGGGGAGTTAAAATGAAGCATCTCGTTGGAAAAAAGCTATTTATCTAGAAACCTTATCTTACATCGTCACCATAAATGTTTTGATTTAATAAAAAGTTTTGTCTTGATCTCATAATAACCCGGTGTTTTAGTTTCTCTGTTATGTCAGCAATCATTTCCTAACATAACAGAGTCACAAGTTCTGTTGTGGGAAATATCTGTTGAGGAATAAATGTTGAACAGCAGGAAAGCCTGCACCAATTCTAAAACCCTGATTAAATAAAAGCCTTTTTTTATTGTGTTTATGCTGAGTTTCATGCTTGTGTATGCTGAGTTTGAACTCGTATTCTTGTGCTTGATCCCGTCTTTGTGGTTTGGGTTTTTGCTCCTTTCACATCCAGAAGACCTGGAGTTTTTCCCGTCTCCCGCTGTGCCACATCTTTGGTCAACATGTCAGCCACATGTGTCAATTATCCATGTCTCTTCTGGCCTTTATCTCTATCCTGACACCTCCCAGCCAGAACCAAAACACCAACACAAACCTCCTGCCCTCCATGGTTCTTGGAGTAACACCGAGGCACTGACCCGTCTCCTGCGCGTATTTTTCCTGCGTAACCTCGACATGTGTGGCTAATGCTCTCTCTCTGCGGGGCGCCGGGCGAGCTGGTAAAACAAGGATCTGTGGTGCTGGGAGCGTTCATACGCCATCAGGGTTGGGAATGAGCAGCTGCCTCGTTTGAGAGATTCCACTTCCTCTACCGTAACAAACGGAGTCTTGTGTTCGACCACAGCCATCCCCTCTATCAGAGCTTTCAATGGGAAAGTCTTGGTTTTTTTCTGCGCACCAAAACAGTGACTCAACACAACTGCTGGTATGTTCTCTAAGCGATGAGGCATTTCTGCTCATGCAAACAACTGGTACCATTTTCTGCAGTCTGCATTTATTCTGCAGACATATCTACGGCTGGTGAGGAGAGCAGACGGACCTTTACTAAATGACTTCTATCGCCACCAGTTATGGCACAGTAAAATGTGGAAGACCGCCTGTGCACCGACAATGTCGTCAGAAATGAGGCAGCAGTGGTTCAGTTGTTTTCTACTAAGAACTTAAACACTGCTGTCGCAGCTGAACTTTAACCTTGTCTGCACCAGTTGTGCAGCAAAAGCAGCACATCAGCAACAGCTGCAGTCCTCTGTCAGTGTTTGCTCGGGATCAGTTCAGCCGCAGCTCTGCAGTGGACCCAGAAGGTCTTAACACAGCTCAGAAAGACGTTTCTTTACCCTGTACTATGAATGGATTATTTAAAATATTACAAGCACATTTGTAATTGATGTGATTATGATGCGTGTGCTGTATCTCGTCTTTGCATTGTAAAAATACCCCCATCTGTATTACAGCAAGTTCTCCTCCATCAGCCAAGTGGAACTGATTGCCTGCTTTTTGTTTGCACAAGTCCCCACGTCCTTTAAACATTAGGCCGTGTTAATCACAGTAGAAAAAAAAAACCTGAAAGTGCTACATGATGCTTTCAGGAGGAACAAAGCTGTGTCTGAAAAAAAAAGGGTAAAAGACGAATGCTCGTATTTTTTGATCTTAGCTGTTTGAGTGCAGGTGTGCCTGGTGTTTTTTCTCTTCATTTTATGGCCCTGGCATCCATCAAGGTGAGATTATTTACTCCTCCTTGCTTGTCTGAGAGGCTTTGATACTCAAACATTTACTTATGCCAAATACTGTTCTTCTTCTTAGATGCCAATGATGCAGCTGCTCATTCAGCCTTTATTACTTGCAGCACTTTCCACATGATGGAGGGCAAACCCAGACCATTTTATGAACTTCTTTATGTGAGACCTTCTCTACTCTACTGTTACTGACGCTCTTCTGTTGTTAGAGTCACATTGGTGGTGCAGCGTGTTGCAGACGGCACTATCAGGCCTTTTGTTTTGCCTTTGCGAGATAAGAAACCGAACGGTTATTCGACGGGTTAATAATTAACTTTCCAAGGAAACGGCTTTTTATGACCGAGGTTAAAGTGAGTAACCGTCTCGTTGTGAGGTTTTGAATGTGTCTAGCTCTCATCCAGCCAATAGAGATCAAGAGGACAGATTTCAGGATTAAAGCGCTACTGAGGAAGGACTCTGATAGGTCTGTTTGTCCACCAAATAGTCATTTAAAGAAACCTTTTCATTCTACAAGCACCTTTCTGTCAGACTGCTAATTTGTCTGAAAAGGTTTATGTTTGACATAAGTCAGAACAGATGGCGAGTATGCAATTTTAACCCTTCAGATGAAATTTATGGCTTCCAAAACCTATGCTGAGCATGAAGGTGAGATTTAGCCCTTCACGTTCTCCAGCTGTTTCAGGACGTAATTTATGGACAATTGCTAGAATGCCTTTGCAAAACCAGCAGAGAAAATAGGTCTTCAAAACCAGAAGGAAAAAAAGGGAAAGTACTGCTCCCCTGTGATGACAATGACTGACAACACAATAGAAACAATGCACACACCAGTGTTTAGTGGGAAACTGCTGTCTGGGAAACAGTCAGGAGGAAGTCTGCAAGTGCAAATTGACCTTGAACCTTTGCCAGCACGCAGCATGGACCAATCAACTCACAAAGTCTTTGTGAAGAACTAATCAATGTGAGTTGAGCAGCACAGGTTATTTAGATTTGAATGACTGGACACACTGTGGGAACTGATTAAGTTCCTGTATTGACTTTTGGAAACGTCTGGGAAAGTCTCACAATGTGACACGCGCACACACACACACACACACACACACACACACACACACACACACACACCCCAAAACAAACACAAACACAGAACAATAACAGATGATTAAACTCAAGATACACTCAGAGACACACACATACAGATGCACAAATTTTAGCAGGTCTCACTCGGTGTAGAAATAAACAACTGAAGACACATCCAGACAAACACATACACAACAGGTGACACAAAGACTCACATGTACAAACAAACAACAAAACAACTCACAAAAAAGTGATTTCAGCCCAAAGCACACATTCACTAATGTCAGAGCAACGCTGTAAACTGTCAGCGCATGAATGAAAAACGTTCACCAGCGTAATGTAGCTCGAGGGGTCTGTTCACTCATATTGATTCAAGAAGCTGGGACAACAACAGCTGCTGCTCTTTCTGTATGAGATGGGCTTTGCAGCTCCGTGCACCCACCCCCCCTGTAGTAGACACAGTGTTTACTGATGTCAGGTATTTCAGGAACGAACTCAGCAGAGTCAACTACGTGATCAACACAACCCCAGAACTACAGTCACCTACATCACAGTGGACACACACTACTGACAACACTGTTCTCATCGTTGTTTGTTGATTGTGGACACATGTAACCCTGCTTCCTTTGAAATGTGACTTACTTTACTATGTTCAGCCATCATACTTTACTTATGAGCAGCTCTTTGCTTCTCTATGCGTATTTATCTTTTGGAACCAAACTCCCTCTTTAATCCGCTTAAGATTTACATCTACGTTCTAGTTCTGTTGGAGTCCCAGGAGAGTCCACAACTCTGTGAGGTGCTCTGGGTAGAATTATGTTGAACTGCAACCAAACTGTGTCTATTCTGAAAGCTTTAACATTTAACACACACAAAAAAAAGAAGCTTGGAACACCTTCAGTGAATGACGTCCTATATGGTAGCTCCATCTACAGTAAATGCACATCATCGGTTATAATAACTGCTGGCTTCATGTCAGATCCCCTCATTGAATTTCCAGACCTTAATACCCCTAAATTAAATGTTATATACCTCTTAACCACCCAGCTCAGTGACTGGTACCCCATATTATTCTACCCTAAACAGAGAGCCTCTGAAGAATCCTGGTATTCGTGATATACAACATGTAATTTTGCCAGAGGGTAAAGAAGGTTTTTCCAAACTCTAATCTGCATGAGATGAGGGTGGTGGGTGATGGTTGTTGTTGAAAATCCCTCACACTGCTGCCTCCAGGCCAGCATGCCTAAAAGCAGCATATATCAAAACCTAAAGTGTGTGTGTGTCCGGAAAAGTTTGCTTATGTACTGCAGAGTCAAACCACATGTTAACATAAAAAAAGCACCTACACATAGTTCAGTCCAACGTCTGCTAGACATTATTATGTTTTATTGCTTTAGCAAATGTTCAGCAATAATGTTATACAGTAAAGATATTTCAAATATTTATTCAAGATATGCAAGACCACTGTTATGTGAGATCCCATAAGGATAAAACAAAACCCATCAGCAAATGAATGCAGCATGTTAGTTTGGGAGAAATGCTCCACAACATGAGGATGAAAATCACAGAGAGGCACAATTACCCTTCAGAACGAAAAAGTGAAAAAGTACGATTTCACACACTAGAAGTCATTAACCCTGCAGTCTGTGGCTCCTTGATGTGGAAGCAGAACAACAGAGCCCAATCACAGCCTAATCACTCCCACTTCACTGCAGAGCGAAGCCAAACTCCAGTTTTTTTCCTGACGGAGGAGTGCATGTGAAACACGGCTGTTAACCCGTGCAGGGTTAAATGAAACCATGTGTGTGGCAGGAGTTCGGCTGCCACATCCGGCCAACATGAGATTCCCTCTAAATATCTAAGCATTTTTTTCATAATCAAGTGAAAGGTGACTTTTTTTTCCCTTCTCTTTATTAAAAAAATGCTGCAGGGAAATTCTAATTTCACCAGTATGATGTCGCAGAGTAGATGTTTGAAGATGCATTAAAAAAAAAAAAGATTTAGGAATGACTCATTCATTGCAAAAACACTACACCTATGAAACTGCAAAAACCTCTGTCGGCATTTCCAAAGCTTTTCAGTGTTTGTGAGGATAAACAGAGTGACTCATTGCATTGTGGGAGAAAGGAAGTCAGCGGTTGGTTGGCTGGCTGCGGAGGCCACTTCTGAGGGCGACTGATGATGAGGATGATGGTGGTGAAAGGAGGACTGTGGTTATCACAATCAAAAACATACCAACAGACACACAAACAACACAGATACAGACTGTGGAGGTTCTGTGAGTAATTGCTATCACATGAACGCGTAGTGCAGCAGCCATAAAATACACACATCCACAACGCTGAAGAGACACTAGCTGCAATAACGTGACTACTGGATTTAAGTCTGACAGTCTCTGGATGGATCCGTTTTAATGCAGTGTTTATGGAACGAGTGCACGCACATCCGTGTTTACATCCAAGCAAAGCGGAGCCTGATAAATGACTGACAAGTTTCCCTCCGGGGTTCAAGCTCAAACTTGACCTTTTTGTTGCAGGATGGTTATTATTGTGCATGTTTTGCATCTTTTCAGCCAAAAAATCTCAACTAAAAAGTCACAGTTAAATGCTGCTTCACAGCCAGGTTGAGCTTGGACTGAAGGAGTAGGTGTATGGTAATTAGGTGGTCTGTGAAAAGAGGCTGCACAACTGGAGGACTTCTGAAACCAGATTCAAGAAGGGCGACTTGTGAGAAGTGGTAGTAGTTCACTAATTTGAACTACATTTACTCAGCTGCCGTGGGTCCCTGCAGCAAGAAGAACTAACCCACTGTGGCAGGAAGTGTGAAATTATAAAAACACATTACAATGAAACCTGATGCCCCTGAAAATATTTGGCAAATAGCTTCAGTTATTGGATTCAAAGTTCCAGAGCTAATGGTCAGTCCAAAACCCAAGATGAGACCTGAGCCAAAGCACAGATGTCAAACAAGTAAAAGACTAATGATCCAAGGTACCTTTAGTGAATTTCATAGTGTACGGAGATAAAAGACGCCTGCCTGAAACTCCAGATTTACTGTTTTATGTTACATAAATGATGATCATTTATTAACATCTGGTTAATCCCTCAAGTGTTTCCTTAAATAAATATTTTAAAACACGAAACTATGAGCCTAAAAATGAGAATGAACAAAGGAATCTTGTTTGTAAAATTCATGCAGAACGTTCAGCTTTTCCACTGACCACAGGATCAACTTTTAACAACCTCTCCTCCCTCTGCTTACATTATGCTCCTGTGCTTTACTGTTTCTAAACCAGCAGTGACTTCAACATTAGCTCAGAGGCTCCGTGGTTGGAATATATTTAGAGCCCAGACTCAACTTAGAGATGGTCGACATTAAGAAAGCAAAGGGTGTTTCGTGTGTGTGTGTGTGTTAAGTGGTGTGAGTGGAGTTCAGGCACAGACAGTTTCCTCAGAGGAACTCTCTTCTGCCAGCATCTAACTGCTTTTAACAAGTACTGTATTATTTACCCAGCTTCTCACTTTCCTCCTTTAAGTCAATGACCCGAGGATGAACTAAGGTACGGTACACTGTGAGAAAATCACATCGGTTTATTAATGTAACTTTTTTAATGTCTCCACAAAACAGAAAATCCTCAAATTACAATGTACAATCCCATTTCCTTTGGTGTCCACTTTATGTGGACACTAAAGCAACTAAGGCATTCGTCCCATCTTCTACTAAAGTTGCCCATCGGGGGATATGCGATGCTAACTGCTGTCTCCATCTCTAAAGAAGTTGTTTGCTCTTTGAGAAGATCAGGCTACCTGTGCTCGTGTGTCCCTATCTGGGTCACTCTGGACTTAAAATGAATAAAACACAAGCTCACAAGTGGCTGGACAACACCAAACACCTGGTCCAGGTTTGAATTATTAACGAAGCAATTGTTGAAATTAGAGAGGTCAGAGGTCACGTCAGTCAGCACACTCTGGTGTCGGGGAGTGGGTGGGAGCAGAGGTGTTGAATGGAGGCTGCACAGGAAGCAGCTGCTCATCGAGTGATTATTCTCATGTTGTGGGTGATCAGGTTATCAGGAAACATCCAGCACAAAGGAGCATGAACAAGAACTACACACCGGTGATAAAAGTGCTCCCGAGTCGACAAGGTGGTTCTGAAATACAGTATATATGTGGTACTGAATGGTTTCTAAAAGACTTCAACAAATGGAAGAACAGCACTTTCCCACGCTAACTCCTCAAAACTTCAGAGACATCAAGTTTTGGGAGATGAAGCTCTCAGTAACCTCCTCAGCTGCTTTATGGATAATTAAAAGGCATGTCGTTGTGGATCTGGACAACAGCTGTAGGGTGGATCCATGTGATTTTGCAGCTGACTTGGGAGAGACTTAGCAAAGTCTTTTGGTTGGACGACAATCAAACCGCCAAGGGGAAAACGCAAGCAGACAGTTTTGTGTGTTGTGAGAGAACAAGAGAAGGTCCAGAACTGGAAATGAGACAGAAAGAGTGTTGTCACAGCTAAACTGTTTACATGTTCAATAAGCTTCCTGTACAGTGTTTTACTGTTTGAGTTTCACTAAGATAAAGAAAGATCTGCCCCGAGTCCAGACAAGTTGTCAGAATGAATTCACCTGCATTAGAAGCAAACCACAAGCACAGGGAGCTTCACTCCGTCCGTGACAGTCAATCCCTGCGGAGTGGAGCTGCTGTAATACCCGTCTTCTCTCAGTCCAGTGTCGTCATTGTCACAGTGACGAGACTCACTTCAAACTTCACTCTGACGTGGTTAGTTGATGCCACCACGTAGAGAATGTCAGTGACCAGACGTTGTTTAGCCTTCTTGTCTACACTATCAGCTGTACAAAATAAGTAAGTGTCCTATAATTAGTCATTCGAAAAGCTTCTAAAACTGTATTTTCCCAGAAACAACATTTTCCAAAGTTTCACAATTTTATATACTCATGTAATCAGGAATTTATAAATCCCTCTTGCTTAACACCCACACTCTTAAGTCTTGTTTCTCAATCAGCCATGAACCTGCTCGTGGCCTTCTTTGCGCCTCAACACGCCTGAGGTTTTTCTGGATGGATCTGTAACCTGGCTGACTCAGCGGGGTGTGTGAGGAGTCACCTACGTGCCACCACTTCCAGGCTGCGTCACAACCACACGGCCGACGGATCTGAACCTCATATTAACTCAACCTAGAAAACTATTGTGTGTTTTGTCTTCACTAGATTAATGATTAATTAAAATACTTTCAGTTTGTTGCTTTCTATATGTTACTTTTATGAATCAATTTGTTAAGTTATTGTAATTAAAACTCCAGACTCCATATAATGACTGATAATGATTAGCATGTAAACATTCATGCCTCCTTAGATGTTTTTTTTTTTTTAATCAACAAACAGGCCTTGAAATATTTATTCAGCAGAATCTGCTGATGAATTCCTGATGACAGTGAACATTTGTTTCACAGCACATGCTGAGTGCTGCAGATGAGCGGGTTTGGTGACTGTGTCTCATTAACTATTCAACAGCTCTCATTTCATTGTTCTGGTAACTCGGTCACATAACTTACTCCTAGTTCACACTGTATGCCGATGACATGATTCATAATGAGTTAGTGTTTATGACTCAGCCGTACAATCTGCACTCAGTGTTCAGTCCACTTTGATGTTTAGTGTCCGGCATGAAAAAAACAAATCTTCACACATGACTGGATCTAAACGTGTGTGGAGAAAAGAGTTAATAAATGTTTGTACAACCACCAGCGTTGATGTTGATCCATTGAAGAAGAGAACAAAACGTTGGAGTAATGAAGCAGCTCAGTCACTAACAGCAGGAGACTTGAGTTGTACTGGGAAGTTTCCAGTGTGTGAATAAATAGCATGTGAATAAATATATGAATATGGAGCAGACCAACACTGGTGTATGCTTAGAAAACCAGCCTGTGTAATTAGAGGCTGAAAATAATCAAACAAACAATGTGCAAAGAATCTTTTCATGAATAAAAACCAAATGTGAAAATGCTTTTAAAGGTCAAATCTGGAAAAGTTGGGATGCATCGACTCCCCCTGAATATCTGATAAAGGCAGGACGCTAAACACAACAGGTGCTTGTGCTTAGCTTTAACATCTCCTACTTACTGCTGGTCTACATGTGGCTAACGCAGCTGTGAAACACAGCAGTCACGCATGATTAAATAGAGAAAACGAGGCACAAACATCCGTTATTTTTACTGTAGTTTAGGATTCTTACATCTGATTCACAACTATGTGAAAACCCTCCTCTCCCCCTCCCCCCTCTCCCTCCACTCATTTCTTAAATCCAATTAGGCACTGAAGCTGTATGCCAATGTGGAGTTCAAGAGCGTTATAACATGCCAACAAGACTGTCCTGTTACCAAAGCCAAACTGCAAAGTACTGTTGCCTGAAACTGGAGGACACAGTCCTCAAGTCTTCTTCCCATCGTCCTGCATTTATGTCTGAATATAGTTACTGTAATTATGAGACCAATGTCCAAGCACATGACTATAAAACCCAGATTTTTCTGAAATCTCTATGAAGACAGTTAAAACAGTTCTAGGTGATCAAACCTAAAGTCAGTTGCAGCATAAGTCTCATGTCATGGTTTTCCCACCTGTCCTCATGGTGTCTCCACAAATCAATACAACTCTGGATTTGTGACTTGCCTGCAGATCTGACACCGTTTGTTTTGTTTACTCCAGAACCAATCAACTCATCTTCTATCTCCTTCAAAAACACACTACCAACTTATTTGTAGAGACAGGATGGACGTGAAACAATAAAAAAAAAACGAGGGAAACTGAGCACACAGCCACTTTCATGAATTGTTGTTGTCATTTCACTCTCTGCCCAGTGAGGTTCAGCTTAACCAATACAATTATATCTGGCTCTATTAAAATTCCAGTCTCTTGAAAGCAGAGGATTAAATAATGAACTGAAATTTACTGCAGTCCAGTCACCTGCAAACTGACCTTTTGCACATTAGGTCTTATTTTTTCTTTTATTTGGCTCATTATTTGGACATTAGTGCCAACACCTGGTTGCAAGCCCTGCCACAGACGACTCAGAGGATGCTTTTGGCTTTCTGTTTCAAGACGGCCACATGAAACAACAAAGGGGTGAAAAAAGACCTTGAGCTCCAAGACATTTTTATGCCCCCCAACTAGAACATAAACACTCCTTTCCTGTGCATGCAAGAAAGATGAACATGTTCAAAAGAGATTTGAAGAAGCCCTTTGAAAACAAACAGCTTTGAAGTGAAGAAATTCTAACTTGCTCTTCCTGTCTGGACTCACGTCTTTGTCGAACGCCTTCCTGCCTTTCAGAGGGAATGTTTTTTATCCCACTGGCAGCCATTTTTATTCAGTGTCTCACCTCACCAGTTGATCCAGGGCACAGATGTGTCCAAGGTTAGAGATGCTCATACGGTTGGGGTGGATAGTAAAGATGATCCTTTAAAAAAAGGAGAATGAAACAGCATCTTTGGCCACCATAAAACCAACTATTGTGGTTTGGGACTTGCCACAGGACTTGATCCTCAGATAGTCCTATGGAGCTCTTAAAGAACAGCTCCAGATCTGAACAGCTTGCAGATACAAACATGTCAACAGAGTCTGATGGGAAAGAGCATGAATGTAGCCTGATGAATGAAATTCTGTTTACACTCGCTTTTAAAATGCGTCTTAGGTAATTGGATCAAAAATGGACAGTGCTAATTTAAGTGTAAATGACCACGAAGAGGGATTGTGATCTGAACACTTTTTGAGGTGATCTGGGATGAATTTTACCACATGTCCCAATGCAACTCAGGCAAAGACAAAGTAGGAAAATACATCATCAATGATGGAAGTGGTCGTTGATTTGGTGAGAGCCAACTCCTCCACCACCACGACCCCACGTCTGATGGCTGACCAGAAGCAGCAGGCCGCTGGTTGTTAGCTGAAGTGATGCAGCAGTACCGAAATCTGAACACAAGTGGTCGCTGGACAGGTTGGAGATGAATGTATATGGACAGAGGTGAAAGGTGATGTGTCTCAGCTGTGGACCAGGCCCAAAACGCATTTTAAAAAGTGTAAACCAGGTCTATACAGCTATAGTAAAAATACATTTCCTTTTTTATTTGCTTTCTGGAACAAGGAGGTGCTTTTAAGGTTTTCTTTTTTCAGTTTATGGAACAAAGCATCTGCGAATCCCACAAGCCCAGGCTGTAATCTCAGTTATGCTTGCTGGGCAGCTTTCTTGTTTTCTCCTCTAAGAGTCAAACGTAACATCCACAGAAAAATACGTTGGGGTTTTAGCTGCCATTTTTAGTCACACTTTTCTGGGGCTGCAATAAGTCCTCTTTTTTTCCCACCTTTAGAAAGGGGTGATATGTGCAATGCTACTCCAATGTAGACATGTAGCTCTCTTGTTTGAATCATCAGCATAAAAGGAACTACATGGTTCACCAGGCATACATTTACTTTCAGATCATGGATTAATTTCGGATGAGTTCAGCCAATCTGGAATCGTGTTTTATTCAAGTGCATCAGTGGAGTGTTTTGAATTTGCTACAGGTCCATTCATGTCACACTGGGTTCTTCTCTGTAACACTGGCAGTGTTAACAGGATCTATCAAACTGACACTGGAGAAACATAGTACCTTAGAACAGAGCTAAAATAAACAAGCTTATACTGTGTCTATAAAGCCTTATTCCTAAGTGGTGCAGAAGGAACAAAAGCAGAGAAGTCTCTTCACTCTGACTGTCCAATCACATTACCCACACTAAGCTGCTCCCACTGAACACCTCACATGTACCTGCACCACCATTACTGTGCTTATACCATCAGAAACACTGAATATCATGAGCGTTTGTATATTGTTTACTTCTGCTTGTGATCACACAGATTATACTTTCCAGATTTCCAGAACAAGTCGTGCCACAGGAAACCCAGCTCTAGATTAAATAAAGCTGTTATTATTTTGCTGTCTGCGTGCTTCTGCTCAAAGGAAGTTCATTGCGTAGCTGTGTGCATGATGTACTGCGGAGTTTTGACTTGTGATTGGTAGAAAAGTAGAACACAGGGCTGATAAAGGAGTTTCTGATCAAAACTGCTGCCTGTGGCTCATTAGTCACCGTAATCAAGAGAAGTGTTACCAAGTCACATGAGGGGAAGAATTCTGAATTCAAAGGAAGAAACTAAACTTTGCAAAGACTCCTTAACTTTTTGCAGATTTGTACCTTAAGATGCTGAACAAACTGGGCTTAGACCCGTTTCCAGCACTAATAACCACTTAGGCCAATGAAGGGAGGAAATGAGCAAAGTCCCTTCAGTAAAGCCCACCTGACCTACTTTCTTCTACTGTGTGTGTATGTGTGTGTTTAAGACATTGTTTATACAAGTGTGTAAGAGGGAGAGCAGAAAAAGGAGTGTGTGCAAATACAATGCCGTGCATTAAGTGTGCCTTTGGTACTTGCAGGTTGTGGTCCTTACTAGTGTGTGAATTTGTGTGTGTGTTATGGGCTGGCAGCTGAGGCCAGAGCTGCCATGTGTTGCCCAGCTGTGGTCGCCTGACGTTGGTTTTGCGACTCGTAGCAGAAGGAATGGGCAGAATATAAATACTGTCTTCCCCTCTCTGCCATTTTGTTGGACAAATAGAAGCCTCCTGGTACAATAAGGGCAGTTTTACCACGAGAAACACACTGTGTGGTTGCACAAATTAAAGCAGTAGTTCACAGTGACCTGAAAATTTTACAACAGTTTAAAGGGTTGGGTATGGTAAGACAAGTTGTGTTTGGGTATCATTTCAATTCTGGTTCTAAAAAACATCCTTAAGGTTTTTATAAAACCTATAAGACCCTGAAATTGATACTATTTATGATATGTATTCACATGCTTTGTTTACTTCTATATAGAGTTCTTACCATTGTTAACAGAAGCAATAGATTCACAGGGAAGTCAATCATGTTATGCAGCATCACTGCTTACTGCTGACTCTTTCAGTCAATTAAATTAATTGTAAGTGAACATTTCCTAATGCTGCTGATCACACCAAGACCATTCTAGTGGCAGAACACATGGTGGATTTTATTGTGAAGCAGACAAAGAAAATCCCACTGAGCAACAATACTACAGGAAAGGAAAAGGAAAATAAACCAGCTAGTCAGCCCCAGTAGCTGGTGCAGAATTAACTTAAACTAGTTAATTTGTTCATGTTAGCAATAAGTCTAACATGCACACAAAAGTTAGTTATGGAGTTCCACAGTTTTTTTTTTACTTTATACAGTACATGTCTCCCTTTGGCAATATTATAAGGAAACACTCATGGTACCAAGCTATATTTATCTATGAAGCCAGATAAAACAAATCAGTCCGACAAACTCCAAGGAGGTTTAAATTACATAGGCCTGGATGTTCAGTAATTTATAGTTTATTACTATATGTTTGGACCCAAACACCTCATAGACATTTTATCACGTCATATTGCCACCCTAGATGACAGAGCATTGGCTTCAAATACCACTGTGAGTTATATTTGACCAAATATCTCCTTTACCTCCTACATAAAAGAAATGTCTAGAACATCCTTCTACCACCAGAGGAATATTTCTAAAATTAAAAACATCCTGTCTCAAAGTGATGCTTAAAAAAAACTAGTACTGATAGGATGTCCCAGTAACTCCGTAAAAGGTCTCCTGACTGGAATTGGCAAGCGAAATCATATTTCTCCGACATTAGCTTCTCTCCATTGGTTCCCTATAAAATCTAGAATAGAATTTAAAATAATTTTCCTTACCTATAAAACACTAAATAATGAGGCTCCTCTCCTAGCAGAGGACTTTGCTCCCAAAGCGCTGGTCTACTTGTGGTTCCTTGTGTTCTACTAGATAGCAGAGAGAGAGTTGAAATTCGTTTGTTTTGATTTGGCTCTCAAAAAAAAAAAAAAAAAAAAGAAATATTGGCTGAGTTGCTACTGATAAACTACTACTCATTTAGTCTACACTGACATTTTCACCCTCTGCCTCTAATTTCTAATGTACCTGTGTCTCACACAGTCTGAGCTTAGAAAACACCTTGATCTTCAGGTATGAAATCCCTCGGAACAAGCCTGGCCCACGAAACTGCAGACATTGACTTGTTTATACTGTCTTGCGCTGTTTGCTCAGTTTAGTATGAGAAAGGCCTGATCCTGGGACATGCCTCAACCCTCAGAGCTTTTAACTTCTAATGGCTTTATGGCTTTTTTGGAAAAGTGTCAAGTCACTGAGTGCTCTCACAGAGACTATCTAATAATTCTGGCGGCTTGGCCGGTGAGGAACTGGGTTAAGTGGTGAGGCAAGGGTGAAATTAGAAGAATTACTCTGCAGTGCATGTGTAAACAAACTGGAAGATCCTGTTTTATCTTTGTAAACCCCAAAGTGTCTTTAAATTACCATATACCACACAGTGTAATGAGAAAATGTCCTCTGGGATGCAAATAGCTGGAGAAAAGCTCAAGAGACCAGAGTGCAAATGAAGAGGTCAGTGTGCAGAGGAAGGTGCAAAGAGGACAAAGTTACCACAGTTCTTGAAGTTTGCTCAACAGCACTTTGGTGGGTGGACACACCTTTTATCAAAACATAGAAGCTAGATACTGAGAAGATGGTTTGGTGTTAGCCTCTACAGAGGCAGCAGTATTTTCACTTTAGGAATCACTTGAAATGGAGTCAAGCTAAAGGCATCCAGAGTACAAATCAGCAACCCAACAAAAACAAGCTGTCTGTTCATCAGCCAACATTTCTCACACCAGAACGAGATGACAACGGGCCAGACACACGATTCACAAGATTTGTAGATTAAACCTTAAAAAGTGCAGACAGTACCCCATTCTATTATTTTTCTTTATAATTTAAAATAATTTGCCAGGCGATGAGGTTTGATAGAGGAGTTCATTTTGAATCTGCCATTGTCCAGCACCCACCTGATGAGTTGAAGGGTCAAAGCTAGGTGGGATAGATTTGTTTTTGGTGTTGTATTTGATTTTTAAGGGTTTTATTTAACTCTTGTTTCCTCATAGTGAACTTCTGAACTCTCAGACCCTCTATTCTCACTTTAGATGACTCTACACTTTTCCACTGAAACCTTCCTCTCGTACTGACATCCGACATAGGGCCTTATTAGGAAAATGATGTGTACACAGATTGATAGTGTGTTCTTCTGCTGTAAATGAGCTGTGGCACATTCAGTGCATGTCTTGCTCAGAGCAAGTGAAGCAAACAAAAAAAACTGCTCACCAACTGAAAAAGCAAGGAACCATATCTTCTTAACATTGAAAAAATCAGTTTCAAAATAGCACCACAGCATCTGATAGAAGATTTTATCCTCATTACTCAGTGACAGACATGAAAATGGAAAAGGTACTTAAGTGTACAAACTAAACGTACTGACATTTGTCAGGATAAAATAACCCAGTTTGGGGAATTTTTAGCCTTTCATGTCAAATGAGAAACCATTCTAACTGGAAAAACTCCTAATGGACTTGAAGAATCAGGAGTGAAACTGCTCTGTCTAAAGAGGAGACTTTTAATTCCTATTAGGCTCCATGTTGTGCAGGAAAAAAAATCAATCAGTTACATTAAATCAGATCATTAAAGAGAACTTTTCAGCTTTCCCTAATAGCAAGAGTAAAAATACTCTGATGTACTACTAAGTACTTTGAGGAGTCCTTAGAGGAGAAGACCTGCACTCTCACAAGGTAACAGGATGTCATGAGATCGAGCTAATTAGTGGAAATGGATGTTTGGTTTTTCAGGTTGTGTCTAGCTTCTTGTGTTGTGTTGTGTTGTGTTGTGCTGTGTGTATGTGTATGTGTGGACGGGGGTTTCCAGGAAGCCGAGTCTGGGATCAGATAACCCTCCTCCTCCTCCTCCTGCTGCCTTTTACTCATGTCTGATCCGAAACAAAACTGTGTGCATCTGACATGGCCAAGACAATAACTAATGTCCCTTTTTAAGAACTGCAACAGGTAAAGTTTTCAGCACTGTCTGGCTTTACGTTCAGGTGATTGAAAATCACACAAAGCAGACAACACCGGGACAGAGGCTGAAGGCAGTAGGAAAGGTTCTAATACATAAATACAGTCCAGTACAATATTCCTTTATTTATTCCATACCATACAATTCTTTCTTTCTAGTGTAAACTGCCTTTAGACATACAGTATGTGTCTCATATATAATAACACAACCACTGTGTGGCCAAACTAAATAGAATCTCAAACTTCACAATGACTTTTTAGTTCCATTACTTACAGGCGATTTAGCTTAAAAAAGGAAAAATAAAATGACAAAGACTTTACAGAATCAGCCTTTAACCTGAATCTTGGCCTAAAAGACACTGAAAACGTTACAAAACCATAAACAGATTCAGTAGCTGTATTTGTTTCAGTATTTCTGCCCCCTGACAAACACGTCTGCCTTCTGCAGAAGAGTGACACCTTGTTTAGCTCCCACAACTGTATTCCTGGTTTTAATTGACCATTTCGACAGCGGGGAACCACAGCACAGCAGGACGCCGAGGGATTAGTGTCAAGAGATCATCTCAGACCAGAACCGTTTCACTAGATTTTTTTAAATATCGCCTCTGCAGTCACCGAACCAAGAAATGACCTCTCCTGAAGCGGAGTAAAGCTTCCTCTGTTACCACAGGGCTGTGCGGCACGTCTGCATAAGGTTGGGAAAGTATGAAGACATCAACCACAGGGGCGAGTGACAGTTTTTAAGATGATCCTAATGAGGTTCCTGCATCATTACACTACATCTTAACATAAAGACAGAATTCATACACAAGAATCACCAAAACGGACGCTGGCGGTTCGCTGATAACACCTGAACTATTGCGCCGCGGCAGCCATCTGTAAACCGTGTCCTGTCCGAACACACATGTGGAGAGAGTTGGAGAGAGTGAGGGGTTAGGAAGTGTCGGGATCCAGAGGAATGCTTAGAGCCATCCGGGAGGAAGGCGAGGAGGAAAAGAAGAGGAGGAGGCAACAGTGAAGGAGAGAAGATTAAACCAAAAAAGAGAAGGAGACTTGACTAAAAAGTGATTTACTCTCACTGCTGAAACATCAACGTCATCAAAGTGAAGATTGAAACACTGATTAAAAATCACCCACACAAAACTAAACGATGAGATGTTGTGATGCACTGATGATGATCTGAGCTACAACACTGAGTCTGTGCCTGCTGGACTCTGAGTAATAGATTATTCAAGCTCTTATTATTATTACATTTAGCTCAGTAACTCACTGCATGTTCCCAGCTTTTAGTTTTTTGGTACATTTATCCAAATTATTGTTGCGTCTTTATAGACTGGCTGCGTGTGAGATTAACAAGGTTAAGGAGATTTAACATTTTATGAAATTGAAAAATAAAACAAAGACATTTTTAATGCCCGTCCTACAGTCCTAATCCTCACACTGATATGTTTGCAGTCAAAACATATGTCAAAAACCAGCCTTCACCTGATCCTCGTCTGAACCACACAATGCCTGACCTCGCCGACCGTCACGGCCTCGTTATCACAATAACACAGGCCTACTATTGTGGCATCTACAGTAAATCGTGGATTAACCTACAATCTGACACAAGGAGCAGATGTGAAGGAACCTGGAGGACACGGTTATGGAACTCTGGAGATAAAGTCAGAAATGACAGTGACCTGGTCACAGACTGAACCATGGTGGTATCTGCAGCTTAAAAAGTCTTAGTGTGAGAGGCTGTTTGTGGCTGTGAAGATTTTCAGAATTCAGGCATCTGAGAGTTCTGCCTACAGAAAATATATAAGTGAATGTGGAAACTGGTCTCATCTTCTCTGCTGAAAGAAGAGCGATGAGCTGCTCAGCAGGGTGGATGCTTTGAGTTCACCAAAGTCTCCCACTTGAAGTCAAACGTCTCACCACCAGACATCTTAGCTGCTCATTAAAATGATAAATATAAATAACAATTATGGAACAGTCAGTGGAGGAAATCTAAATAAACAGGCCTGAGACTGTGTTGGATTTCCCACAGTTACAGTGGCCCCTCTGCTCTTTATACAGTCGGTTGACAGCAGTGAAACCAGTTTAAGATCGAATGCTGGTGGCTCTGGCTCACATCCAGAGAGTCTGCCTCATTGAGAAGGTGTTATTTCAGCAGTGGCGTGGTGGCTTCATCAAGTCAGCAGTAAGGCTCGACTGGCTTCCTGTACGTCTTTTTTGTGTTTTTTTCCCCCACTAGGCATTTAAATGATGCGAGAAATAAGATACCAGCTCCTTCTGTGTGACGATTGTTCCAAACTTAACTTCAAAGAAGCAACTCTGTCACAGGCTGAGAAGAAAGGTCATGAGATGTGATTGAAATCTGTGGAACTGCAAAAGTAAATGGAGCTTGTGTTTATAAAATTTTATCAAGCTGCAGATCAAAAAAAATATTTAACCAGTTGCTTTGTTCAGGTTACAGATGTATCTGTAATTTTATATGTGGTGAATCCCACTTTCATTTTCACTGACTTACAGAGCAGGAGTCTGGTTTTCTTTTTTTAAAGAGAGACGTCCATTATTTGCCTCTCAAATTAGTCACATGTTACTGTGACCTGAAGGATCTCCTGACTAGACAAAACCTACAGAGTCAGCGGGGGTTCAGCTGCATGTACAGTTGTCCTACAAGGACAAGGAGGGGGGGGGGGGGGGGGGGGGGTTGAA
>JAUYWH010000009.1:18820241-18831939 GCA_034779795.1 Ctenopoma multispine | reverse complement strand
CCCCCCCCCCCCCCGCGGGTGAATGGCACACAACGACAAATCTGCAAGTTGTTTAAATTCCTTTCGGTTTCTTCTGGCTGCTCCACCGGTGTCAGGTTTCAGCAACGAGCCAGGCAGAAACACAGGGAGGGAAAAAGAAAAGAGAAACGCGGGGTAACAGTGAAGTTTAAATCATGGTTAAAAATGAAGCAGTGCAAAATGGGGCGGGGCTTTTGTTTATTGCGAGGGGCCCTATTAACGTCTATGATTGGGCTGCTGCATTTTTATGGTTTTAATGAGAAATGCAGACGGCTGAAGCACGCGGGAGGAGAAGAAACAGAAGAGTCCTACAGAATATAAAGCTGTGGAAGGTTCAGGACGGGTTTGGACCAGTGGTCAGCGATCAGATTCTTATTTTAGTATAACTGTAGCTCTCCATGTGATTTTATTATTACAACTATTAAAAGTTTAAACAGCCTAAGCCACACAAATGTAAAACATAAATCTGTGAACTAGGATATCCCCATACGTGTTTTACTTATACGATCTAAAAATTACAAATGAACCTGACCGAACTCTCTTTCTGAGTCTCTTTTTAAAGTATGTGTCTGATGCAAAGCGCTGGAGGACAATGAACGCTGCTGATGCTGAATATCTGCTGAATATTTGCCTTGACGAACATTGTGATCACAGCAAACACACGCTGGAGGCAGATCTGCTGTCTGATTGGTGGACAGGTGAGGCCCACCCAGAGCCCTACAGTTGTGAGGTGAGGGGTCACAAACAGAAACGGGGTCACGTGATTCATGCAGCCTCGAATAGTTTCAAGAGCTAAATCTAAAGTCACAAATATAACAGATGTCATAATCCATAGTTCATGATTAGTTCCCAGTGTTTGGAAATATTGGAAGTCTCCATGAGCCACCATTGTACTATTAGAGTCAGTGGAGATGTCGTCACTCTACCTTGCAACACGCCCACTGGCTCAAATAAAAACAAGCCCTCGAACTGTCTGACAGGCTCAACCGACTGATTCCACTGTGTAAACACACACACCCCGCCTTCAAACACTGCAGGTCCAGGTCCTGCTCCTCAGCCAGTGCCTACTGTTCGCTGGACGTAATAAAAGTGGATATTAACCTGTCAGCGATGCCCGTCGACCGTGTAGGCCTGTGAAACCTGAATGAAGCCTGCCTCATGCTGTCTGCAACAGCTGCTGCTTCAGCTTCCAGTGAAGGGTTTTAATGTTTCAAACTGACACTAACAGACCGACAACTTGCACTTTAAAGACCAGGAGAACAGTCACTTTAATTTTCACAGGACAGCAAAACCGATTCACATTTCAAGAAAATACCCAAGTAATTCAAATGTGCAGTCTGGATTTGTGATCACTCTATTTATAGTCCCTGGACTGACTCTCGTCCAGACTGTTTTGGCTGCAGCTCAGTAATTAGAGACAAGAAGCCTCCTCCTGTAGGATATGTCATTGTCAACACATTCATGTCTCTGTAGTTCGGGACAATGTGCTTTGCTACAGCTCTGCAGTGCAACATTCAATTGTGGTGAGGCTGGTGTCTCTGCACATAGAAAACACTCGAATAACTCAACAGATGCTCCAAAAGCAGCTCATTAGTTTTAAGGCTCTGAGACATGCAGCACAGCTAACACTGTGTTTACTCCAGTTCAGTCTGTCAGTTAAACTGTTTCCTTCATTTTTTTAGCCCCAAACTTCTTGATGAAACCTAAAAACCGGCATCAAAGCTACGATTTAAGGGAGCAGTATCACGAGACTCCTCAGTGCTCATCTACCAGCTCCTACACTGCACCATCCGTCCCTTCAAGTATTATCATTATCAAATTGAAATAAACAGCAATGATAATAAAACATAGTAACCTCTGAGGTATGGGCACAGTTGGATATATTTTTAAAGTAAAAAAACTGTAGATTTCATTTCAAATATTGAAGTGTGTAAATCCCACTGCTGGTACAGTATATGAAACACCATCGACCCAAAACAGCCATCAAAACAAAGCCTCCTGCAAACAAGGATGCAGAATAAATACAAAAGCATTTACTGACATCAAAATATACCCACTATACGGGAGGGGTAGAGGATTGCTACGATTATAGAGCTATCACGGTTTGGCTACACTGAGGCACAAGAACAACTTGGTTGGGTTTAGTAGACGATTGTGGTTTGACTTCTCCTGTTGGAAAGTTTTCTGACCCGACCATTGAGGCAAAAAGCTCCTCCTCACACCAACTTCCTCGCTCTATGACGACACCGCCAAACCTTCTCCATCACAAGAACTACAGCTGTTGGACGTTTCCTGACTACAGCACGTTACTGTCGTCTCTGAGACTGTGCACGGATAAGGACGAGCGATGGGAGGAGCCGTTTACACAGCAGATTTACTGAAGGAGTGAACCAGGCATCTTGGACGTTCCTCTCAATAGGGAGAAGGTTGAAGGTTCGATGCCCTTTGCCAACAGAGTGTCTTTGTTCAGTTTCAGTCACTGCGGGTCCCTCGTCTCAACTGTCTTCACTATAACTATGAAACACTGCCATTCCTTCCCTTCACATTCCTCTCAGCTCAAACTGTTGGCCTCCATCCGCAGAGGCTGGAAGCTGGTTTACTTGCTTGTCAAATGCCCTTTCCCTTGAAGACTGGCCTCTTTGTTTCAGCTGCGATTAACTGGCAGATATAGAGGCATGCAGGCAGATATTTGAGACTATTGCGCACGCCTGCCTGCTTCTGGCACTCTGAAATATTTCCCCTCTCTCTCACTAGCAGCCAGATGTACTGTACACTCGTCATGAGACCGGCACGACTCTGCTGCTGGAAAAAAAAAAAAAAAAAAGGCTAAAACCTCAGTGTGTTTGTTTTACTTTGCTCACACAGGCACCTGGGAGCTCAGTGACTCTCATGACCTTTGGCCTTTCATACCACTGAAAACCTGAGTGTGTTTTAAAAAAAGCATGAGCACCAATGAGAGAGCAGACAACGTTTCAACCAGGAAGCAGGATTTTTTTTTTAATAACTGTTCAGCTGTGTGACCGTTAAACCTCGGCTCTGCCAGAAGAGAAACCGGTTTTAAATCACTTTCAGGGTTGTGTTGTGTTTGTCCCGAGCCAGTGTGTCAGCGTAACGTCAGTCGTGCATGTGAAACAAACTTTTACTACAGCACTGGAGTGGGGAATGACTCAGGTGCCACTGTTACCTGGCTGATGTCAGCAGGGAGGGAGGTGTGCACACCGATGTCGTAAATCAGCCACTGTGAATACTTACTGCTAATACTGTGAATTAGCTGTGAGTCAGAGTTTGTAGGAGGTTTACACAACCAGGGTGCTGCTGATTATGGAGATGAGCCACCTGATGGACTATGCTGTGGTTTATTATCATGGTCATTACGGAGAATGAACCAAGATAAGCCCCCACCTGGTGAGACGATTAAGAGACTGAGCAAACCTGTGTCGAGCTGGTTTAACATCTGACATGACGACACCATCGTATCCGTGTCCAGAGAGCAGGTCGTTTACCATCAGGATCAGAGGTGGATGATCTTAGCTTCACGTTCCTCTTGCTTCCAGTAGAAATACTTTCTTGAAAAGCAATTAACTATGTGGGCCATAAGAACCAGTAAGCTGTGACAATCAGCAGCAACAGAACCCAGTGTGACCAGCAGATATTTAGGTTCCAGTAACTGGGGATTCTTAACAAATATACAGCAGCTTTCACAGCAGTAACACTAGAAGGAGGTTGTCGTGTGAAACTGTTACAGAAGCTGAGTCCGGCTCAGCACCAGCCGCATAAATGAATCCATCACTTGTTACTGATCAGGTGTTTGCACACAGAGGTGCAGATACAGGTTTTTAAAAATCCCCAAACCTCTGTGGGCTGTCTGCTGGTGGGACTCAGGTTCAGATTTCTATTAATAGCCTCACAGCACTTCTTTTTTTATTTGTTGGAGGACAGAGAAAAGACCTGCGGAAATACCACAGAAATCCAGTGGGACTCAGTTCAAACCCCCATGTACCCAGCACAGCCCCCTGATGTCCCTGTGATTTATCTATAGGGGTTTACAGAGCATGCGTGTGGCCATCTCTAATGAGTTTAGGACTAATTTACAGCACTCTATGGCTCCTATAAAACCCCGCTCACATTTCACTAAAACACCACAGTAATGAGCTGATGCTGACCTCGCTGCGCTTCATACTGTTTCTCCCACATAATTCTCATCCTTCTTCAACTTTTTGCGTCTCTGTAGTTTATACTGACTTTAAAGTGTCACTCAGCAGTAAAGCCTCCTCAAGTTTGTCCTGTGAGTCGCACTGAGGCAGACAGGTAGACGATGGAGTTCAGCGTCCAACATGTTGCATGAATGAAACAGTTAAAAGACTTAAACTTACCTCCGTGAAGAAATTATCCATTTGCCCTCGTTATTTTAATCCCCGAGGATTTACTGTATGAAAACCGCGCGTCCGGTCAATCCAACTCATGTGTTGTTAGTTTGATTCCCAGCAAAGACAGAAAGAATGAAGCAGATCCGACAGTTTCAGTCCGTGAACGTGTGGAGGATGCAGACAGTCAGTGAGAGCAGAGCTACAGTAGTAACTTTACTCTTTGTTTCATGGATTACTCCACAGACACCAGGGGTCTTTAAAATCAACACGACAGAAACTTCTTCTGCCTCCAGCCCACACGCTCCTCCGTGCGCCTCTGCTGCGTCTCCGTGCGTCACTCTGAGCCTCGGCTCCGTCTGGTTCGGTGCTTTGGTTTGTTTGGTCACAGCAGCGAGACGTGCAGCAGAAGCGGATCCACGACAAGCCGGACCGCTGGAAACTTTGGAGACGCTCACACCGGTGGACAACACTTCTGAAGCTCCACCTCCCGGCTCAGCCCCCTCCTCCTCCTCCACCTCCTCCTCTGGCCCCGCTGTCTCTCTGACTCCTCCTGCTGTCAACATGTGGAGCCGGATCCATCCCAGCGGAGCGGTGAGAAAACGCACGAAAGCACAATTCAAACTAGACAGCTAGACAGTGCAGCCGTCCATCTATGTATTGATTCGGTCTGATGTTGCTTCATCTTGCATCAGAAGTTCAGTTCAAATCAGATTCACCGTTTTGATTGTCAGAGACTCCATCATCACTGCGTGAGTGTAAGAACTGTGTTGTTCGTGCGCAGTGTCAGTTTGAACATGAACTTAAGGTTTAGTTAGTTTAACTTCAGGTTTCTGTTTAAAGTCTGACCTTAGGTGACAGAGTCTGTGAGCAGCAGGTCTGTAACAAGTCTGCTGAGCCTTCACATCTAATCCAAACACAGGATTATGTGTGTGCATCTGGTTTTCCCCTTCTCCCCCTTCTAACTCTTGTTCAGCACACAGAGTGACCCCTGACCTCTCCAGGTTTGGGCCCTGGGGGAGCTCCTAACTTTCCACACTCCTTATTTGGGGTTTAGCACCCGCTGCTGCTGACTGACTGGTAGCAGAGCAGCACATTTGACTGCTGTCCACAGACCACACAAAACCTAACTTCAGTCTGGATGAAGTGGTTAAAAAAAACCCAACAACAGTTCAGGATGTTCAGCTTTGACTTGTCAGAGGCCGGTTAGTGAGACAGAAAAGGTGAGAGAGAAAGGGTAAGTTAAGTTAAGCAGGAAACAAATGTCACCATCCTGTTCACTGTTTTGTCCTCCAACATAACCTGCTCCTAACTACTCCAGCCACTAGAGTGCGCTGTCTCTTGAATATAGTTGTGCTTTTCTGAGGTATTTGCTAAAACATGACAATTACATGCAGCTGAACAGTAAAACTTAAGTTTGGTTCATAACAAACTGTTTAGTCTGATCCAGAAAAGCTTGTCTGGCCTCACCAGACTAAAACTGTCCAGCTGAGTTCATTCAGTCATGTCCACGTCCATGGGGAGCGGTCCATGTATTTACACTCTGTGGTCCTTCATCAGTGCAGATGATTGATCCGTTTACGGAGAAAAGACCTTACATTCCCCATAATGATGGAAAGTAAACAGGTTTTTTTCTCCGCCTTCGCCCCCTGAGCTCCTGTTGGATTTCAGGTTTTTCTTCAGGTATCAGGACTGTGGTTTCTACAGGGCTAAGGTTTAATAATAACAGATGTCGAGGAGCTGAAAAAAGTGACATCTGGTTCTCCTATCAGCAGAGTTGGACATGGGAAGTGGGGCCCAAAGGTGCTGGAGGGGCCGACGCAGAGCCTTTAAACTTTCAGCACTGGATGAAATTTTAGAAACTTTTTCTTTCTTCAATATTAAACAGTATCGGTCCGAACGAACCAGGTGGAGCTATGATGTTAATTTAAATTAAATCACCAACCAGTATCTCATGACTAATAACAAGTTATTTGTCTCTGAGATGTTTTTCGACCCAGAAGCCATCTCTACAGGTCGCCTCTCTGGACAGTGTCACCTCAGCGACCCTTGACCTCTAATTTTCGGCTGCTGACAGAGGTTAAGTAACACTCAGTCACCGTAGTAAAGGTCTCGAAGCCTTGAGGATTCCTCATTCAGGGTCAAAGTGGACTTAGTGAGAGGTATGAGCTCAGCCCACCTTCCCAAACTCACATTGACACGAACACAGTTCTACTTCTTATCTCCACCTTGTGTGTCAAGGACTTCTGGGAGCTGACACTTAGGTATTGAGTTTGAGTGAAGGAGCGATTTGTCCCGTGAGCGATGAGGAGCTGCTGAACCACTTAGCTGTTGGGTAACCTCTGCGTGTTTTAGCCTGTTTCACACAATGCTGACTTTTTCTTCACTCTCTTTGACTTTTTGACGAGACTCCCTGAATAATAACCTCATCACTGAGAAGTACTGCAGGATTAGGAACCAGTTTCTCTCCTAAGTTTGATTCTTCGCCAGCATCTCTAAATTTCCAAATATCCCAAAACAGGATCAGGAAGACAAACATTTCCTGTGACTGTTTAAAACTTCTTCTAATGATGTGAGATAACGGGCCCGGGAAATATTTTTATTTCAGTGGTGAAGCCAAAACAGACATCCTCCAGGCGGCATCGTGCAGAGAAGGGCGTGAGAGAGAGTGGACACACCTGGAAGACGTGAGGCATGGTCAGTCATGTCTCTGTAACGGAAGAGCTGTGTTTGCTGCTACTATGCAAATTATTTCCCGTTTTTTGCAGATCGTTCTTTTAAATCTACATTAAAATCATACAAATTTGAAGCTATTTTCCAGATTCCCCAGGTATTATTCTTCCACAGAGCCTCAGATTTGTACCAGAGAAATGATTTATTGGTGGATCTGCCTAGGACTGCTGCAGGGACGCTATGGATTAAACTCAGTTCTCGCAATAACATTATAAACACTATAAAGGAAAAGTTGGAAACCCTTCAAAGTCTCTGCAAAACTCTGCAAAGACTCTTAGAAACGTCTGTCTTAGAAACACTTGGAGAAGGGACGAAGGGCAAAAGAGGGAAAGAGAGGTTGATAATTGCTTTCAGTCAAGCTTGTCTTCATCTCCCTGTGATTATCCAAAGCTACATGTTAATCTGACAAATGATGACACAGCAAACTCTTTCAATCTGGGCAGGACACGACAAGCCCAGTTATTACTATTAAACCGTAGATAGTGAAAAACTAGAGGGAAACAGTCAACAAACATGTGCCTAAAGTTTCATCCTGAAAAACATCATCAACTTTCCTTTCTGTTTTTTAATTGACCTGTTACTCATCAGAAGTATCTAAAGAACTTTTTCATTGACTCTTAGGAGAAATAACTGAAGCTACAAAGGTGCTTGTGTGAAAGGAAAAAACAGGTTCATGGAGTCAGTAGTAGTTTACTTGTTGCCTGTAGCTTAGCCTCCAGTTAGCAGGAGCTAGCTAAAGCTAAAAAGTGAAAATAGTTTAGTCATATTTATATTGTGACACAATGTGAGTAAACTTCTAAGCTTGTAATGTGAAACTAGACATCAAATCAATTATTAAAATATGTTTAAGTGTTATTTGGTTTATTCGTACAGTATAATTAATAATGGTGCTGACTGTGGTTTGTCTGTCGTGACTCGTCGTCGCCACATCAACAGAACCAAAAGCTTCAAAGCTGCTTTTGAATTTGTTTTTTTTTTCCATCTTTCTTTTAGCCTCCGGCCATATCTCCACTTCAGCAACTCTTTCTGTTCTCGGCGACAGACTCTTCAACCATAATTTGCTAATCAGAGGTGTGGAAATGTGTGTTCAGCCGGTGAAAAACATGCACAGGAAGGGAAACAGAGTCAAGTCGTCACGCTTGTTATCAGTGCTCACAACGTTTAATTATTACAGCTCGATTAAAGCTAAAATGAACTGATACGTATAACGTAATAAACTGCTGCTTAAATTTACCTCTAATCATGAGAGAAACTCATGAGTCAGAAGTTTATTTTGCCCGTCCCTCGACTGATAATGCGTTTTTTGTCCTTTTTTTAGGGACACATCAGGAGGTGTTAGCATTCACGTGGTCACATGTGGTTAAGTATAAATGGTGTCATAGACATCACACTGATGGTTTGATACCGCTGCACTAAGTGTGTTTTTGCAGGTTAGGTGAACTGGCCCTTTAAGAGAAGCAATTCAAAGACTTGTGGAGCCTTGTTGGCTGTAAGTGCTTACAACCTGCTTGCTGTCAGGTGTAGTGGTGGTTGTAGGGTCACATGTAGTTCATAAGTAGATCTCTCGAGGTCATCTCAAGATTTATCGGCAGCTCTGACCAGAGGTCAAGTGAAGCTGCAGGTTACAGCATCTCCCAGAATAACACGACCTCTCTGAGGAGAGGGTGTCGCTGCAGTTTTTCAGGTCTTCTCCCCTGGATCCCTCCAGAGCGGCTGAGGTGTTAATCACAAAACTGCTGAGTTTGAGTCCACAGACAGGAGGAAGATATACGTTAATTTAGTCAAAGTAATGATATCATAGCCTTAAAACATTTCATACTACTAAATACTGCAGGTTAAATTAATACTCACAGTGTCAAAGAGTCCTGGTTAGACTCTTTTTTTTTTTGTCAGTTTCATGCTTTCACATTATCTGAAGAATTAAATATTAATGCTAAGCGTTGAGACTGGCTCGTTGTGCCATTAAGCAAAAAGACTGTAACTTCACTGTCTCCATTAAAAAGTAGAATATTTGACCTTTAGTAAAATAGAAAGTACAAGAACTTTAAGAGTGGAGTACAGAAGTGGAGAAAATGAACTTTACAAAATTAAATTCCCACAAAAAAGTGAGAGAGACTGAGCTCAACAAATTAATTCCCACACTATCACATCAGATAAGTTACAGTGTAGTCTGCTGGTTCACTAAACAAACAAACTGTTTTTATTTTTTATATTGAATTTAAATTTTCTATCTCATCAGGAGACAGTTCCGGTTTCCAAAGGGTTACAAACCTTTGCACACGCTGCCATCTAGTGTCTGACTGTGAGTAGTACACCACTGAGGAGCCCGACACACTTCACACATCTTAAGCCTTAACATCAACATGTTTTTTAATTAGCATGTAACCAAAATGAAATCTTTCCTTATTTGATTTATGTATTCATTTTTTAATTTGATCAGGATTCGGTTTGACACTGAATAAATCGGGGTGAAGACAGGTCGCTGCATAAATATGTAGTTTGGAAATATTTCGATAGTTTTTCTGGACTTCTACCTGAAGTATGAACTTACTAAACTCATACTTTAATCAATAATTAAATTTAAATAAAATAATAAATAATAATAAATAATAAAATAATTTATTTAATTCAATAAAAGGTCTTGTTGTGTCCAGCATCGACCTGTTCATCAACAAGTCCGTGTGAAGAGCAGGGGGCGCACAGCGGCAGTATATCAAGCAGTATTTCCACTAAAACGAGCGCACGCAAAAAAAAAAAAAAACCCGACTCCATGAGATGCGCACCTCAAGATCTGTGTATATATCTGCTAATAAGAAAAAATCCACAGTGAAGGAAACATTTCAACAAATGAAGTGAAGCGAGTAACGTCATTACGCTGATGTCGTAAAGATGTAAAAAATATATACTCGGAATATTAAAAATACAGATGATCATATATCATCATACCGACACAAACGCACCATGAATCTTTACCAGAACCTCACAGGAACATTATGATAAAACTCAGGAGGGAAACGTGGTTTGTGTGTCTGCACGTGCGCCTGCTGGAGTGCGTGCGCAGCGCACGCGCGTTGAACGTAGGTTCGGGGTGCGTGTGCGCGCAGGCGAAGGATCGCCGAGCCGAGCTCCACCGTGCAGCAGGAACAAGCCGCCAGGCGCGCAGGAGAAGCCGCAAAAAAAAAAAAAAAGAAATTACAGCAGTCGCTACTTGAAACTGCGAGGAGAGCAGAGGAGCGTCGGAACTTCAGCGTACACGGTAAGATCAGCCGCGTCCCGCACTTTTCCTGCTTTTCGCTCCAGAAAAAGCGTTTTGGCTGCTTGTGGTGGTTTGGTTAGATTTTTTTTTCCTGCCTTTTGTCTTTTTCCTCCTCTCCATTTGGGGACCCGGGGCGCACGCTGCATGATGACTGTAAGAGACAAAAGATTCAGCAGATTTGTTGGGAAATAATCTGAAATATCACAAGAACGAGGCGGAACTGGATGATTGAGAAAACAAAGAAGAGAAATGAGAAATGAAGTCTTAATCTTTTCTCCCTTTTCCAAATGAAAAAAAAAATGTGCACGAGCTTCAAAAAGGGGTGTGTAACACGCGCCTCGGTCTCAGACACAGATTCTCGTTTTTGCGCACGGGAGCGTCTCATCACGCGCTCCACGCGCCCTTTATTATTTATGAATTGCCCCCAAAATTTTTTACGGTTATGTAATTATCACGAGCTGCTTCACAATCCTCTCATATGTTACATCCAGTGAAGAGTTCAGCATCAGCAGCCAAGAAGACCCTCCACGGCTCGCCCCACCTCTTTGTCTGTGTGGAGGTGTGACACACACACGCACACACACACACACACACACACACACACACACACAGACACACACTCAGCGCCTCTAACCAGGTTACGCCGTGATTCAGATGAATTATTGATCTCACATTTCTGTTTTATTGCACTGAGAGGAAAAAGGAGGAGGAGAGGAGGGGGGGGGGGTGATGGGGACTTGGGAAGGGCTCGTGGGATGAGAAAGGGGTGAGGGAGGATTAGAGGTGCACCCCCCGCTGCGCACACTCTTTAAGTTCATCCTCACACTCCGCGTCGACGTCGGACGTCATTTGTGCAGCGAGTCAAACTTTATTAAAACATCGTCTGTCGGTTAATTGTCTGGTCCTTTGTTTGCCGCGGCGCGCATGCGCACTGGGTGTTGGGTGGGGATGGTGGAGATGCCACTTTGCCTGTCAATAGGATGGAGACGAAGAGGAAACGTTCAAGATGTTGGTTTATTAATTTATTCCGGAAAAAGAGATTGAGATCAGAAAACGAGCAGTGTCACGTGAAGCTGTGAGATTTTATTTGTGTGTGTGTGTGTCTGTGTCTGTGTGTGTGTGTGTGTGTCTGTGTGTGTCTGTGTGTGTGTGTGTCTGTGTGTGTGTGTGTGTCTGTGTGTGTGTGTGTGATGCTGTGTGTCTGTGTGTGTGTGTGTGTGTGTGTGTCTGTGTCTGTGTGTGTGTGTGTCTGTGTGTGTCTGTGTGTGTGTGTGTGTGTGTCTGTGTGTGTCTGTGTGTGTGTGTGTGTGTGTGTGTGTGTGTGTGT
>JAUYWH010000009.1:18769432-18820141 GCA_034779795.1 Ctenopoma multispine | reverse complement strand
TGTCTGTGTGTGTGTGTGTGTCTGTGTGTGTGTGTGTGTGTGTGTGTGTGTGTGTCTGTGTGTGTGTGTGTGTGTGATGCTGTGTGTGTGTGTCTGTGTGTGTGTGTGTGTGTCTGTGTGTCTGTGTGTGTGTGATGCTGTGTGTGTGTGTGTCTGTGTCTGTGTGTGTGATGCTGTGTGTGTGTGTGTCTGTGTGTGTTTGTGCGTGTACTGTGTCTGTGTGTGTGTGTGTCTGTGTGTCTGTGTGTGTGTGTGTGTGCGTGTCTGTGTGTGTGTGTGTGTCTGATGCTGTGTGTGTGTGTGTGTGTGTGTGTGTGTCTGTGTGTGTGTGTGTGTGTGTGTGTGTGTGTGATGCTGTGTGTGTGTGTCTGTGTGTGTGTGTGTGTCTGTGTGTGTGAATGGAGTCCGTGTGATGGTGAATCTAATGATACACATCAGTACATTATGTTTGTACGTGTTTAGATGAATCAGTTATTTCATCAGTGGGAAAATAAAACACACTGATTATGACCGTGTTTAATATTTGATCTTGATATCATGCAGAAACGATCTGGTTCCTGGTTTGCTGCTGTTCTTTGCTTCGTGTGACTTCACATGTGATATTTCTGGGTTTTAATGCAGTTTCTCTGTGTTTCATAAAAACACATAAACTAAGCTCATCAACACATTTTTGTAGATCAACCACTGAATCACCTGTTTCAGGGTTTAAAATGAGCTCGTTTACAGATGAGTGCATCACTTCTTCTCTGGTGATAATCTAACACTCTGAACGGGGTCATTCTGCATATTGAGGACAGCTACGTTTCTCTTTAGTTGAAGTAAAATGTGCTTGCAGATGTGAGTAACACACCTGAACATGTTTTTAGTGTGCTTCAGCTTTCTATGTATTACCTTAACTCTCTTGCACGAGTGCAGTTTAATTTGTATTTATGGATCATTCTGATTGGCTCGTACACTGCCATGAACTGGGACGTATGATTCTGCCTCCGGGACGTTTGACATATGTCTTTTCCTTCTGTTGCATATGTTCCACTCTGCTCACTGTGCATTAAAGGAACATAACAATTTACAAGTTAACAGAAAAACTCAGAATATAACATATCACGATATAAAAAAGTCATGATGTCAGTGGCAGCACGTTGTAGCTCAGTCGTACTGTAGTGTAACGTGTTGCATCGACTGTGGCACCGTACTGATGTGTCCCGTTCTCATAAATCCAGCTCGGAGTCCGATCATTCATCCTCCTGGACGGCGACAAACAGCGACCTGATGAGGAGTTATGACGGTGACGCTGTCAGCTGCTCAGCGTGTGTGTGTGTGTGTGTGAGAGTGGAGACACCTTCCCTCATTCTCTGTATGTCACACACGCACCACGTCTCTTTCTCTTTTTATACGCAGTATAAATATAAGTGGGGGTCGTCCACATATTTTTGTCTGTATAGGTGAGTTAGACAGATTAGATCACGTGTGCGTGAGGCCTCCCTCGTCCTCTATCTTCTTCTGTCTTATAATAGGTAGATAAACAGGTTAAATCAACCATTGTTGAGGAGCCAGTCAGTCACATGATCAACAGGCTCACTTTCATGCAACACAGCGTTTTGTCTTAATTACACCATCGGCCTGCTGTGTGATTCAGACTCAGGCTCATTTTCTAACAGCAGAGGAGATGGAGCAGGACAAAGGGAGGCCGCAGCTGCAGCACACAGCGTGTGAGTGAGTGCGCAGAGGAAGGTGGGGAATGGATGCAGTTGCTGGTTGAGTCACCACTGTTGCTATTACTGTCACTACTGCTTCATACATTCATGCACTTCTTGCATTTATAATGCAACTCGTGCAGTGACAACCATCTTAGTAACTGCCACATGAATATATTGTAAATGCAAATCATTGTTGATGAGGATTGAACAAGCTTGCATGTTGCATTGATCCTGCATATTTTGCAGCAGCTACAGTGGCTGCAGCTACACACACGACTGCAGTATATCCAACATGTCCGACTGCACAATTTGCAATGCAACAATTTCTCGAGCCCAGGCTTACGAGAAGAACACAGTGGGCTGTCGGAACGGGGTGTAAGTAATAATCAGTGAAGGTTCCACTTCTTACAGGACTGTTGTTTGGCATATTCTTCTATTTTCGGTCCTGCTACATTATAAAACACAATTAATAAGTTATAGTTCGTACTCAGTTCAAACACTGACACAGCTGGAGGAGAAGGCTCCTGTTTGGTTTGAAGGAGGGAAGTTTCCTGGAACGTCGCCACTGTTAGACAGACCAGGTAACAACAGTGCAAAGGTTGGATGGTTTCATTCTGTGCGATCAGTCCGTGAGCTGCGGGGAAACAGCTTTTAAACGTGATAAGACTTTCAGACTTTGCATGTGTCCAGTCTGCCTCTGTTTGATAACTGAGCAGTGACCCGGCCTGACAAGAATGAGGAAGTTGGATGTTTCAATTTCCTGACAAAGAAAGCGTGACAGCATGTATTAAGGGACTGTAAACACTTATAAGAGTTTATTTATAAGCCATGTGACAAGTTATCAAGAATTTAAATTTCACAGCAACATAGTTATCAGAGTTTATTCCTGACAGTCTTTTTTTAGACGTATGACATCGATGACATTAACACTAATGTTACACTTACTCAGAGGCTTTAACAGATAAATTCATCCATCAAATTTATATAACGTTATTGCATTGAGCAGTATAAGAAATGATTTGTAACATTGCTCACAGAATCCTGTTAAGTGAAAGTGGCCACTTGTAGTGTCAGCCTCTGTGTTTCTCTGTGTTTCTAGTGGCTGGCCGATGTTTTAAGCATAAAGAAATGGTGAAGAACGCAGAGCAGAAGTTGGATATTTTACTTTGCTGGATGGGTGAATGGGCAACATATGAGCTGTCATCATTTAAAATGTGATGGTGCTTGTATCTGTGAACTTGTTTTTTTTTTGTCCGCCCCCTGCTGGTCAGAAATAGATGTATTCAGCTTTAAAAATAATGTTTTCATGATGATCCTCATATCTGCAGATATTCAAGGTTTTAAGGTTTTCTTTTGTTTAATCAACTTAAAGATAAAATCGTGGCTTCAACATAAACACTAACATGATTTTACAAAAGCTAAACTTGTGTCTTTGACCTGGGGTTTGATGTGTCTTACAGTCAGTGAAAGGACCCCTCCTCATGTCCCTGCCTGCTCCAGTGTAGCCGGAGGTTTGATGGCGGTGCAACATGTCCTCGTCCTCGGCAGCTCTTTCACCATGAGCGCCATCTGTCACATCGCGCCTCGTCTTCTAGGAAATTACAGCTCAAACTTGGAGCGACAGCGTTATCTGATATGTAGCCTGACGGGGCAGGGATGAACTCAGCAATCTCAGCGCGCTCTCTGCTGAATCCCAAATCCACTTACTAGTCGCCCTTGTGGGTCTGAAATCATTTGACGGGGCAGATAAAGGGACAATCTGCCCATGTTTCCTTCACCAACCTGCCATCTTATCTGTGGAGGAGACAGATTTCATCCTAACAGCGGAACAGACAGTGGACGGTTGCTAGTTATGATAGACTTTAATGGCCAAACACTTTCACGTCAGACTTAAATCTGGATCTGGCAGCTGCTACTGCAGAGTAATTTATATGAAAGAAGTTCAAACTGTGGAGTGTTGATATGCTCTTTTCAGCTCTTTAACACCTGTGCTTTCACATTTTTACAGAGATTTGATTCGCGGCTCAACTGCAGCCTTAGTAAATCCTGAGAAAAACTAAAGCTGTGGCGTTGGCTTCTGCTGAGGCATTTCTGTTATAGTGTGCAGTCAGTAATTAACTGCTGCAATATGTGCAATATTTATAAAATCATATCTGCTGTTGTTCTGTTAGTTTAATATATAATTAAATGCACCTCTTTCCTATAGCTACTACCCAGACTTAAATCTCACCAACTATTGGATACATTACCACAAAGTCTTCTAGCAGACATTCATTGTTATGAGAGTGTGCTGATCTGAGAGGGGGCCTGAATAACTTTGATGATCCTATGAGTTTTCCTCTAGTCTGAAAATAATGAAATGGAACAACAGAGTTTAGATTCGTAGGTGCTCGGCCTCCTTGTGTTTCCGCTGCAGTCCCAGTTCTGTCAGCTCCCATCAGTGAGGGAGAGAGAAGAAAAATTACAAGAATATCTCTCTCTGGATTTTTGTTTTTCTTGAAGTGTGAGACGTGATCAGGGGCCTGTCTGAAACACTCAGCAACGTGCATGTGTGTAAGTCAGAAATCAGTCAGCGAGGAGGTGGTTCTGTGTGTTTTCTACATGAGAGAGATTACAACGCTCCATATCTGACTATAGTTGATGGCCTAACAGCACAAATATAATACAGCTGTATGTCAGATTTATCTCATTAAAACTAATGCATTCATTGATCATTTATCTTTTTAATAAAAATACTATGACAATCAGTTTTTGAATAAAATGTGTTTTATGGCAAAATGTGTTAAATTAAAACCCGTTTTAAGAAACTTTAAAACATTTATTTTATCCTTTTGATAATGATTAACATGGCTAATATGATTATCTCATTACACTACTTCACTTCACTACCTCACATCACAGATCAATTAGAGGCCGTCTTGCACTGTGTGTGCCTTCGACCCTCCAGTCTGCCTGTGTGGGGCTTGGCTCCCCCCCCCATGGCTCTTTTTGGGGTTAGCTGGAGTTTAGAGTCGACTTTGTCCCATCTCCTTGTCTGGCCTGCCGCTCGGCGGCGCTTACTGCAGGGCTGCCCTCTCTCTCTCTCCCTCAATCTCACTGTCTCACTGTCTCTGGCTGGGGACAGCGGACGCCCGCCATGTCCGATCTCACTCCACTGGCGTCTGGCCCCGAGTTGCAGACGCACTGGTGACAGGGGTCATTTAGATGCCACGCTGAGAGGGCTAGTTTAACCAAGCCAGCAGTCAGACGGATACGCAGACAGACAAATGCAGGAAAACAAGGCAGGGGTGGATGTCTGAGTCTGCAGCTCTGATCTAAGTAAGAAATAGATGCAATTGTGTTGTGAGAGCTCAGCCTGAAGCCAGTTTTAACTGCATGTCCGTGTACTCAAGTCCAGTTTCTGATGCAATTTTAAGGTCACAACCAGAGTTTCTTTCTTCAGCTTGAACTCTGGCTGATGTGCAGCTCGTTTCTTTGTCACTTCTGGTGACCTGTGACACCAAGAACGACAATGTTGTTTCCTCTAAATAATGTACAGATTACTGCATTAGACTTGTTAGTATAGGAAAGTCTGCTTGGGCAGCAGCAGCACATGATAAGGTTTGTGTTTTTATTTTCATTTTTTGCTTGTGAACTTACAGCCTCCTGTAGGCGTCAGAGGAAATGTTTCTTTCCTTCGTGCCACATACAGTATTTATGAGAAGATATTAGAGATGATTCCAAAGGAGGAGATTTATGTTTTCCTGTACACTTGGATCTAGCTGGTAAAGCGGATCATAAACATCACAGAAAAGTCCCCAGAAAGCAGTCAGGAGTTATAACCCCGATTCCTGGGCTCAGAGAAGGGGGGATGAGAATATCAAAAGGATTTTTATAACATACAGCTTGTGTCCTCAGTTCTTATTGACCGAGGCATAAAATGCCCAAACTGACTGTGCAAGACGTAAATATTTACAGGGTAGGGGTAGTATTTTATAATGTTTCAGCACATCACTGAGGAGCGTGAAAGCCCCCACACTGCACTTAGAAATGTGAGCGGTCAGTTAGGATCCACGTTGTTTTATCTCATTGTTAGACCTCAAACATGGTTCACACAAGTATGCAGACGTTTAGGGACAGTTGCTTAGTTGACATTCGTCCATGGACACCATGTTCATTAACTACTGTCATGGAAATGCTCTTCACACTATGAATGACAAATCTCAGGCGCAGCAACAGTTACCATTCATTGTGGGTGTAAACCTGGTGTATTCAGTCAGTTCATCCAGGGGAAAGTTGAGAAGCAGCCAGATGAGCCCAACTGGATCATCTGTATTCCAGCAGAAACTGAAGCATTTGTCATTGGTTGTGTGAAAGTAGCATTAGCATTCAATGCGTATTCAGCTTGTTCACCTCCACAGGTGCACAAGAGTGCACATTGAGTATGTTCAGGGATGCGTGTTGGTGCCGGCTGGGCCAGGTGGCGCCATGTATGAAACATGTTTGGGGCTCTAGTTGAAAGAAAGAAATAGTTTCAGTTCCAGATGATACAGGCAAAATAGAAGTAAGACTAATGGCCACACAATTTTATAAAAACTTTGATGATGTATGATCACCTGACAACAGCAACAACAAATGTTTAGATATGATATGTATACACAGTTTAATGCATCGAAGTGAAGCTAGAAACTCATCTTCCCTCTGTGATGAAGTCAGACTATTTTCAATTCAGTTTATTTATATATATATGTATTTATATAAATCACGAAAGAATCCTCTAAAGGCACTTTACAGTTAGATAAGAGTATATAATCATACAGAGAGAAAATCCAACAATGCCCTCTGAGCAAGCACCGGGAAAACCAGGAAAAACTCCCTTTAATGGAAGAAACCTCCAGCAGAACCAGCGTCAGGATGGGCGGCCATCTGCCTCGACTGGCTGGGGTGACTGGACAGAGGAGAGAGAAAGACAGCTGACAAAATAGCAACAGCAAAGCATAAACAGGACAATACAGCAGCTTCGTCATGGAGCCGGACAGCAGGACCTGGCTCACTGCGCCATCTCCGATGATAAGGACCTGCAAAAAGGATAGAAGGGTTAAAATAATGTAAAAAAACAAACTAATAATAAATGAACATGATCTCGTTGGCAGGTCTAAGTCTACAGTAAATACTTCCTAAGCAATAATTGAGACTGAAGACTACATTTTCCCTTTCGTACATGTGAGGTGAGCAGTGGGTAACAACGCACTGATACTGGAGGTGTGATGTATTTGGTAAAATACTGTGAGTGTTGGTGGAAAACAAAAAGCTTCCTAAAAAGCAAAATAGTAAAAAATGATGGTCAGTGATATAAAATGTGCACCATTTGCAGTCAATGAGCCAAAACATGCAAGACGACAGATAGTCTTTGAAAATCGAATTCACATCACAATTACTCATTCTTTTCCCAGAACGGTCTCAGAAATATAACTTGGCGCTGCTCCTTTCTGAGAAACCTGCTCTGGTCGCCAGAGCAGCCCTGCAGAGATATCGATTGATGGAGGACCATGTCTGGCTCTGGGTGAAAGCCAGGGGCCTCTGGGATCTGTGCAGACAGATGGAAAGGAGGATGGTGTGGGACACTATAATGGCAGAGCTGCTAGTGGTGGGCTTGACGCTGCAGTGCTATTGATTGACACAAGAGATAGAGTCCTCCAAAGCCGAGCTGAAAGCAAGACAAAGAGAAAAAGGAGAAATATTCTGCTCTGAAACAAACCCAGAGTGGTGTTGGTAGCCAAGTGAAGCCTCTGTCCCGAGGTAATAAGTGCAGATTGTATCTAGCTCTGTAATATTTGTGGTAATATCACTGGAGTGGGACAGTGCTTCAGAATAAGAAAGATAAGCAGTAATTAGAAATCTCCTTAGTCCCATATCTTACTCCATCACAGAAATATATCATCTCTGGTTGCTGTCACTTAAGACAACTTCTAAATGTTTTACTTTTACAAGTATAAAGTTGCATTTTTAGCCATTACGACACTGAGCTTATATTGACATCAAATAAAGTACACAAGCGTTTTGTCAGCTGTACTTCCTCTTGCATGTACCAAAAACTGATGTCAATTCAATGCAAATAGCAATCAGGAAATCAAATGCAGAAGAGAAGTAACAACACAGAAGGAACTATTCTTCTGCTGAATTTGCTATAAGCTGTTCTGGGCAGTGGTGTCAGATAAATGCGATAACCACTTTTGAAAAAGTTTGCCAAACACAAACACTACAGATCTCAAACCAGTCGGGTAATTCTGACTCAGAGTCAGTTAACCCTAACCTACCGAGCTCACAGCTGTACTGAAAGGTATCAGTGACAAACTAAATCTCTCTGTTTGCTTTTTACGTTTTATACCAACACATGAACAACAGATGTTGAAATTCACAAAATGAGCATCAACAGTGTGGTTTGTGTGAATTTCCCCAACAAATCTCTAGCTATCGACGGTCACATTTTTCAGACGACGTGTGAGCTGTTGCTTCATTTCTCTGTAGCTCGGTTGAGCTCACTTACTCACAGTTCCTCGTCATTTGACACTGAACACCTGTTCAGGATTTTCAGGTATTCTTTTGTTCTCTATGTGTGCTTAAAACAAGACAGAAAAAAAGGGAGGTATTCAAATAATACAAAGAGCAAAGCTGCTGTATATTATTGATAACATGCAAACACAGCTGAGGACACAAAGGCCTAGTCTTCTTCTTCATAGCACAGTCCACAGTACTGCATAACACAAACAGTGGTCATGACACGATGCACATATTTATGGCTTTTTTTTATATTGTCTGTTGCTTAAATTAGTAAAAAAAAACCTTCAACATATGTTGTGGTGTATTCAAATCGAGGAGATGACAGCATCCGCATGATTTGAGTTATTTGCGGAGTTTGTTGTTTTGTCCAGTTTGCATAAGAGACACCACCATATGTTCTCTAATTAGGTAGTTTCCACAAGTTGCCAGGTCACCAGCAAAGCAAGAGTCAACAGGCAATCCATGTATATGACTGGTGTATGCGGCTGATTCGCTATGTCTTCGCCCGCCTTGAATAAGAAACACGCAGCTTGTAAAGGGGACGAGCCTTTTCATTTATATTCAGCAGCGCCTGCCAAGAAAAGATGCAGAGACAAGATCACGATTCCTTTGAAAGAACATAAACCGAGTATTTGACAGCATTTGAAGTCTCCTGTCTTCACGGCGTGTATCTGAGACTGGGCGGTAGTAGTGTGTGTGGATTATTGGCAGGAACCTTTGATGGAGTGGAAGATAGAGTCGGCTGTCACAACAGTGACCGAAGAGTCTCTTTGAAATGACAGAGAGGACTAATACATCTACCCTGTGTCGAGTCTGACTCCGCTCGGGGTCCATTTTGGTTTAATAATATGTGAAGTATATTAGAGCTTATCTTACATGTACAGCATGTGTTCCTGCTCAAAATGGCTGCCGTACCATCAGAGAGGACGGCAGACTTTGCCGTGAGGCCCTTAGTGAAGGACCAGCAACAACTTGCCAGATGGGAAAATGAACATGACGGCGATGAAGTAAAAAGAAAAGGAAATTAAAGTCTGCTAGTGAAACTTCATATTAGCACATATTGTCAAGATCGTCTAAGAATGAAAAACAAGCTTTGGATTCAAATGAACATAGTCATTAATATTCCCAGAAGCCGTCTGAAAACTGACTCAGTAATTAGAAGTAGGACAAACTGAGAAAGAAATGGACCTCACATTAAACCGAAGCTTTTATGGAGATATCAGTTTAGCTGTTGATATTCTGCCAGCTAACTGCAGACATTGAAAATTTACATTCGCATGCCCTTGTCACTGGTCTCTTTCAGTTGGGCACAGTTAGAATGGAAGATTTTTTCTGTTTGTACACCTGATTTATTATGGTCTCAACACAACTGACAAAATGGCTGAGAGTGGCATGAAATGAGAGTATGAGCGTTTATCGATGGGTATTAATCCACATTTACACCAACAGTTAGGATGTATGACTGTAGAGTTGACATTAAATTTAAGCTGAATTACCTTGATCAATGGATTTGGTTCACTTTGGTTAGCTTTAGGACTTTTTGCATAATTACATGCCAAGTGGATAAATCAGAGAGAGTTCCCCTGTTATAAAAAACTCCCTTTAACAGAAGAAACCCCCAGGGCGGGTGGTCATCTGCCTCGACAGGTTGCGGTAAGTGGAACAACAAGCAGCAGACGAGACGCTGGGCAGGTTGGTTGGGCCAGTAAATGCAACTGGAATCATGCAGCTTTGTGGCCAAACATACCTGCTGAAAGGAACAGAGAGGACAGAGCGCAACTACGGGAGAGTAAACACAAAGTTAATGACAAAACACTACTATCCTGCTTAACTTCAAATGAATCACCTTCTAACAAGGTGGATGGGACAAAGCTGGATTCGCTGGCGAATAGCAAACCGTTGACATAACACTATAACACAGTAGGAAAAACATTCAGCCAACTAAAGACTGAGACCACCTAAACTACTGTAGTGTTTCAGTAACTCTCCGAGGAATCATAATGACACTGTAGACAAGTTGCAATTTTCTAATCAGTAGTTAAGTGATGCACAAAAAATTCAGTCGAGTAAATTCAATGCATTTGAGAAGTGTGTACAGTGGAGGTGAGTTAAAACAATCTGCTGTTCTCAGCTGTATGAGAACCTTCAATATGGCTGCCAGGGGATGCATTATGTTAGCTGAAAGCCCTCAAACATGCAACACGACGAAGGCAACGCAGAACAGCTGGTCAATGACACACACTGTGTGTCTGAAGGACAGACAGTACTGGTCATTGTGTGGGTGTAGACTGTTTTCTGTAAAGCAGGGAGCGAGCAGACATTGTGGTATGGTAGGAAGTGAGAACAGTTTGTACTGTTACTGTGTGACTAATGCAGTCGGTCGACGCAGTGGTGTGGATTCAGCAAACTTATATTTCCTTCCTGTCGTTTGACAGGTACATGTTCTGTTTTATTCTAAATCAACGACTGTACAACATCATTCTAGAAATTATTATTTTATCATCCACATTGCAACATGTGCGGCGTCTCCTGCTCCTTGTTGTTGCGTCTCCTCTTCACGCTCACCCCAGCCGGTCGAGGCAGATGACCGCCCACTCTAAGCCTGGTTCTGCTGGAGGTTTCTTCCGTTAAAGGGAGTTTTTCCTCCCCACTGTTGCCTAGCGCTGCTCGAGTGACACTGTTGGGTTTTCTACATTATTCTGTATATTCTCTAATGAGGTGAGTTCTGCTGTGATTTGGTGCTGTGTAAATAAAGTTACATTGAATTGAACATGTTTTTTTTGCATCTGACTCTCCAGAAGCTCAAACGTATGTAAAAATTAGATGCAGCCCTTCGCTCAGCTGAGAAGCACTGCTTAAGTGAATATTTTATGGAAAACAACAGATAGTCATTGATATGCTGCAGACGCACGAGCCACTAATTTGAATGGCCGTGTACCAGCTGCTGCTGTGTGGTGCTGTCCACTTTCACACTCAAAATGATTGTGTCATTTTAGTCCAAATTAACAAATTGATAAATTTGTAGCACAAATTGTGTCATATCAGTCCAGCGCAGGACATATGCACATCATACAAAGTGAAACTTCTACTAGCTCACAGCAGCCTAATCGCTCTCGGCTCTCTGTGGCAGCAGCTGCTCTCTCAGCACTTCACCACTTCAGCTTGTGTTTGGTTCCCTCCTTTGAAACGTAGAGACAATATTAATAAACTGGTATAAATAAAGTGCTTTGGCAGATCCGCTGGTATGAAAACATCGGGGTGTTTTGGTTACACTTTGCAGCTGTCTTAATTGAGAGGATTCACAGTGCCTTCACCAGATTGAGTGGACTGCAGCGTATTACACGATTTAGTAGACGGAGGGGCAGGTTGCCAGGCTGAAGACATTCAGAGGTTTGGCAGCATCCAGAGCTGCACTCGAGGGGAAAGCCAGCGTGCAGCTCCGTGCTTTAATTATCACTGTCTGCAGCCACTGATATATTACCGAGTCACACTATGCTGATTTTTGAGGACTGATATGGTTCGAGCTGAGGTGACATGTACGTTGTTAACATTTAGTTTATCTGCAGATTTATTAGTTTTCCTCTTGAAACTGCGCCCAACATTATTTTCTAATAGCAATCTGGAACGGTGTTGCTCATAGTTAAAAAGTCTGTGAAGCTTGTCAGCATCAGTGTTTTGGCTGTACTGAACAAACACAGCTCTGTTTTTAGTGGATGTATAAATAGCACGGATTTTCATCCTTGACCATGATGCTAAAATAACTCGACTTAAAAGTGGTGGTAAGTTCTGTCGTCGCTTCTGTTTATGTATCGAAGCTGTTTTCAGTGCACACACACACACACACACACACACAGCCAGTTCCTCCCATGTCGATTCACCTCTGGACGCAGCGAAACCAAAGAATCTCACCACACTGTGTCACTGCGACAAGCCGAGCAACCAACCTGAACAAGTGTCTTCTTGTTGCAGTGTGTGTGTGTGTGTGTGTGTGTGTGTGTGTGTGTGTGAGTGTATCAACTCATGACCAAGAAGCGGTTTTCAACTTTTATCTCCCTCTGGTCGTCTCTGAGTGAACTGATCACAGTTTCTACCAGATAAAGTTCTTTGCTCTCAAAATGGTGGCAGCTGCGCTCGTCCGTCACTTGTCCTGCGCAGGGATTTTAAAACCTGACCTTGAGCATTCGAGAATCCCCAGAGGGTCTCGGACCCTGGACAGTTCCCTGCGTTACACGGTTGGAAATCCTGCCTTTTACAATATACATCAAATATTAAATGAAACATACATTTTATATACAAAATAAATACACAGCTGGCAGATTGATGACGTACAACACATAAGTTCAGTCTGTAGCAGAACCATGTCACAGTTTAACACCAACTCTTTATACGACTCAAGCAAATCATTCCTGTCACAACAGTAAAACACAACGTTACACTAGATTAACTACTTTATATATTATGTTTATTGATTGGAGTTGGAAATAGATATGTTTATATATAAACTTTTTTATTCTAAGGGTTATAATAATTTCTGTTTTTTAAAATCAGGAATTTTTGGTTTAAATAATTTTGACCTTATTCCATTATATCAGCATAAACGGCACGGCCCCCCCCCCCCCCCACACACACAAATAAGGCCCTATGGTTTCATATAACCTTTAGTGAGACTGTGCTCAATCCATTACTGAACAATGAACACTACAGTAAGTGTTTCATTGCCTCCCAAATGTGTCAGGTGTGTCTGTTTCTTCGTTACGGATCAGCTTCGTCATTTCGGAGTATTTTGAGATCATTCTGAGGTAACATATCAGTAGCACAGTGTGATATCGTATCAGCTTGCAACTATCACATGAAAAGATAAAGGTAGTGGTTTCCTGTTGCATAATGTGTTCAGGCAAATGCTTAGTTCAGGTCAGTATCTTCACTTTCCCCCTTTGAGGAAACGAAGAGATAAATATTTAGTTCACGCCACTGCCGTTTTGCAAATGTGGGGACAGGACACATCTGAGCTTCCTCGTTGGATGCTGTCACGCAGACATCAGCTCCACACAGTGACCCATGAGAACAGCACAGCTACACTGCAAAAATAGATTCCCAGGTGTTCCACCATGGTAATGAGCATTTCTTAGTATTCAAAGGATTGTCCAGGTACCGGGACTGGGTCAGGGGGAGTTTCGAGGCCACATGACAGCTCTGTTCTGATAAAGAAAAGCACAGGTGTAAATAATAAAACTTGATGATGATGAATGAACTCCACGGAGCTTCTGGCACTGAGCCTAATGACTCCCTGTCACGCCGGCGTGGTTTTCTACAGGCCACAGGAATAGAGCTTAGCTAACGTTAATGTTATTAGCTTGTTGTTGTTCCAACAGGGCGAAAGCTCAAACATTAAAGGCAATAACATTTCTAAAGCAGAAAGAAGGCAAACACGTTATAATCAACATCATTAAAATGAAAAGCTTCCTACTCATCTGAAAAAAATGTTCTGTGTAATGTTCTTTACGCAAACAGAATATTAATTATTCATGTTGTAATTCATGGTTTTATCTGTTGTCCCAACAATCTGTTTCCAGGTTTATCAAGTCATATTTTAACGGATCTTTATCTGTGTGCACAACCCAGAACCAGAACAACCCATTTCTATACAACCAAGCTGTGAGCACAAAGACGTTTTTGTAAAGAACGTGAAGGTTTCCTACGAACATGATGAGGATATGTTGACAGCTAACATAAATGGCAAGTTATAGTTGGCAGTCTTCTCTCTGTCATGGATCACGTCATGTTATTTTGAGTCCTACTCTCCTACTTAAACATTCATCAAAATCATATCAATAATTTCAGCTTATTAACTTAATAGTTTTAATTCAGGGCCTTCGTTTGGATCAAGTAGCTGGTGAAAAATAACATGAGCCAGATTTAGAAGAACTATTACTTTAATGTCTCTGATACATATTTAATTAACATTTAGGTGAATATAGTTTTCGATTGGACGAGGTATCTACAGGGACTTAAAATAAATGCTTGGGCCATTTCTTGTTTTATCTAGCTTAAAAAAAATCGAATGCAGTTCTGGGACCATGAAGAAATAACACATGTAATAATTACAGCTAATGATGTTGTTTTCGGAAGGAAATGTTCTGTTTCAAGTGGACATGCTCCACTTTCTATTCCCACAGAGCCGTGATTTCCCAGAGGATGTGAGTCCTCTGAGGATTCTGCAGCTATTTCTGGAGAAAACAATGGGGAACATACATTTATGTGTAATGTTCATAAAGAGGTAAATACATTTCCTGCTTTGACAATTTGGAGCGAATTTAAACATTTCTCTTCCCCATAAAAGACAAATGTGAGGAAGATGTTCTGCTTTCTTATCTTGGTCTTTAACCACTCAGAGGATGTTAAGCTTCCTAGATTTGCTTTTGAAATCAAATCCGTCCGCATGAAGGTTTGTCAAGTTCACAACAAGCCGTACAGGAAAGAACCTCAGAGGAAAGTAATGGAAATGCGTTGGCTCCAGTCCAGGATAAATGGCGGAAATCAAAAGAAAGCAAACTGAGACGACGGTCAGCTGGTTCCTCGCGTTCATTGAATCCCATTTGTTTAAAGCTTCCAGTTTGTATATTAGGGAAGAATGAGCCTGAGAGCCAACACCTACAAACACAATCAATAGTTCCAGTTTATCTGTTTAGTTTGATATTTAACTCCACCGGTCCGGACCTTTTCCCTGCAGGCCCTCAGCCATTGTTATTGTCATTGATGCTGTCAGTCAGATTGTAGCGTTTAGATTTTCTTCCTGAACCAAAAGAAGCTGATTATGTGCAAATCGTGTGTATTTTGGATGGACCAGCTATCAGCTGTCAGACTTTACTTAGTTTGAGTTTATTGCTTTCATAGTCTTTGTTTTTACATTTGAGAGGTTGGCAGTGATTTTCCTGCTTCGTGAAAACTAACACAGGTTCAGGTTTATCGTACTGTACTGTGCAACCTTTATAGTGCCTGTAGATTAGCAAGCAAGAAAGCCAAAGATGCCACATCACCATCAGCGTGTAGGTCGGTTCTAGTGTGAATAAGTATTGTTCCAGCACATTATTCACACTTGTACTGAGTGATTACTTTGATACTTTGAATGTTCACCTGTCTCATCTTTAAAACCTCTGATGAGAATTTTAATTAAACTGCGAGAATAAAACTCTGCTTTGTACATCAACACAAAACTATCCTCACGTTGCTGCTGGATTTGTTTGAGGAGCATCGGCCTTAAATGCACAAGGTGAAGCAGATTTGTCAAAGCCGGGTCTGACATGGAAGCAGGACGAGGTGAATTTAGCTGACTGCTTAAAACCACTTTTGGGACAAAGAGAGGACGAGAAGAACAGATACAGATCTTTTGTAGATTTTATTTTAGTGTCTGATTTGATGACATTTTTACTACGTCTACAACTGACACTTATTTCCCATCGCGTCATCATCAGTGCAAACAATGATTATAGATACACCAGCGTCGTGTTTTGGTGAAACTGGATCAATCTGCACACAGGCTGCTGCATCTGTTACGGCCACACACGAAAAAAGCAGAGTATGCAAAAAATGTTTGTGACACACATAGTGACACACGTTTGAACAGCTGGCCGTGTGATACTGGACACGTAGGAGTGATGTGTTAACGGCAGCATCACATTAAATCACTTCCTTATCTGGATCTGAAGGAGCCACATGACGAGGAGTTCTGATAAAGTCTGATTTATGACTTAAAGTGAGACTTATGGACTTTGTTGTGTAGGAACATTCGGAGTTCAGATGACAGGAAATGCACCGGCAACTTCTTATTTCAGGACTGACAGCTTATCTGACAAGGTCTGAACAGTAAACACCACCCATCTGGTACCACAGGCAGTTAAGAACAAACACCAAATATGGCCTGACCCTGGGCTCGTGTTGATGGAGGAGAGAGAGGCGGAAACGAGGAGAAGGAACTTTTGTTTCTCTCAGGAAAAAGTCCTTGACTTAGGCCTATAGGCTGGATCATTTCAGCTGTTGCTTGATATTCAGTTTCTCAAGAATGCAGAGTCTGTGAAGTGTGTAGAAACAAGGCCACAGGTCACGTAGTGAGCTATGAATATTACCAGGACGAAACTCTTGAACTTGTCCAGCTCATTCATGCGGCCCGCGAGGACTCCCGCCCCGCGGCGTCTAGGAGAGCATATTCTACATCGCATGTTTTTCTCCTAAAAACAAGTGGTGACTCATGAAGCAGCCTGAAGGTGTGTGCTGTCAGTAGGTTTAGCATCAGCACCCCCACCTCGCCCCCTGCAGAAAACAACTGTTGCCTGGGTTGTTCAGTAGCTGTGCCTTACATTGAATCTCAGAGAGAGTTGACTGCACTCTGGTGATAACTGTGTCACTTCTAAAACCAATCAGCTGCAAAACTGATGATTTAGGAGGTGAAAATGTTTATAGGCATATAAATGTCTGAACATCTCTGTTGTTTTGTTTGAAGAAGGAAACCTGCCCCAGGATTCGTGCCGATCCGCAGACTGTCTCTCTCTCTCTCTCTTTAACTGTGAATGTTTGGGTGAATTTACTTTTGCAGCACAGGCCTCTTCTTGTTTTCTTTATATCAACCTTCAGGCTGATGGATGCCTGTGTGTGTTTGTGTGTGCTAGCAGAGAGCGGAGCCGTGCGCTGGTCAGAGGTCGCATATTTCTCAGACGCACTGTCCACATTTCTCATTAATAAACAGCGTGTGTGTGTTTGTCCCAGCACAAGCGTCAGCACTGCCTTCGTGGCCTTCTGCAGAAACACAGCCTGTCAAACTGAGGACAGCAACCTGTGTACACCACGTTTAGACTTGTTACTGGAAGAAACACCTCCGTACCCAGTGCTTGTACCCGAATACTAACTTTTTTAAGCAAACCCACAGAGGCACATTTCACAATCAGGGTCAGTTTAAGATTTTCTTTTAGCTTTTTTTTAAACCTGAGGGATGTCCCAAAGCAGCAGACAGGAAGTACAAAAGTTACCAAATTAAAACTGTGACAGAACATACATGAGCACTGAGCAGCACCTGACACTCCAACAGATGGTTTTGTTTTTCATTTCAGTTTCTTTGCAAACACCAACCAGGAAATAGTTGCCTGACAAACAGTGGCCCGTTAAATGAAATCAGAGTGAGTGGGGGCTGTAAAGTTGGCTGTGGTTGGCGTGAGAGTCTGTGCATGTGCACGTGCACGTTAACGCTCGGTTAGGGGAGACACAGAAACGTGCGACAAAACCACAAATGAAAGCGTTCAAGAACAACGTACGTTCTCGTTTCAGTTCAGGGTTGGTTGTGATTGAATCATTGCTGCAGCAGATCACAGAAGATAAAGTAGGGCGTGTTTTTATTTTCCTTCCACAAGCAGCAAAAGTCAGACTGGATGAAGGTTCTCAGGGAAAGTAGAACATCCCAGCATGTTCCACGGTGTTTGTAGGCAGCATCAGCTTTCATATTGTAGTGTGTTGAATCAAGTTACAAACCTTATTTTGTTATCAATTTAGAGACTTCAATTACTAATCATGTAGAATAGACAAAGAAATAAAGCTTTAAAGCTCTGAGCAAAACTGAAATGAATTAAAATGTCCGTGTACGCACGCTCAGTAAACATTATATCCTGGTTTCAGAAACGTGAATGAGCATTTATTCTGATTAGACATTACGAGTTACTGGAACTTTATTTATGTGTTCAGTCACTGTCTACTCGAGTGCATCCTCAGCTACACAACCAACGTGGTCAAACTGAAAGACACACGTCTGTGTGACGGACAACGCTCGGAAAGTTCACATGTTGACGAACACGATTCTGCTGTTGAGGTGAACAGCTTCTCCTGAGCGCCAGACATATCATGATCTGTGAGCTGCAGTTTGCGTGTGGGTGTTCGAAGGGATTGGAGTCTTTGCCTCTTTCAGAGGAAACAGCACAGTTTGATGTTCTGCCAGTGAACAGCAGTTATGTGTTGGATGCACTGCAGGAATCTTTTTTTAACCGCATCTGCCGTAAGCTGCTTATGAATATATATGTGTATATAGTTATACATTGCACTGTATATGGTAAATGCAGAGCTCCAGCAAACCGTACAGTGACGCGAAGACTAGCCGGCTTCACATCACTGCTAACAGACATGACTCACCAACATCATGTTTAAATTAAATGTACCAGGTTGGACATGAAACCGGCTGAGATGCATGTTAAAGTGGAAAACAGTGAGGTGGTTCTCATCATCCTTTAATGTTCACTGACGCTTCAACGCATCAGCCGTCCAGTGGTGAAGCAAATAGAACTAAATTCATTCTGGGTTGGCCATATCTGTCCCAAATCACAGCTGCAAAAGTAAAGGTCTGATCTCACTCCTCTATGGCTAAAGTTAACAATCAACTGTGGCCTTTTTTTCCTTTTACTGAAGCCTCCTTTCTCAATATATAAACATTTAACAACTTTACAAGTAAATAATTGATGTGAGTTTGAATGTGTTTGCTGCAGTGTTGTCACATTACACTCCATTATACTAGTATTTCTATACCGGCTCCCTATTCACACATGCACCTGCCCAACTCTCTGCACATCGCTGGTTCAGATCAGTTACAGTTTTAATTTGTTCTCAGTTAGCAAGAGATCACGGTTTAAGTTAACTTAGTCAGTTTGTGATTAAAACAACCTCAAAGTTAATAGGAAACGTGAAGCAAACAGCAGCTTGCAGAGACAAAGTCCAACATTTTGTTGACCTAACCATCAACTCTGACCTCCAGCTCTGTGTTTCCGTGAGAACAACACACTGTTTCCTCCTCTTTGTTTCAAAATAAAGAACCAAGAGGCAGAACTCCAGCTTCCACTAGAAAATCATTCATACCTGTTTGCTCTTATGCTGCCATTAGAGTGTGTCAAAGTCATTTTAATTAAATTTAATTCTGAAAATCTCAGCTATACTTAGTCCTGCTCTAACCTACAGTAGATGACTCAAACCAAATCACTGCTTATTGGGATTATCATTAAACAAAAGTCCTCATCCTCCTCTGTGTCGATGAACCTCCTGTTTAATACAGTAAAGTCGTGGTTTTACAAAGCAAATGTAAATTAGCTTCCCTGAGAATTATTGTCTCATTATAAAATGTGAAGAGAAGCATGTGTAAATGAGTCAGAGTGAGAGTCCATGGTCTTAACTGGAGAACATCTTCGAGTGAATCAAGTTGGCAAAGATGCACAAAATAAATAAAGGGAATAGAATAATAATAATCCAAATTTGAAAATCTATATTTTAAATGATTTTTCTTTAAACAAACACGTGCTAATCCTGCTTAATGTTACTTAAATTCCACCCTACAGTATCTAAGGTGTGACCAATGTGCAAAAAAAAAAAAAGAAATTAATGTGATCCTTCTGCTTTGGAGCTGTGAGAGATTAAAGAATTCATGGACATTAGTTCATCAGTGGCTGAGTAATACATGAGACAGAGACATTACACAGGAAGTGTCACAACAATGCTGTGTTACTGTAAAACAGAAAGATTAGTGTGAAGCGTAAGCTGGAGCCAGAGGAGGTGACACTAAACAGCCAGGGGACAGTGGAATTATCAGTTGTTGGTCAGATAAATAGTGTAAATTGTGGTAGTTTGTTAAAATATTGTTGAGTCTAATGGGAAATAAACATAAAGCGCTGTAGTATTGTGTTTCAAAACCAGACGATGAAAAAATGCCAGAGCGATTACTGAATTTGTGACATTCCTTCCTCCATTTGCCTAAAATAAAGCAGAAGTCTCCCGCTCTGTGCGTTAACTCCGACAGTGTTTGTTCTCAGAGGTTCTGCTTCATATGGTCAAGTTACATATTTACCGCTGAAGTTCATGTTTACTCAAAGAGCTCTCGTTGTCCTAGCTTTTCATTATGCTGTACGGGCCAATGCAGGTGTCATAGTTACTACTGCACACACACACGTGCTGTTGAAAGGTAAAGCAATGGAGCCTGTCCAGCAGACCGCTCAATAAATCTACTGTACGTCTCAAAAGGAGATTTGTTATTGACGAAACTATCAAGCGCATTCATCTAAAAGTCAATGTTTTCAACATTTCTCTGTAGTTTTAGATTTGAGTGAATGATAACGTGTGAAACTGTCGTACCGAGATACTTTATGTTACAGCAGTGGCGGTCTTGTCACAGCTGGACCTGCAGCACAGGTCCTCCATCGATTTGCTCCTTACCATTTCATCGCCATTCATCATCCCTCTGTTTTACAAGCCGTGTAAGGTTTTGCATTATTCAGAAAGTTTTTTTTAGTTAAATCAGTTTTAATTTTATGCAGTAATACAGGTTCAGGCTAGAATTAGCTTATAGTCCACCTGGTCTATACCATGAGTTTGATATCAAACCTTATTTTCCTTATTAAATGTCAATACAACAGCAGTTTTCTATGTTTGGCAAACAATGTGTGAGATTTGATGAATTTGTTTCACTGGGGTATAAATGTAAAGGTACACTGCATTCCTGTACCGCAGCACTCGTTCCAGCAGATGATTCATATATTTATTCTCTTCTAGATTTGTACAAAATGCAGCAACATTTGATAAAAATAAAGTCACGTTTAGATCTTAGATTTAGTTTGAATGTGAATGTTTGCTCAGTTGACTGGTTTTTGTATCAAACCTGGAATTCACACAGTTTGTTGGGTTAAATGTGAGTGAAGCATCATTTCAGCTTAACCTGAGAGTTCAAATGTTTTTGCTGAATAGAGATGATACATTTGCAGATTTTGGCCCTTTCTTTAGTCTTGGTTAATACAGGACGACTGAAGAGAAAGAAAATCACAAAAACTTCTTTTTCATTCCATGAGAAATCAGGAAAGACTTTCCAAAGCTACACCTGCTTAGGGAGGGTCTATTGCTACTCAGTGCAATCAGCATGATCTGTGTCAGGTGTGAGGGCTGGAAAGAACAACTCTTGATTTGAAGGCTTCAAATGCCAACAGGTTTAAACAGGTGCATATTTCCATCAGATGCAATATAAACCTCATTCTCTGTGCAGCTGCCACATCCATCAGGAATGTGTTTAAAGTTTAGTGTTGGGTCGATATGTGGGTTCACACATTTCACAAAGAACTCAAAAGTCAATGTGTCACCATGGATATTTCAGAGGAAGTATTGTCACCTCTTACAGCTCGATTAACTATTAAATCGTTAAAGTCTCATTTAGCATGTTCTGATGCTGGCAGACGAGGCGAATCAGTGCACGGCCGGTAACAACACTTCCCCCGAATGTGTTTACATTGTGCATTTTATTTGTAGACTCACTGAGATGATATTAAAGTGCGGTGATACTGCAAACTCAAAATGAGACCCATTCATTTGATCTGTCCGCTTTCTGTGGGCACTGCAGGTTTTTCATTGCGATGACTACAGGAGGCTTTGGTTAGCAGGTTTTTTTTCATTGTGGTATTTAAAATGTCAGTGTACCACAGTTGTATGCGGAAAAATACAAAGTAAGCATAAAGGGGAATATGAGCTGATTAAACTTCTACACGTCAAGGAGAAAACTTTTGATTTGAAGCTACAGTATTTGTTCTGCTGACATCTTTCTTACGTAAGGGATATTTTTTATGGTATTTGTAGTTTCCGAATTCTTTGTCCACTAAACTTAACTAACTAGTGAAAGTACATAACTAAGACTTTGGTCATCACAGAACGGTTGTGCCAGTATTTAGACTTACAACTTGCCATGGCAGGATAATAGTAACCAATACAACTGTACACTTCAGGTTGTCTTCCACTCAGATCAAATCCCATCAAGAGGCTGCAACAGCAATTAAACTTGAATTAAATGCATTAGGTCCCTGAAGACCTGCTGGGAGAATCAGTTCCCCTTTACAGCTCCTCACTCATGGAGCTCCCATTATAACCATTAGGAAGGTAATCCACCTGAAGCTCCTCAGCTGAGTGAGTCAGGTTCAGTCTGCATTTATCGACAATGCCAGTGGATGAATTTATTAGTTCATAGTGAAACGTATTGAACATGTTAGTATTAACTCTGAAATGATCACAATCCTGTATCTAGCTGTGAAAAACAAAACAGACAGAGCTTCTCTGAGGGTAGCTGGTAAGACATAACTGTCTGGGCAAGGTTGCCGTTTTCCGCAGCGGCAGCAGGTCTGGGACCATGTAAATACCAAACAGGCCTTGGGGTTCACTGGCGAGCTGCTACTTTTGTCCCTGGACTCCCTGAGTCTCTTATCTGTCTGAGAAAGCAGAGCCGAGGCAGCAAACGCATCTGACAAGTCTAATCAGTCACATTAACCACAGCAGTGGTGGGATTTACTGTCTTTACAGGCAACCTAAGAGAAGTGGGCCGGTGTGGTCATGAGTTCATCGACCTTTAAACCTTTAGTTATAGGTACATATTTATGACCATTCTGTGGGTTCGCTAATAGTTTTGACATAGATCCTTTTTAATTTTTCAGTTTATTAAAGTAGTCATGCTACAGCAACAGTGACCTTCCAGTGTAGTTAGATTCTTTTGGGGAATTCCCATTTGTTGTCTCTGTCATCAATGGTTTGTGTGTCTGTTTGTCAGCAGGACTAAAGGACAGTAACAGAAAAACCTTTCTTCTCCAGGTTGACCAAGAGCATACATTTACTGGACAAATGTACAATGTTTTTGTTTTTTTAGAGATTAATCTCTGCTGGACACACCCGGGGTAAATAGACTTAAAGGACAATAAACGTGGGGGTCCCTTCGGCTACGCATGTCTCATGTGGGTCAAATTTGTCAGTATGAACTGACAAATTTGACGAAATGTACTCATCTCGTTGAGACGTGGAAGGGATGAAAGTGAACATCTAAAACTGTTTCTCCTGTAGTGATATTAAATATTAAAATAGACTCTACGGTACCAAAGTCAAAGAAGTTATGTTACGATGAGAGATGTCCACAAATTACAAAATGTATATTCAATCAAATATTTTAAATATCACAATAAAATATTGTAAGTTATCAGCGCGACAATGCTAATTCCTTTTTGTGAATGCTGCACACCACAGACATTCAGGTTTAAGATCAAATGATAGATATGAGATGAAAGTTTTATTGGACTTCACTGAACAATACACAAAATAAGTATCGGAAAAGATAGTTAATACAAGTCAATAAAACGTGGTCTCAAGGGTTTTACTGCAGCCTCGCTCGGTACGTAGCATCAAATACAAGCTGATATTCTGAACTTATATGCATCATTTCATAAACCAGAATGTCTTTGGTTACAGCAGAAACAAACACCTGAACACCTTTGTGATCCAGCAAGTTCAGAGGGGACTGCATCACTCCCTTTACTATGAGGACTGTAGCTTAGAAGTCCAGAACCAATATTCATTTGAAAATCTGTGACATAACTTTCATGAGAGAAGATAATTGTCTATGCTCTATATTCTACTGAAGCTATGATAGCACCTGTTTCACATTTAACAGAGCCTGAAAGGATGACCTGGATGTGTCAAAGTCTTTTCAACATTTTACAAGAGAATCAAGGTCAGCAGTTTCACTCAGTTTCACAATAAATCCGAACAGAGTGATGCAAGAGCTGGAAGTTGGTGAACAGAGAGGAGAAATGTTCATTTCACGACTTAAACAGAAGGAATGTTTTCTATGGAGGAAACATTTCTGTTGATCCTTGATGGTTTTGTTTCACTTTCACCTCAGAACCGTGTTTACTAAAAACCAACACATTCAGTCTTAAAATTCTAAGATGCTTCTTGTATTTCTGAACTTCTCAAACTACTCTTTCCAAGGTCATACATTTCTTGCCTATTCAGTTTTTGGTACAGAAATTTATGCCAGACAAGCTTCTGGCAGCTTTGCAGACATGTAGGTCACATGAGCGTCTGAGCCGAGGAGGACCGTGCAGCCTGAAATGCCACTGAATCCACAGAGATGGACGTGAGCCGTTTCACTTCTCTCTTTTGTTTTGTCTGCCGTTGGTTTCCCTTGCAGCCAACAAAGCGCTTGGAGTGAGTTTGTATTGAGTAATAAATGTCTCAGTAAAACGCCCCGCTGGCCTTCTTCTCTGCTGACTGTGTCCACGAACTTTTAAGCAGCAGCTGAATTCACAGCGTTTCTCTGTGGTCGCTTTGCACAAATCAATACCCATTTGTATCCCAGGAGCTTTCTCCAGCTCTATCAGTTTGGGGATTGATCCTCTAAACGCTTTTAAACACCACTGTGTGTGTGTGTGTGTGTGTGTGTGTGTGTGTGAGACGACTTTGTTTAAATCACTTCCACAATGTTCAGCTGTAGCTATTTCTTCCAGAATTCACTTCATGTTACAGTAGATAGAAATGTATTCAAACCATTACATGGATGGTCATAAAACCCTGACTGTCCTAGAGGATGAGTTAACCCTTTAAGGGAAGATGTATTTCACCCTGGTTCTCTCCATAAAAATTTTATGGAATTTTTACATCGGCTTTTGGATTATTGCAGAATACATTTAAAACTCACAGTTAAATGTTTATGATTCCAACTTGAATTTTGAAGCCTGGATTTATTGCCAGAAGAAAAAGCTAATATCAGTTATTTGCTTTAGCACACTTACCTCTTTTGCAAAAACCTTTTTCCTGATCTAAATTATTCTACAAACTGGAAAGACTGAGTTAGCATAGTTGGCTTGGTGTGATAATGTTGTACAAGACCAACCAACCTTCAGTTTGAACCCTTTCTGCTGTAACATAGACTGCAAATGCGTTTCTAATGGTTTAAATAAATGCACTGAAGATTAAGAACATGTCATGTGTTGAGAATATTCCCAGTATATTTCTTTACGAGTGCTGTTTACCTGCTTTTGATTTTAACTGTTTGATATTAGCTCATGAAGCATCATTCTCTTTGCAGCAGAAAGCAGGGGAAACATAGTTGTGCATCTGACTGGTACACAGAAGAAATTAGCTTCACACAGCTGGGGGCTGCTGTAGACTCAAAGTCTTTACTGTTGGACAGAAATAGCTGTAGCTGCCGGTCCTGCTGCTAGCTTTGACACAGGGGACCAGAGCTGACTTCAGCTGATCACACACTTTGTGCTTGCTGCCGTATCCCGAATTTCACTGGCAGCTCTGCGTATTCAGGCTAAATGAACGCGTGGAACATGTGGTACTTTCTTTTGCATCATCTTTGGCTCTGATGTTGTAATGCTTTCTAAGCTTGAGAGCGCTGTTTGAAAATAGCACACTACTGTGGGAAAATCATAGCAGCACAATGTGAGAATCCTGGCTTTGTCGCAGACTCCAATCTGTCATTTCAGCTACTCGAATATCTCAAATCATCCTCCTCTGATTGTGAGCTCCCAACTCCCAGCATCCTCTGCTCCCCTGTTACTTCCAACTCAGTGCAGAGAGCCCGTGTGGACGTTTTTTCTGTGTGTGTGTCTGTGTGTATGATTGGGCCAAATTTTCTGCTCCAGTTTTCCTGCTTGTCCACTCAGCTTCTTGCATTCGCCTGCTGCAGTTTGGTTAAACAGACTCTTAAATCAGCCAGCTGGATGGCAGCAGGAGGAAGTGTTCAGGCCCGTGTTATGATTTAAAGCGTTAAATTGATGTTGGGAGCACACAGGACAGATTCTTACATTTACATTTAGTCATTTGGTGCAGGCTTTCATAGAAAATGACTTACAAGTGAGGTACAGAGCAAATAAATAAGTCAGAGAGAAGTCAAGAGACATCAGTGACAAATGAGGGAGAATAGAGATTTTTATACAGAAGAATTTATCTAAGTGTCTTCAGCAGTGGTCTTTGGCCGAACACAGTGGGAAAAGGTTCAGGTAGGATGATACAGGTGAGCTGAGCACTCTGTAGTTTGAAACCAGTGCAGATAACCACCAGAGGTATGAACAGGGGTGTGACATGTCCGTCCAAAAATGAGATGCGCTGCTGCATTTTGGATCATCTGGACGTGTTTGATTTTGCATCTGGTAGTTTTGTTGTTAGGGCACTGTAGTAGTTAAGACAAGAAATGAGGAATGCCTGCACAAGGTGTTGGGTGGCATGTTCAGGAAGGTTAGTGGGCAAAACTTCATGATGAGATGGAGGAGACGTGGTCATTACACCTTGAAGGTTCATTGATGACCAGTAGATTTCTAGCAGACTTTGAGTAGACAGTCACTGACCGTACTTAAGCAGAACTACTGAACTGCCTTTAAAACTGTCTATTTTTGGATACAGCACCTGTTTCCTCCCACTTTATGCTAAGCTGAGCACATCCTGAATGCAGTACAATACATTTACATTTAGTCATTTGTCACACATGTATCCAAAGTGACATACAAGCTCCACTTACACACAGCGAGCAACTTTGGTGTTAGGGGGACGTATGGGGTAATAATACCAGAGCACGACTGCAGGTGATCACAGGGTCAGTTCTGTGTATTCATACATGTATGTATTTCTGTAATTTATAGTAATCGATCATAGAAACAAAATAGCAAGATGGCATAAAAAGCTTCCTCATCCGTTAGTGTTGTTGGTCTACCAGTAGCTCCTCCCGCTTTCTGCTGTCAAGTCAATTTTCCGACGGACATAGAGAGTGTGTCCGAACAGGACGGAAAGTCGGACAGTGACAGCTTTAACCTTTAACGTAGGAACACAGAACCTGCCAGAACCACCGCTGCTCCAATGGCCGGGGATTTACTGAGACCCCGGGACCTCCTGGAGATCTCCATCTGCCTGAGCAGAGGGACTGGAGAAATCTTTAACAATCTGGCCCGTGAAAAAAGTGCTGATAGTAAGGGGAGGTAGGGAAATGAATTGAGCAGGTAGTGTACAGTGGCCATTTCACCAAGTGCAATGTTAAGTCTACAATCATAGTGCATGTAACACTGTGTAATTATCAAGAAAGATTAAGGTTCAGGTGAGAAAAAAACAACAACCCCAAAACATGAGGTGCAGACTGAAACAGAACAGAGGAAAATAAACTGAGTCGAGCACGGTAGGAGGAGAAGCAATTTGGAGGACTGAAATTACACACTCGGGACAGAAAACACTGCAGAAGAAACAGACGAGAACAGAGATGTGGAGAGAAGGCGCGGCTAGGGGGATGATGGAGGGATTATTGCAGAGAGAAGAAAGTGGGTGTTAGGAAGATGGGGAATAGAGAGCAGAGCCAGACAGTGGTGTTCGTGTGTGGGCGTGACAGATGACTCGCCAGAAAGACTGAGAGTTTGAGAAAAAAAAAATCTAAAGGCGTACTCGGCCATCTGCTCCTTAGGGGAATATTACTCATTTTCAAATGCTTTGCCTCTCGACAGGGCAGACTCGAAACTGATCATCGATTAATAACGTGGAAAAACTTTAGCGAACGCCGATAAAGACTGATCACGTGTGTTTTGTTAACTCAGCAGCTTGCAGGGTGGAGGGATTGAACAGTCATTTAGACAGACAACTGCTGAACACAGAGGAAAAAACAGGAGAATAATGCAGAAGGTGTTAATCTTGCGTATGTGTACTCACAGGACAAATAAATGGGCCTTAGACAGATCAATTGGCTTTTTGCTGTGGCTTCTTTCAACAAGATCGAAATCACAGGGGCAAGGCCAGGGGAGGCTGTGGGGGGGCACAGGCCACACCAAAATCTGCCTGACCATCCATGGTGAGAGTGCTACAGACTTTATTTGTGATTTTAAATGAACACAGAACCTTCAACGTAAGAGAAACTGAGCAAATGTGAGGCTGCAGTGAAAATGTAAAATTATCCCGTCAGCCTATTAAATCTATTAGCCAAATTCCATTACTTACCATGTAAACTATATTTAGTTACCAGATATTCTCATGGAATCTGGAAGTCTGTATCAACCAGAAGTGATTTCACAGTGATTTTCACTGTTTGAAGATGAGCTTTTAACGGTGGTAACGATGCAGCTGTGTCTAAACGGATTGAAACACTTGCTTCCAAATCTTCATGAGTTCGCTGGAAAGGTCAAAAAAATCCTTTTAACTTAATTAATTTAAATGATGATGTGATACGAGTGAAAACTAAAAGTTAAGTCCCGTCTTATCTTTGTCATTTTCCACCTGTGTGATCCAGGAATTTAACGTCATACAGCTGTTGGGGCTCATTTAAAACACTTTAAAGGGAATTTTCACCTCATTCTGAGATGCTTCAGGTGGCAGTGCCAGCTAAATGTCCACTTAAAATGTGGTTTTCCTGGGAGGAGTTATGCTGGACAGCTCCTAAATCAGACCTCCTTTGTGCTTTCCCTGACTGCAGTTTGCAGGTTAAATTAAGTCTTTTGTGAAGCACAGAGCATTTTCTCCAGGTTGCCTCAGTCCTGCCCCAGCTCTTCAAACACTAAAACCACACGCCCAGCAGCGAGGAAGCGTTCCTTTAGTTGAAAAGAAACTATTGTCTGCCAAGATGATTGTGAGTCATTGTGCTGCGAGGACAAGCCAGGAGTCAAATGATGTGATGTAGCAGAGAGACCTCTATTGTGGTCCGTATAAAGCTGCGGCAGGAGCGGCAGACACCAACTGTTGGACGCTGAGGGGAATTTTGCATGAATAGTGGAGTAATTCAGCCTGTGGCGACGAGGTGATTAGCATTTTGAGTGGATTCACCGCCAGCTCTGCCCCATTCACAGGGCGAATTTGTGAGTAGCCTGCAGAGTTTGTGGTCTGGTGTGCTTGGCGAGGAAAAAATTTCACAGCCGTTGTGACAGATTTTACATTTATAGATGTCAGAACAAATAGATGATTCTGGTCTCAACTGCACAAATGAGAGAGAATCTCAAAAATGTGTGCAGTGTAGTAGAAAAATGCAGCTTCCATGTGTTTTGCACTGACCCTAAAAACTGTCAGCAGGAGTTAGCTGGAGTAAAGACAGTAAAGTCAACATGGGCTCATATCTGGAACTTGCTCGTGATCTAAATGTGTAAAGAGCTGCCCAACATTTAACAGATTTTCTGGGTCAAACCAAGAAACATTTGGTCTGAAGGTCAAAAACACGGACTGCGTCCATCTGGGAACATCCAGGATTTTTCTCAACATTGTGTGTTTTCACTATCTTCTCATTTTGTCTGCTGCATGTTTTAATGGATAAATGACATTTACTACATGTATCCCACAAACTTGAAGTGTTTGGAGTAAGAATTGTTTTCAGCTCTCTGAGCATGTTCCAGTCATTACACTAAGACTTTAGCTTCTAGCTTTTTCAGGGATAATAAAATATTGTCACGTTAAAAAACATCTTTTTTTTTTTTTTTTCACTGTGAATGCAGTTTTGGGAATTTAGATGGCATCATTTCAAACATACAGCAGCGTCCTTTTCTCTTGCTTCTCCTTCATGAGCAGAACAGACTGCCAAGTTCTGTTTTGGCAGTTTTAAGCATCAACACGCAGAGTCCTTATTTCAAGCAAACAACTTGTACCGTTCTTGAGTGTTTGCTCCTAATAAGCTGATTTGTTGTGGTATTGAAGTCCTCTCCCCCATCGAGCAGACAGATGGTGATATCCATAAAAAAAAGCTTCAACTGAATGAGTAAGCCAGAAATCTGCAGGTGTGTGTGTGTGTTCAGCCTGACACACACTGCTACCTGCTCAATGAGTGATGACCTACAGTCCCTCATAAAATAAAATGCTTTCCTAGAGACTTTAAACTCAGAGCCGTAGAACCACTAAGTGCAGCATCTGATGATTCACTGATTTACATGATATACACTTACCAAAATACAATTTTTACTCTAATCCTAACCTCAGTATTTATCTTCCTTAGTGTCAACCTTATGTAGGACTTTGCTCTCGAACTCAGCTCTCCAGCTTGTCAGTCGTGCACATAATCCCCTCCAACCACTTCCTTGCAACTTGCTTTGCTTTAATGAATGTATCATGTTCTTGGGTCACAAAAATATGTTTTACAACAAAATGTAATTGCTATTTCAGTTTAGCTGTATACAAACGTAGTTTTTAGGAATCAGGGTTGACTTCCTGATTGACAGACAGTCCCGCATAGGTAAAAATATCTAAAGTATCAATCCCATTTCAATCCAACGCTGGTATCAATACCATTGGTTTTTGGATCGATTCGCCCACCAAGGTTTCAAAATGGACACCAGTGTGCATGTTTTCCGTGCTTTACTGAAAAAAGAACAAACCAAGAGCTGACTGCTGTTTTTTCGTACAGGACGTTAGTTTCCATGTCTCATTCACTACATATGCTACATGAAGAGGTGGAAATACAGTATGTGTTGGTGCCGTGTTTGTAAGGAGTAAACTCAATTAGTCGACTTCAGTGTCTGAGCAACTTAAAGACTATTTGATTGTAGTGTTGTCTCTGCACCACATTTTAATTTCCTCTTGATCTTGGGTTGTTGGCTGCAGTGACACTTTTGAGCATTCATGATTAGAAGTCGTTGATGTGACAGATGAGAAACAAGATGTACTGAGAGTGTTCGTTATGATGGAATAAATAAGGAGAATGGTTTCTTTTTGGCCTTTGCAGAAGACTTGGATTCACGTGAATGTTTTTGCTCCCCATGTTTAAATAAGCCTCTCTGAGGAGTATGTGGTTCAGGTTGAGTGCACACATCAAATATGTAATGTACCAGATGTTTTTCACATAAATGCTTTTGTACTGCGGATCATTTCTGTGGGCATTTGCTTCTCCTTTGTTGTAGTTTGCACTTGATGTCTCACTGTCTGTACTGTCTGAAGACTGAGAAGTTTCTGGCGTAAACAATTAATTCAATTTTAGCAGAGAGAGATAGAGAGTACCTTTCATCAAAAATAATATATCTTATATTATATTTATTCATGACTCAAGACTCAACTTTTGTGTTTTTGCTCACATTTGTTCCACTGTTTCTTTAAGTCATAAATAATTGTTTCTATGAAACTAAATGTTATTTTTCTCTTCTGTTTCAGAGGCCAGAGATCCAAAATGGGAGGCAAGCTCAGCAAAAAGAAGAAGGGATACAATGTAAATGATGACAAGACCAAAGACAAGGAAGCCAAAGCAGAGGGAGCCTCTGCTGAGGAGAGTGAAGCACCGAAAGACAACAAAGATGGCGCCCAGGCCGACACTGATGCTAAGGAGGTAGCGAATGACACAGCGGCCAAGGAGGCGCCAGCAGCAGACGCTGCGGCGCCGAAAGAGGAGGAAAAGAATGCAGCTCCTCCCGCAAAGGAGCCAGAGAAACCTGCCGCCAACGCTGAGCCGAAAACAGAGGCGACCAAGAGCGCAGAGCCCACCAAGGCCGAGGAGAAACCAGCTGCTCCCGCCCCGGCCAAAGAATCGGCACCTGCCGCCAAGGAGCCTGAGGCCAAGGCCGCCGAGAGCAAAGATGAGGCAGACGCCAAAAAGACTGAGGCCCCTGCGGCACCAGCAACCAAAGCTGAGGCGGCCCCTGTTGCTTCCCCTGACCCCAAGCCCACAGAGGCAGCGGCAGCAGCTCCCGCACCAGCAAAGGAGGCCTCTGCTGCCCCTAGTTCAACACCAGCCGCCGAACCTCCCGCCAAGGAGGCGAACGCCACAGAGGCACCAAGCAAGGATCAAACCGTAGCAGTTCAAGATTAATGGACAGCTTCTTTTCGGAAATGAAAAAAAATAAAGTACCTAACTCAATGGCAATGAAGATAAAAAAAGAAAAAATTAAATTAACTAGCCCACCCATATTATGATAATAACATTAATAATAATAATTGTAATGATGATGATTTGTTGATTGAAGAGGACTGGAGCAACCACCTGGAGAAGTTTAGGATTATTGCGATTATTATTGTTATGTTTTATTCTATTTTTTTCTGCTGTAGTATTTGAACTTTGATACAAGTCTGTGTTGGCCATAACGCCTTGTCATTCCACATCCATCATCCTTCTCCCTCAAACGGACCAGAGGTTTAACTCCCATCTGGGCCCAGAAGGCCTGTGCTCATACATTCTGCCTGCACCCTCTGCTCTGTGGCTGTCAGAAAATCTAAATTTGGGGAAATCGACTGAGGGAAGGAGGGGGAGGCTTTTAAGGGACCAATTTATCAGTGTTCTCGGCTTTCTCGGCTCGGCTTTGGTACCTCTAGATTTTGTTTGGTGCCGTTTGTGATTGTGTCCTTTTTAACCCATCTCCCCCCTTGGCTTTTTGGTATTGTTGGGTTGTGTTGCTGCCTCTCTTCCTCTTGGGGTTAACTGATATTTTTTCCCAAACGACCAAATCTGAGAAGACCCTCTGAAGGCATTTATTTATTGTGAGGACTGAGATTGTTCAGGCTTTCTGGGACATTTCAGAGGTTGGAAATGCTGCCTTTGCAGAACAAAACACATTGTTAGTCATATAAAACCAGTGTAGACTTTTTTCAGATAAACTTCTAGATTTTGTACTGAAACCCTTAGATATATTCTAAGTGAACTAAGTGGTTTTTTAACATTTTTACATAAGTAATTAGTACATAAAATCTGCAAAGCCTCGCTGAAAATGTCTCTACGGCGTTCTTAGAAAGTCTGAGGGAAATCTCTGATCTTCCATCCAATTCTTGGGGATTATAAGACATATCTGCTCCTTACTTGGGTGAAGCAGGCTTTATAAAGAGGTGAGGTTTACCGCATCAGGCTTTTGGCAGTGTCAGTTCAGTAAAGAGAATAAAACTGTGACTGTTTTCAGCTTTAGGCTTTGGATTAGCAGCACAATACGCTGACAGGGGATTTTGAAATTACATTTGGAAACGATATAATGAATGATCAGTCAAAACATGACGAGATGACGTGGCAGACTATTGCTCTATGTGTTTTGAGATTAGGGAGTTTTCCTGACCTTCACATTTGTTTTGTCTGGTAATTGTAGGCTCAGACATAATGAAAAAACAAAGGCAAAATAAATATGTGGAGGAATACCCTGCAGTCACAGAATAATGTTGATTTTTTTTTTATTAAACACTCAACAACCAGTAGATCCGTGAAAGCTTTGCGTGAATACAGCAGTAACAGAAGCAAACCTGACCTGTTCAATATCTAAGCAGGTAAAGAAAACTCCCCAGATTAGATCATTTGCAGCCCGGTTTTGTTTTACTGCATCAGCTGAGTCGGTGTCAGTAAACAGTCTGAACCCGCAAGAGGGGGGATTTCACTGAATGACCAGAGCCATCAGCAACCAACTCCAGATACTATGGGATGTGTTTCTATGGCTACACCAGTTACCATTATGGGATGGTAAAGCCTTGCACAGGAAAGACTCATACATTTCCTTTTACTTTTCATAAGTAGTTCATGTATCACACATACATATGTATATGCAGTGGTGGAAGAAAAAAAGTACTTTCATTCCTATTCAAGTAAAAGTAGCAACATTAATGTTCATTAAAATCAAGTTCCGGTACTTAAAGGGAAGAAGAAACTTTGTTCATCCCCATTTTGGTTCATAAGAACTGAATGAGGAAAAGCTGGAGGGGAAGAAAGAATGACAACGTTACAAGGAACGGATACAGAAACAAAGAATGTGGGAAGGAAGAATAATGAAGGTAGTAAAGGCGTAAACAGGAATTAAATAAGAAAATCCATTTTAAGATCTTTTTAAGATCTACAAACAGTCGTATAAGGTTCCAGCCCCCCAGAGAATGAATGTACCACCGTTGCATATGCATTTATGTGTGCATATAGGAGCTCTTCTCAGCCATCTGTCAAGTTTTGAGTTTTATTTCTATAACACAGTTGTCAAACCGTAGCAGAAACACTTGAGGAGCGTTGTGTGTCACTTGGTTCGGTTTTTCTTCCTCTTATGACTCAGTAAATTGCATGTACGTGGTTGGGTGAACCTGTAGTCCTGTCTTTTTGGTCAAGTGGAAAAATAATAATTTCTCAGTTTGCATCCATGGCAACTACAGTTGATATTTTCATTCCATGTCTTACCATTGCTATTTCTACACCACACGTTCATTCGAACAAACAAAAAGATGATATGGAAATTGATGCATTCTAAATTATATGTACTTGTATAAATGGTGCAACAGTAATAAAATGTAAGAAATTGATTGAAACCTTTTGTGCAACTCTATTTTTTTCATGATATAAAATATGACGGTGAGTTTATTGAAGTGGCACTGCGATTATAGACAATATATTTAAAGAGCATTTCTCAGTCTTACTTCAGTGTGTGTTATGACTTTTTAATCTGGACAAACCAACCAGCTGATATAAAAATTATATAAAAATAATCAATACAGATTAGTGAAAGTGGCCAGTTTGTTTCTGCTGATTTTAGTTCCAGTCAAAAAACATTTGAACTAAATCTTGTACTTTAACCAAATGAAAAAAATATATTTTATTTAAATTTTTTTTAAGGATGAACTTAATATGCATCTGTTGTATTTTTAAAGCTTTTATGGGGCATTTCAGCCTTTATTTTAAGAGCAGAGATGCAGACAGGAAACAGGATGTCTGAGAGAGAGAGAGAGGGCGTGACACGCTGCCTGACTCAAACTTTAGACACTGTGGTTATGTGGCTTCCAGTGAGACCTGTGAGTTCATTCAAACCATCATTTTTTGAGGGTCATATTTTGGGTGTTCTGCACCTGTTTGCTGTTGAGCAGACACAGAGAGACGTAGTATACTTTACAGCATATCTCACTGATGATATCTGAACTCAAGACATCAAACTGTAATGATTTACTCATTCCACACTGCTCATTAAATAAAGTCACAATCACATTTCCAGTTAACATCCTAAAAATTAAAAAATGTCTATTACCCTGCTTCCGCCTCTTATGTGGGTGAAACCGTTCAGGTTGATTTGCACAAAGTGATTCACAGTATTACTGTGAATAATGTTAAAGTACCTGGCACAGTTTAAGCAGCACTCAGCCTCTGCATCTCTGGAGTGTAAAGCATTAAGACTAGGAGAGACTCGATTCCTCTTATTCGTGTCTGATACCACAACCTTGAGTATCTGCCGATACTGATCCACCATCCCTCATTAGGGTGTTAAAGACTCGTTTGTCAAGAGGATGCAGCTTGCTTACTCAGCCATCTAAAAAGCATACATAGGTTGCATCTCAGCTTGGTGACGTTCCTGACACTGACATCAACCTATTTGAAAGACACAACAAAAGTCCTCTCTAGATTATTATTACTGCAGAATCATCACAGTTTGGTCACTGAAGAACAGATTCAGCCAGGCTGGGTTTAAGTACAAAAACTGCATCGTTTGGTTTAGGAAAAATAATGTGGTTTTGACTACTTCCATAAAGTTACAGGAAATTTGTCATCATGGCTAAAATAATAAAAACACGTTAACACTGTTGAACAGTTGTGTTCAAAGACAAAGAAATATTTTAAACTCCTGGGTTTTATGACCAAACCACCAACCGCAACACAGAGTTACTCACTCCACATAGTCACGTCATTTTCTCCTTTGCTGGTGTCATAATAACTACGTCTGCCAAAGGGGCTTTTGAAATATATGTTACTGTTGGTCGTAACTACCTGGTGGTCGTGATGTCTGGACTCTACTTTACAGCAGGGCGGTCGCAGTTTATCACAGCTTAAACAGTGGTGATATATGTCAGTACTGACCATTCACAACTTTCTTCTCCTACTGTTATTTTAGTTTTAATAAGAAACTACAGCTAGCTGTGTGAACTCCATATCAACCATCCCACTGGAATATAAGCAGTTAATTCATTGAATTTAGTGCATAATTCCAGCCTCTCTCTCTCTTTTTAAGATTTAGAGGTGTGGACCCTGTGCACATGTGTCAAGGTATGACAAGGTTGTTAGAGTTGGCTGGGTTCATACAGATAAGACAGAGCACCCAGAGCCCCCCTACAAAGTGTCCCTGAGGTCGCACCGCTTCGGCTGAGTAATAATTTCACCTCAGCTTATCACATAAAAAAGAAAAATATTGACACGGACACCAGAAGGAGGACAAATATGACAGAACGAAGCATTGTGAGTGGTCGTGATTTATCATCGTTAATGATTTGTCATTACCACTTGTCTTTATTTCATTCTCTTTCTCCTCAACCTCCCTCTCTCGCACTAAGGGAGGACGCAGTAAATCAAGGACTTAATCTCACTGCTGTGATTTACACGCTGCTAATGTCACTGGTAAAACCTTCCCCATGCCTTTACTCAAGCCACAACAAGGCAAGATAAGACGTGCCCCTGTACAGACACAGGAACAGGATGGGATGCATCCCATGATCCTAAAACAGGGCGTCATATAAATGTACTGTCAATAGAAAAATTCCTGCAGAAAGGTCAGACTAAACAAGTCGTCTCATATGAAGATATATATTTTAGGAGGACTTTACCTTTCAATCTCATTAGCTGAATATAGATTATTTTATAACAGGTCTTACATATAGAAGATCTAACACAGATTTTGACCACCGGGGGTTTTTATTTGCAAGAGGAACAAACCGCACTTCGTGCTTACATTGCTTACATGCAGTCATTAATCAGGGGAGTGGAAACAGCTGAGTGTGAAGATAAGCCAAAAGGTCTTCAGATCACGGTCTGCACATCCATTTGGAACAGGTTTTACATCGGCTACGCTTCCTGATTCAATCAGTTTCGCACCAGCAACCACTGCACTGGCTTGTGTAACCTCAGTTGGGTTTTGTAGACATTCTTGGGGATTCAGCGTCTTGTTCGGGGACGCTGCACCTGTGGCCAGGAGGAGTCACGTCGCAAGCAGTGGAGTGTTTTTGTTATGTTACCATTGTGCTAATACTGATATCTGGTGTCAATTACATGAGACTAGGTGCAATGAAAATATGTTTAACGAAGAACAAGTTGACATGTTGAATACTTATGTGACCCCACCCCCACTCTCTCTCTCCTGCACCGAGTCTGTCTGTCTTTCTGCCTGAAATACTGAAATGCTCAGAAACACAAGCTCTTACCTTTAGTATGTGGAATGAATCTGAACTCCCCTGCGACAGACACGCGCACGCACACACACACACACACACACACACACACAGCCCATAGCAGTAACTACCGGCTGCAGACGTTCACAGCAGCAGGCTCCATGCAGAGGCAGAAAATGACAGATGGTTGAAAAATGGAGAAAACTAAAACTTTTATCTCAGCTGCTATTTTCACTTACAATCCAACCCATCAATCCCCATCAATAAAAAAATAATCTGACATAAAAGAGTGAGACATGCAGTAATTAGAGATTTACAATGCTGTCAGATTGAGGCCTTGTCATCTGATGTCAGAATGACTGTAAAGTGTCAGATGGTGGCACAATGATAAGATGAATGCAACAGGTGCTTCTGTTTACTAGGAGCAAACACTACAAACAGAAAGCTTACTTTCTGGTATTTTGATTATTAATAATAATGATTGATTTTGCTGCAGATAGTTGCATTACCCACTGCCACTCACAAAAGTGACACAAAAAGAAAGGCACTCTGTTTTGTTCACCTACTCCCTACATGGACGGTACATCAGTTGACTTCCTCCTGTCATGATTACTGTATAATTGCCTCACAATAAAACAAACTCTGGTTCTTAATAACCCTCTGATGACCTACAGGCTTGCCTTTTAGAGGCATACAGACTCCTGAAGGTGGACATTAGGGTCAACATACGGATACGTCTTCAGCCACAGTTGTGGTCTTCTGTGTTCTTGTACTAACGAGCTCCTAATTTGTCCATTTCTGCTGCTCACTTAGCTCTCCGTTTACTCTCGTCTGTCCTTCGACGAATGTGTGAGGAACTGTGCACTGGTTTCAAAGCGTGTGTCTTTTCACTTGCTGACTTTGAGCAGCTCTTTACCAGCCTCCATCTTGCTCCATTTTCAAAGCCAGCCATTGTGGGGGAGGATCAGAGAGAGACAGTAAAGTAGACTGAGGTGAGGCTTTGTGAAAGATCAGTCAGACCCTCCTGATGCGGGGATACTCTCGATCAGAGGCCCTTTAGGCCATATGTGCTGGTATCGGTTTTCCGAAGCTGTCAGAGACGATCTGTTAGGATGTTTGTCATCAGACATCGGTGTGAACCTTGGAGAGAGCTACTGATTCACTGCAGTATTTTTCAGTTAGGAAAGAAAATTACATTTTCAATAATACAATATGTTCCTGTTCTAAAGAGTAATTGTGAACAAATCACACATTAGGGGCCCAAAACTATAGTATTGTCAGTTATTTCCTTAGTAGTTACTTCATAATCACAGAACTGAAATGTTTAATTCTTTCTGGTGTACGGTTCAGATTAGATGAAATAATACTGCTAATACAAAAGTTTCCTCTGTGTTAGACTGCGGGTTGGAGTCCTCTGCTCTAAATCAGTTCTCTAAAGCCTTTTCTACACAAAAGCCTTCATTTAGACAGATTTTCTGTACTAGCACAAGCAGATCCAACGATCTTCACAGCTCTATAGAAATGCATTGATTTGGACCACTTTAGTCTTATACAGTGTTATGCCTTGGTGACAAAGGCCTTCTATAAGTCTGATTAGTGTCTAAAGCCTAATGTACAAACTGTGCATTAGTGCATATTGAATAACGATGGGTAGTGCCAAAATGTGATTGCCATCATTTGCCATTGAGAAGATGGCGCTGGCTCTTACGGTAAATGGAAGCACTGTGAAGTGATGTAAAGCCCATCAGGTATCTGTAATCAAAAGGAAATGACAGCACTTTACATCTGGGATCATCTGTATTTTAAAGCCACAGAATCATTACTGTAAAAAGCTGTTCTTAAAATGAACATATGGCATTATGGAAATGAAGTCTTTAATTTCATAAAGTGCCATTTGGCTGTAATGAAAGAGTGTGCATTAATGTAAGAAACGAAGAGCTGCAGTCCAACACGAGCCTGTTTTCATCCGAGAGAATGACACCAACTGATTACAGGATGACTGACAGCATGGATGTAAAGGTAATTAGGGCACTTTATAAAGCAGAGTACTTAAATGTGTGATGTGTGAATGAGAGTGCTTTACATGCTGTTTCCTTTTATTTTCAGATAATTAAATAGAAAGAAAAACAGTGTGAAGCATACAGAAGGTCGTAGGAAGTAGTAGATAAAATTTGATGGATGATTATAGTATGCATTTTCTGTATTTGCAACACTCATTCATCACAATATGTGTATAAGATATCTTGAATGACAAATAGTACAGTAAGTTGAATTATGTGCAATAAACTTTTCCCCCTCATACTTCACAGTTCTGCTCTAGTGGAATTATGAGGAAAGAGTTGTACCCTTTATTCTAGACAACAATATGTAGGTTAATAAAATATATCCTACACTTACCTGAACACAGTGTGTATGGTGTGACAGTTTGTTTGAAGAGGAATCAACGTGAAGCATTAGGACGTTGTTAAAATATTCATTGTTTTCCATGAACTCTCTCGTTCTTGCGTCATCTTACATAATGTGTTGAATATTTTAAGCAGGCTTAGCTCGAGCGCTGGAGGAACAAGGACCGCAGTTGAATTCACTCTGTTTTTTCCAGGGGTTATTTGGTATTGATTGTTAAATTCTTTCATAGTGTATTAATGTTGTCTGCCATTAATATTACCTACATTTCCCGGAATTCTCCAGCCTCCAGAGAAATCAATATGGAAAAATGTAAGACCAAGAGAAGCCATATTCAAACTATTTATAAGTTACTTGTTTAAGAGGTTCTTTTTTGCATTTATTTTACTTCCTGTATGTTTGAACTCTTCAGAAAGAATAAAGACAAAATAGAATACTGACAAAAAACTACTCTAGATATTTAAGGACGAAGTCAATAGTTGAAGAGAATATTTATTTTGACAGAATTAACAATACCAGATTTATTGAGCTGCAATGTAATTAAAGGAATAAAGGTAATGACATCCATTAGGCTAATAAAATCAATTCAATCCTCAAATCCTCTTTATTTCTTCATTTTAGGCAGCAACACGACGCCAACATTCCTTCACAACTCAAGTGTATTTAGTTTAACAGCATTTTACAATAATAAACTTAATTAATTGTTACATTAATCAACTTTAATATATTTTTTTATATTAATATAACTGTAAATGGTTGCAGAATGATTAAAGCCCCAAAAATGAACCCATTACTGAACAGAGTTTGAGTTTCAGTTATAAAAATTGTTAATCAATGATTTAATGTAGACATTTCCAGGTATTTCGAGGTAATTTACTGTTTTGTTTGGGACTGGTTGACGAATCTTGTTATGAGCTGTGTTAAACTGAACACACAAATGGACTGAAAACTGGCACATGACAAAAGCAGGATAATAATGAATATCTAAATTGCTGGCTCAATTAGGGCTTTAATTAATCCCAAGAGGCTCCTTGATGCAGTGTCACTGTTAACGACCCACAACAAAGAATCCAGTGCCTCTGCTACTAAAACAAAAATCAGCGGGCTGAAAATAACTCCAGATACCAGCTTTGATGTCCAACATATAAGAGCTCCATTGAGAAATCAGCCGAAAAAGCTCCACGACGAAGAACCTGAGCGTCGGCCCACCGCCTCACTCGGCTACATCATTGGTCCATGAGCTTCCTGTATCATCATGATTGGCTGTGGAGGCAACTACAGAGCAGACTCTCGCCTAGCAACAGGCACAAGTGCAGCTACCGCAGAGCACCTCAACACCCCCCCCCCCCCCCTCCCTATCCACACACACACACCCTCCCATTCCTACCTCCATGTGTGGGAGCAGCTGATAGATCGAGCATGTGGAGACACAGAGAGGGAGAGAGGGAGGAACATAGGATGGCATATGTACATGAACACACAAACACTTAATCACAGGGATGAGGATGCATGTGGCGTCAAGTCTCTCTCACACACACACACACACACACACACACACACACACACACACAGTGGGCTACATCTTTTACTGTCTTGTTTAACCCTTACATGACTACGCTACCATTAGAAGAGCAACTGGAGGGAACGCACAACACCTCATTAACCACAGTTCTGTATCCTAAAAATATCATGAAAACGTGTATAGACGGATCCTCAAACTACCAACACAATATTGACTGTCTAAATATTTTGATTTTTGGGCGAAGGCACGGGCGCCCAGATCTCAAGTCAGCTTGTGATATATATATATATATATATATATATATATATATAGAGCGTCAAAGCCACTATCCAGGATGAAAGATCCATGAAGATCCATGAATACATCGGGAAGATGGCCCTGACTGATGATGTGCAAGAACAGGAACCATCATGGAAAGACAGACCCCTGCATGGCATGTACCACCGGCAGATAGAGGAAGTGGCTGAGATTGAAAAATCCTACCAGTAGCTGGACAAAGCTGGACTGAAAGACAGCACAGAGGCACTAATCATGGCAGCACAGGGACAAGCTCTAAGTACAAGACCAATAGAGGCTGGGGTCTAACACACCAGGCAGGACCCCAGGTGCAGGCTGTGCAAAGATGCCCCTGAAACGATCCACCACATAACAGCAGGGTGCAAGATGCTAGCAGGCAGGGCATACATGGAACACCATAACCCTAAGTGGCTGGCATAGTGTACTGAAACATCTGCACCGAGTATGGGCTGGAAGTCCCAAAGTCAAAATGGAAGTCACGTCCAAAGGTGGTTAAGAATGAAAAGGCTAAGATCCTGTGGGACTTCCAGATACAGACTGACAAACTGGTAATGGCTAACCAACCGGACATAGTAGTGGTGGATACCTCAGCAGACACCTGCTCCCCTACAACAAACGTTCATTTGAAGTGTAAGAGACAGACAACCAGTATATATGGGTGTTAGACTTTGAAGACGCTCAACAACATCCTAACACCACACCTTTAAACTGCCTTTTCAGAAAAGGATGTGAACCATACATTTCAGAAGTTGGTAGATGAACTGTCAATAAATGTACCTACATGAAGCCATCAATTAAGTTCAAACATGAAAATGAAATGATGCAAAATTTAACAAATTGAATAGTTTAAATATTCTACTGATGACGGTGTGACAACAAACACTGTATGAAGTGTGAAGTTACTAAATAAATAAATGAAGCCTTAAATGCTAAAGAGCAAAAAAGACCATTCAGTACTAAAAATCTGGAAAGACACTCGATCTGACCTCTGTTAATTCAGTTTTGTCCATATCAACATCTACGGTTACTTTCAATCCTCAACACGGAGACGAATAAAGAACACACTGTGGGTTTGGTCTATCAGTTCCTTTAAGCTGTCATTTTTCAGAGCCAGTGAACCCGTTTTCCTCTCGCTCTTTTCCAAATTTAGATATCACAACTTTGCCAGACGATTACAAAGACTGACAGGTCTGAAAGAGCACTAGCTGTGGTGCAGGTTCAGGGAAGAGAAGTGAGTTATGTGCAATTCAGCTTTATAGTCATTCTTTATTGTCAAAGACACCAAAGTACCCACATTGTACCATTGTTAGGCAGAAAAACATACTATTATCCAGCTGTGACATAAATTTGATGAACACAGAGGCAGACTCTCATCACATACCCTGTACTTTCCAATTGCCTCTTATTTATCACAAACTGTGTTGGGTTTTGTCCTCTACATACACTGTAAATGGAGAGATTTTTGTTCTTGCTGACCTTCGATCAAGCTATTTTACTTATGCACTTAACTGAAACAAGAAAAAAAACAGGTGGTCATATAGTATTTATTGATCCCTATGGGGAAACTGGGCACCTGCACATAGAAAACCTGCTACTATGGGATTTCAGTGTCTTGTCCAAGGACATCTTGACATGTAACCAAGAGGAACCAATCCAGGGGTCCACTGACAACACCGTACCAACTGATCAGCAGCCACCGCAAATATACAGGGAGAGAAGATAATGTCTGCCTCTTTTCAAGGATGTTTTTGGTACAAATGTGAATGTTCTCCTTTATCTTTAACCTCGCCACCCCTGATGGATGACTTACCAGTGTACCAGCACAGACCGTACAGTAGAGTCTTTAATCATTTGTGGTACGTTAAATCAGCTGGTACAAATATATTTTTAACTATGTTCTTGAAATCTATTCTATCTACATATTGTATGCATGCAGATGCCTCTGATCTTATGATCAGAGGCATCTGCATTAATATCATTAGTCAGTAAGTTTTACAGAACCCGTAAGCCATTTCCACTTTCTCCACTGAATAATTAAAATCGCACTACAACAAATGTGCTGTCATCTGTCATGGTGGCACCGCTGCAGATAAATCAATAAAAAAATAAGCTAACACAGAACTGATACAGTAATTTATACATATAATCCATCCATATATACACACTGCATCTGTGCTGTGCGCATTGCATATGATGTGGCCCGGTTTCCTCAGACTGATGAATAGTATTTTTTTCTGCATGGAAGTTCATTCAGTTTCTGGTTCTAAATATTTTGTTCACTTTAGTACAAATCTAGGGCTTTGTAAGTGCTAAGTGATAAGAATTATAGTATCATGGTATTGTTCACGTGATCGTACCATCTCTGTAGCCAGGACTAAATACTGTTGATTGCCATTTGCACCTAGAAGGTGGGAGAACCGCTGAGCTTTCAGCAGCATGTACACCAGTTTTCAGCTCAGCAGACTGCGCTGTATCACAAATGAAAAATGGTACATTGATTAGAAGCTGCAGAGTGAAGTTCTGCTCTGCAGTATTTCTCATTTACACACAACAGACAAAGTAGTCTCATTTACTTAATTTACCAATTTAGTTTTAGAAGAAATGTAATTGGTGCCTTGATTATATTGACCGTTCTCCAAACAGATGAGAAATTAACCCACATAGCATGTACACCTTTCAGCCATAAATGAGCCCTTCATCTGTGTTATTTTCTGCTGTTGCTATAGCAGATTAAATGTGCCGCATCCTGCCACTCAGGGAGTCTGGAGTCCTGAGTTCAGTGAGTTCATTGAGTTTACTGTGTGCTGAGAAAATAGATGCAGTCATCTTCAAACAATTAACCTGAAGCTAGCTATTATGATCACAGATGCCACATGATGCACCTACACAGATTATTTTACTGCATCTTCATTTAGCTGTCTTCATACGTGTTCTTGTAGCTCGTGCATTTTATTAAACTGCAGGAGAAATTCAACAGCAGAAAGGCTCCGACATGTTTGCTCTGTCAGAGCTGAGCCTCCTCCAGTTTCCCCTGTCTTTTTTTATCCAATGCTCCATCCTGCTCAGCAGGGGGTCTTTGCATCCGTCAGGCAGTGTGTGGGAAACAGTGGGACTAGAGCTCTGTGATTGTTATAATTTTCATCTCACCCCCCTTCTCTGCACGTCCGTGGCCACCTGGCTTTTTCTTCCCCCCCCCCCTCACTACTGATGCTGCGCGCCTCACAGGGAAGTCAAAAGGTTTCATTGGCTCACTAAATTGTCATGGCAACTGCATATTTTGCAATTTGCCGCTCTCCAAGAAGATCCAGCAACACCTCCAAGTCATATTTGTGAGATGTATATTTGTGTGTGTGTTTTCATGGGAATGTGTTGTGACATCTTGGTGATGTTAGTGCAGAAACAAAGTGAAAGTGAAAACTTGTAAACACTGTTGTTGCTTTGGGGATTAGAATATGTTCACATGCACTAACATAGTAAATACAAAGGCAAACAAATACACGAATGAATGATAAAGAAGGGTAGAGGACACATAATGGTTCTTTTATTATTTAGGAGTCTAAACATATTACTAATGTTGATTTAGGTAATATTATTTTCTTTCTAATTTAGAAACCACAGCAGTGGCATCACTTCTTCTATCAGTAGTGTAGCTTCATTAACTCCCTTTATAAAGGTAATTTTAAGCTGTGATCTCTTTGTGTTCTATTTGTTTTTCTGTCTCAATCTGATCTGTAATATCCAACAATCTCAGATTTATAGATTTTAATGTTTGTCGGTGGATAAATGGTAGGTTTCACTGACTGAATGTTGACTGCTGCCTGTGCTGATATTTTGTATAATTAAATTGGTCTTTGAGTAACAAAAATAAATTCCTCATTTTAACCTCATAATATCGCTATAAAAACATGAACTTTGTTCATCAAACACTCATCTTTTGTGCAGATATCTTGCATAGAAATTCTAACTTACCCTACTCCCTTTATCTGACTTGCAATTACAGACTTAAATCGCTCCATTATGTTTATAGTCCTGTTTATCTAAGTGTGCTTACTCACATAGCCACGGTTTACAGATGAACATTTCAGAATGCAGGTAGTGCTGTTTTTCTGCCGGTGCTCTGCAGTCTCCCCGCTGAGTGTGCCCATCACAACATTTTGAGAACAAAGAGAAAAGAAAAAAAAAAAAAAGCATTCATTTTTAGCTTGTTTGCTTTGTCAACAAGCTACAATTTGTCTCCCACTGAGACTCACTCAGCCCTTTGGCCCAGAGACCTGCGAGAAGCCTGCATTTGAAAATAGAGTTCTGCTAAACAGCAGTGTGTTATGTCCTCAGCTGGATGTCCACTACATCTACACAAGTCAGAGATGTGGCTGTTCAGTAACTCTAATTCAAGGAGGCCACTGACTTATCAGGTTGACTGTAAACTGCATGACGTATAGAATAATAATAATAATAATAATAGCAGAACAGTGTTTATAACTCAGATCGAGCACAGCACTGATCGTCAACTTCACTCATGCAGTGGTCACACCAGCTGATATCTTAATAATCACTCAGAGATCAGTGGTTTTTCTTGCAGAAGCAAAGTAATAAATCAGTGCACTGCTTTAGCTCATGCATTTACATTCTGGTAAACTTTAACACATGAAATGCCATCTTGACAGTGCTGACCTTTCAAAAGAAATCCAGGAAGCTATCGTATTAGCTGTATATTATTATCACACACACACGTCTGCTGCAATATAACAGTTCCTCTAAGGAGGCGATCATGGTTTAGACTCTGAGACAAGTTCAAGTACAACAGGGAAGCTGCAATGGTGAGAGAAAGGGGATCATTATAATAAAATGTATATATAATAAAAAGAAGGACAGAGAGAGAGAGACCTAAATGCAGAGAGATTGAGAGGTCAAAAGACTGTGTGCCTCCACTCACCTTACCTAACTTCTCTCTCAGACTATCAAAATAAAAGCATACACATAGCACTAATAACAAACCTAGTCTTTCTAATATACATAACATTTGAAATCATCCATACACATTTTAAGTGCAAGAAATCAAACAATGAACATATTGCAGAACAAATGTCAACAACTATGCTAATCATGTAAAATCAATAAGCTAGCTAGCTAAAAACTGGCTAAATCACTTGCCATTTAGTTTTTGCCATTTAGAAATAAAATGAATCATGTCCTCAATGAGAGAAGACTGTTTGGGTCTTCAGCTGGGAGAGGGTGCAGCGCTTTAGCTGTCTTGTCATCCCTAAAGTCACGCCGCTAGTGTGGCTGAAACATGCAAGAAGACAAACAGTGAGAAGTTCTCTGCAGGAGGAGGAGCTTGTCACATTCTGTTAGGTGTGTTGGAGACGGCGTGTGTTGGAGACGGCGTGTGTGTGTGTGCGCATGTGTCTGTTGGGGGTGATATTTGAGACTGTTCCTTGGATGTGGGTTGAGGCCCGACAAGCCAAACACCATGAACACACCATCCGCCTCACACCCCCAGTCAGTCTAGCAGCTTGTCCTTCCCCTGGGCCTCGTGCCTGCAATGTCAATCCAAGACTGGATAGACACTGGACCATCATCACCCAAACACAAACACATATACACACAATCAGTGCATGCAGATGTGTCCCCCCCCCCCCCTTTCATATTTTGGATCAACCACATTTATTGGTTTCTCTATATCTGTCATCATGACCACATTTAAAACAAAAATAATGGTTTGGATATTATCATGCAGGGTCTCTGGCGAAAACATCTGGTGAATCAGCCAGTGAGGTGGTTGAGATGTGACTTACAAGATAAACAACAAGAGAAAATGCTGGACATGCTGTGTATAGCAGAACATACGTACTTTCCCGCCGCACCTGAGAGTGAGAGGAGTTTTTCAGCCATAGACATGAGCACTGTCCGCGGTGCTGAGCCAGCGAGAGCACGGAGATCACCAAGTGGCCCCCAGACATGCTGCATATGTTAGGTGGTTGACAAACCTACAACAATCAGAGTTGTCACATTACAACTAAAACATGAGCTGAACATGTGAAAGAAAAGAAAAGAAGTACACAGTCACGCCCACCTGCTCAGGTTAGCTGGGAGCGTTATGGGAGGTGGCCAATCAGAACGGAGTGGGACTTAAAGAGACGAGCTAAAACAAACCATTTCAGATAGTGAGAGAAAAAAGCTACAGTTTAACTGTTGATTGTCCAGAAATACTTCAGTAAAGCCATAACAGAAACTAAAAGTGATGCACAATATGGCTTCTTTAACACCGACAGGGGTGAAGGAACATCCCAGGGTGGGTGAACCCATTACTCCTTAGCTGAACAAAGACAAAGCACGAAAACAACTGAAAACACCTGCATCCAAAGGCTCACAGTAGGAATTATTATTCCAGGATGATAAATATGGTGTGGTGTGGATCTGTACAGACATCCACACACAGGTATTCTGTTCAGTCCAAAACTTGAACTCATGGACTTAGTCCTCAGAAAAAAAAAAGATATATATATTTGCATGGTTATTTTCAGTCAGCCTCATTGCAGGATGCAGAAAGATTACAGCATCTTCTCAGTTCTGTTCATTATATTTTCATGAATGTAATGGTTGCTAAGCAACAACAGCAGTATTTCTGAGTCGGAGGAGCACGGGAAGAAAGTACAGACAGGCTGAGTGGGCTTTTGATTAAAAAATAAATAAATAAATCTTTGATCTTCTCTTGCTCTGCTTGCTGAAAACACAGCACTCTTAGTTTGGATGTAAATTGCATTTTATTAGAGGACGTGAACTTTCTGCAGAGTTATAGAAATAATAATAGATTTGGCTCATGCCGACATGTTAGCAGTGACAGCAGAGGCGACAGACTGGCTGACTGCACTTTTAGTATAAATAATGAAGCTTAATTATATTTTATAGTTTAACGCGAGTGTCAGTTCAAAACATGAAATATACTGACATGAGCGTTGGTACAGACATCCATCATCTTCACATGATAGCACATCTAAAGACACAGTTGTGACTGAGATATCCTACAGAGGTCACATTAAAGAGGACTTTTAGCTTTTGTCATCTTTACGACACCTTTGTTTTTCTGCTGTTTAAAGACTTTACACTCACAGAGGTTCAGGAGTTTGTTACATTTGATTGGAGTCATATACCTAACATCTGCTGCACTGACCTGCTTTCTCCTCAGGGATCAATAAAGTTCATTTTATTGTGTCTTATCTGATTGGGACAGATAAGGCACCGTGAGTGCCGCTGTGTATTTAAGTGAAGTGAATCGATAAGGGGCTAAGTGCTGTCTGATATGTGTTGTAAGGCTAATGGCTAATGTTGAACAGATCAGACAAGCGGAATCTACTTCTTCAAATGCCAAATCTTTGGAACAGAGCCGTAATGAAAGCTGACTAAAGTACTTTTTCAGAACCTGTTCAGGAGCCTATGTCCTCTCTCATACCCTGTGCCAAAAATGGGAAAGGACATGCGCATTGCAATTAACCTAACATAATAGTAACCTATTGAGAACATGGGATGTTTTAGTCAGTAGCATCAGTATCGTACGTGTGGAAACTAGCAGGACCAAGCAGGAGGGAGACACACACCCACTCTGACTTCTAGATCCTGCAGAGCACTTGGCCCAGGTGCTTTAAATCTGACCTTGCTTTTTTACTTAAAAAAGAAGCACACAGTGTTCAGAAAACATTACAGCTACAACATGCAATGACAGCTCAGACTGAAGAAGCTACGTAAACAAGCAGCAAAAAGCCCAGTTGCCATGACTCAACTTCCAAACAATCTCATCTGGAAGACTAAAATTGTCCCTTGATTAACAGAATATGTGTCAGAGAAAATGTCTTTCTCTTGTACTAAAAAGTGAACTGGAAAGCCTCTCATTTGATCGTACAATAGCTGTTCAGTCTGTCAACATGTCCCTCAACAACACACTACACTGAAGAAACATGTAATTCAGCAGCTGAAGATAAATAAGTAAGTTTCTACATCCACAATCATTTCCTCACAATCTGATTTAATGTTCCTGCTGCTGCTTCCTACTGAGCAGGACTGAGGCATCTAATAAATGATTATCTGCTTTACAGAAAGTCTATATGTCCTTTCAATCATCTGGTCCTCACTCCCTTTGAATTATTGATAGTTAAGCTCAGTAATTACACCAGATTTTCATACAGTTGTCTGCGTCAATCAACCGGAGCTCTATTCATTGTCCTAGATTCACCAATTCTCCCCCGAGTGCCTCTCCTGAGATGGCGGGTGCTGCTCGTCACCGATTGCTTCTGTTTAAGAGGTTTATAGGCTGAGAAGTGACAGAAATTCATAGAGAGACAAACTATTTTCGGAGCTTTTCAAGTCGAGCGGTGTGATGATGATAGGCTGTGGTGGGACTGTTGTCACAAAACCCTAAGTGGAGGTTATTTTTGGCTTTAAATTAACAAGGTTGCTGTGTTTTTGTCTGTCAGAGTCAGAGAAAAGTAGGAGAGGAGACAAAAAGTTGTTTCAGGTAAACCTCTTACAGTAAAAGTTTCAAATCTTTCTGCACAGCATGACATCCAAAATTAATAGACAGTGCAGATAAAATGTTTCCCCTCACACTCAAGCTGAGCTGTTCTGAGTCAGATTTTTCCTGGTGTTATACTAATGTTAATTTAAATGGAAAACCACACGCTGAATTGCTGTTTTCCATAGTTCCTATATGAAACTGACATGTTGTAGCTAAGCATTTCACATTTCAACACTTACAGTGACACGTTTCTGACTAAGTGATGTGTGTGATGGATGACTCAACCTAATCCAGCAGTAAAAAGTTGAACAAGACCAGGCAGATGAACGTCCACCCTGAGCCTCAATCTGCTGGAGGTTTCTTCAGTTGAAAGGTTGCCCAGTGCTGCTAAAGTGGGATTTGTTGGGTTTACCTTATGATTCTATATAGAAGAAGAATCAGCTTTGTTGTCCTTGATTACATTTTACATGTTACAACGAAATTTGACTTCTGCATTTAACCCAGAGCCAGGGAACTATAGCGCTGAGTGTCTCGCTCAAGGACACACCTGGTATGGGATGGGCTAGGAGTCCAGGCTGGGATCCTGCCACCTTTGCATCCCAATCTGATGCTTATCCCATTGAGCTACCAGGTCATTGCTGCTCGAAAGTATGTGAACCCCTCAAGTGGTGCAGATGTTTCTGTTGTCTAACCATGATTTTCTTATTCCAGCATCACCAGGTTTTATATATGAAATGTCAGACATATGTTCATCAATTGCATGTACTTGTTTAGTAGGTTTTGTTTAAGTAGCCCAAAAATTACATGAAACATGGACTGAGTGTATGTGCAAAAGTAAGTGAACCCCAGCTGCATTGGTTAAGTCAAGCAGGTAACAGACTCAGGTGTAACACATT
>JAUYWH010000009.1:18742337-18769332 GCA_034779795.1 Ctenopoma multispine | reverse complement strand
CTACTATTTCGAGGGTGTGCTTTACAAATTGGGATTTAGATGTATGTCTAATGCGGTTCTTTGAATGTTTTTTGCAAAAACAGTGACCATGTCTGGAGGGTTCACAAACTTTCAAGCAGCACTGTATAGTCTGTATGTTTCCACCCAACACTGTAAGGTCTTAAACTTTACAACATAAAGAGCCTTGAGATGACCTTAGTTGGGACTTCGTACTATATAAATAAACTGAATGAAATTAAATTAGTGCATAAAACCTAGACTTTAGTCTAATACTCATTCTAGTGTAGCACAGAATTTAACCAAACAAGTGGCAAACAAAAATGCAAAGGAATGTGCACTTTGATTCACTACTGTTGGTTAATATTTGGAGTTGGCTCATTGAGATAAATGGTTGATGGAACTAATAGTCCAGTCAGGTGCCATTAAACCGCTGTCAAAGAAGAGGGAGCAATGAGGTTACGTCTTGAACGAGCTCTGGGAAATGATGGGAATCTGTATTCATTTCTATCAGTCAGCCAGGCATTAAACCTTTTGTCTGATAAGTGCATCCTGAGAGAGACTGTTCTGGGTTGGAGATACATATGCACCACGAAAGACAGGCATACAGTATCAGATAAGACTCTTAATAAACACATGCAAATATGAAAATGAAAAACTAGCAGAAATTAAAACCATCTTGAACGCAGTGGGCAGCTTTGCATTATTTCTCCTCCAGCTAATCTCGGCCGGACACTTTGCGTGTTGGGGATGCACACGTATCAAAGAGAGCATATCATAAGTGAGACAGTGCGTGGACAGTGAATCGTAAAATGTGGAATCAAACATTGATGAGGGAGTCGTTAATAATTTAAAAGCAGCGTAGATATAATTTTGGTGAGCAGGAGTTTAAGAGTGACTATACATCCAACATGTACGGGAAGCTGATGAGGTATGTGCCTTTTTTAACTCCTGTTAACCTCCCTTAAAACTTGAATTTAAAATCTGAAATTTTTAACCCATCAGTATATTAAATCTCATTTTTGTCCTTCTCAACACTGATTCAGTGTGGAATTTAAAAATATCTGCATAATTTAAATGATTAAATATAAAAAAAGAGAGATGAACGTGATTAAACCACAGCACTGTGTGTAAAGCTTTACTGTGGTGAGAGCTGCTGCTCTCGGAGCTACATTTGACTTTGTAGGCTAATGTTGAATTTTAATAAGCTCCAGATGTTCCCAGTCTGCGAGGCAGGAGCTGGACTCTGAATGATGAGTCCTCATCGTTACATCACCATTCAAGAACCTGGACATTATTTTGTCAGCGAGACATTTAATGGATAGATCAGCTGTTAAATATAATAAGCTGGGATAAAGCACATACACAAGAAATTAGGTTTGTAATCATGAACAGATGGGACGAAATTCTGGAAAAGTACTCCTGTTAAATAGATATTTAATTTAGTGTCAGCTAAGAAAATAAATCATCAGATAAGACAAAACTGCACTCTCTCTCTCTCCTTTAATCTATGGCTTCAAGTTTTTGCTTTTGGCACGTTTTTCTTTTCCTGTCACCGTTGATGCTGTTGTGCTTGTCAATGTCTATCTTGGTCTTTATTAACTCTACAGTAGTCATGTATCCAATTCTCAATTAAGCATTAAAAACAGTGGCTAATATATTGTAAAAAAGAACAATTTAGTGCAACACAAACCAGGCTCCAGTGTTTTAGTCAACTTGACCAGTTGAAATGAGTGTTGTCAGCAAACTTAGCTAGCCACAGCTAGCTGTCTACTAACATTAGCTTTATGACATGGCTGAAAACAACATCTCTGGATGAACCTGTTCTCATTCCAATTACTGCCCCTAATGAACAGCACATCACATCTACCAAGACGCAGTTACAGTGGCCCCTACAGACAAGGGGCCATCATACGCATGACATCAACTGACACATATTTGCTGTGAACACAAAATACTTGTGTATCCTTTTACATTTGCGATAATAAGCTAGTTATCCACGCATGCTAACAATAGAGACTAAGCGTAAAACGCCGTTTACTCCACTCCTTATCTTTAGCTTTGAATGAGTAAATTAGATTTATTACAGTGAGCGGGATTGATTTGATCATGCCTGCCTGCCCTACTGTTCCTTTCATTCTGTTACCTTGTCATTTGGAGCAGTTTTTCATATCGTTTATATTATAAACTATGTGCTGTTCACCCTTTAACCTTTTTCTTTCATATTTCACCCAGGTTAAGACTGTTAAGAAAAATGGCTGCCATCTCATTTTTCAGTTACGAGCCCTCTCCTGCTAACTCATCTCAGCCTGTTGTTCATTGCAGATTGTGTTCCTCTCTGCTCATTATGCACATTATTCTGACTGCAGACATACAAAGTCCTAGGGACATTGCTTAATGTTTTTTCCCCTCTGTTTGCCTGGTTTTCTGCTGTCTTTTGTCCTCGTTGACCCATTTGAGCACTTTCAGGTACAGCCACAGCCCAGCGAGACTCGACGATGGGGCTCCGGGGCTTGTTGCCTAGCAACAGGCAGCAAGCCGGTTTGTGTGGCAGTGGTGGTTTAATGTAACAGTGGGTTTGATGGTTAAATGTAGGGCGCTTAGACTCCAGCAGGAAATGTAGAGACGTGTTTGTCAGTGACCATACTACATTAACCCCTCTAACCCACCACACTGTAGACCATGGCCTGACAAATATATATACACACATACTCTGGCAAATGCTCACTTTTAATACTAGCCATGCCTCCACTTTTCAAAAGGTAGGTTTGAGTAACATGTGACGTAGAGGTAGCATCATCTGTTGCAAGTGAGTGAGTATCAGCAGTCAGAGAACTGCTCACTACTAACAGTGGTTGAACATAGAGGTGTCATCTAGTGTCTAACGCTCATAAAAGTCTAGAGGCTGAGGTTTGTGTCTGCTGCCGCACAGGAAGAATAAATTCCCTCTCGTCTCGTCTTTCTTTCCACATCCTTTTCTATAGACTTTACGTTTAAAGGTTGACAAGCACATTAAAAAACTTAGGCCCTGGAAATGATTTGCAAATATATTAAACATTGATGGGGTTTAGAAATTCATCATACAAAGACTAATAATTGACCTTGCAGTTTGAGGTGTACTATCAATCAGCTAAATTGATTCAGTACGGAAGCCTAAAGTTTAATGTACTTCTGAGGCTCAAAAAGTTTGCATGATTTTGCTGGATCAAGGTTAGTGTTGACATATTTTGTGTACATTCATGAGTTGTGTGTTTGCATTTTTACGCTCTTCTCTCAACCTGTTGGCACAGGTGGCAGTCAGCACTATGATTAACTGAGGAGCATCATCGGCAGTTGCTGTGGTTGAAAGTGACATCTAATTTGTTTTGAAATGGCTTCAGAAGTGATTATTTTTGGTATTTTATTATCAACAGATGCAACTATGGTTTAAAATGTCATGTTGATTCTACGTTAATACATTTGTTTCATCAGGGGCCCTCAGCGGCAGCCAGATCAGGGCTCCGTCGCACTGCCATCATTTCCAATATGCAGTTTAATCAGGAAATAAACTGACTTCTGATGCTTTCTGACTTGCTGTCAGCTTTCCCTTTCTGATTATTCCGTGTTGTTTTTAAAGTGAAGATGCAGTGGCAGGAGGTCTGGAGACCTATTAGCTGTGAATTAATGCTCATCTCTGGATTCTGTTTCAACTTGGCTGCTTCATTTGAGTCTGACAACAGGCTCTCAAGCTCCGAGGTAATAATCTGTGCTCAGCTGTGACGCCACAGGCTGTGCACGCACTCGTCTCTGTGCATGTCAGTGAGGAGAAAACACTGAGTGCGTTGGCGAAACAAGATTTTAGTGTACACTATACTGTGTGCCACTGTGGCAGCTTGGTTAAGGCTGTGATAGTGTACCAGAAAACAAAACTGTTGAATGCATGGAAAAACTTGACTTGGTCATTCTTATGCCATATCACTGAGGGGATATGTATGCAGAGCTAGACCAGAGGAAATATCATATTCTACACTGTAACGTATGTAGACCTTGTAGAGGGTTTAATCCTCGTTTGGACTCCACTTGTCAGGTGACAGCTCAAACTTGGTTCAACCTTTATTATGTGCCATAAATGCTGTCTGGCAAATCTCTTAAATAAACTCGTGTCGAGTCACTTTACAAAGGCCAGGTTGATAGAGTGCTGCTAAAATGGTGGTTTTTCTGGCAGGACTTCTGAAGCTCTGTTTCAGTGAGTGTTGGGTTCTTGGTCACTTGCCTAAACTAGGGCCTCATTGCCTGGTTAAGCATCTTGGCCATGTCATCATAAACCTGCTGGGCTCCATAATAGGGGTGAAATATTTGGATTAACAACAACAGCAACAACACAGGACAAAATAAAGTGAATCTATTGAGTCTATCAGCTAGTTACCCTCTCAATAACTATTGTGTTCGGGTTTTGTAGAGTTGAGCCCACGACACAGAGAAATAACCCCCTCACATTCAGCACGAGCCTGAGTTAGTGCACCCCACCCTTCATAATATGTAAAACAAAACAGTCAGACCTCTTCTGCTACCTCAAAACCAAGCTAGTATGCTAGCAGCATACAATGCTAGGCAGTCTTCTGCCTGAACTACCAAACACTTCAATGAAACCAGCCAAAATTATTCTTGTATGTCATGATAGAAACCAGTGTTGACCCCATGCGAACAGCCATCAAACAGACCAACCAAGTGTCTTCTGCTGCCTCAGTTTTAGCTGGAAACTAGTCCAGACACCGAGCTAGCCAGCATGCTATGCTAGCCAACATGCTGACTGAGCCACCAAGCAAGTTCAACCGTTGCAAACCAAACCAACTCCATTTCTACCACAGCTTAACAGACAGTCGACCAGCTCTGCACTTACCCGTCTTTGCCCAAGAGACACCGTCCATCTGCTCCACAGCCGCACACTAGAAGTATCTGTATCAGCCATAATCTTCACTGCCCCCTTCAGACCATTTTATACCTCACTCACTTCACCACAATCAGCTACAAGGACAGGTTTCACATGTTTAATACATTTGGAAAGATTTCTTCAATTTGGATTATTGTGTTAACTGGGAAAAGAAATGGCAGCTTTATGTATGGTACACAACAAACATTTAAACCTTTAAAACATGTCGATTGTGAACCATTGTGATGGTGAAAAAAGTAAGTGGCTGAATCATCCCTGGCAGCATTAAACTCAAGCAAGAGCTGGACAAGACGAAAATCAAATCCAAGTTCATCAAACTATCCAAAACGATAATTTCACTTTTTTCATAACTGTATATTTTCCAACAAATAGAGAAACTACTATAAAACTGTATTTTCTTATAGGTGTAATTTCCTGACAATGTGTTAGAGGTGTACCCAGGTGAAAGTCTTCAGGTTGATTAGACAGAGAGCGGAAGAAAATCCTTCCAAGCACAGGAAGAAGACTCTTCAAAATTAAAGCCTGTCAAAGTAGATGCATCGACACCATTAGAGGGAAATTTATTAGAAGTTAATGAGGAAACATTTTAAACACAAAACTTCCTCTTTGTCAGACAGAGCAAATATTAAAGAGTTGCGACAAACAAAACTTGAGTTAAGATGAGGGATTATCGTGGTTTAGGTTGAATTTCAGTAAAATAAGGTCATCGACACTCTTTTTAAGTCCGTTTTCAAAAGAGAAGTTGCTATTACCAATAAATCTTCACCGTTTGTTACAACGGTACCATCACTAATCTGTATACAGTCCTGTTATATCACCCACTACATGCAGTATATTATATATTCTTTATTTTTAATGCTCATTTTAAGTACATTATGTCTTTAACAGTGCACTGTGCTACATTTTGTGCTTCTGGTTAGAAGCCTGTCTATAAACAGACATGCACACACTCGTAGTCACAGTTCTATGCACACTGCACCCCTAACATGCCAGTGGTCGCCATGGCAACTCAGTTCTTCACATCTCTGCCTCTCCTGCTGTTTCCTTCTCCTCTTCCTCCTTCTAACAGAAAATCCATACGAGGGAGGGACATGAAAGAAGCACAGTCAATTTGTCCTGAGCACACAAGCGTTTGGGAGTGTTTCATCTTTTCTGTGACCAGATCACTCAAGTTGTTCCATTTGATTTACAGATTTTTTTACAGCGACATCTCTGTGACGAGGGACACAGGACAGCAGGCGTAAGATTAAAGCTGCTATAAGCAACTTTTCCAACATTAAGATAATTATTAGTCCAATTGATTGGATTTCATCAGTCTGATTTAGCATCTAATCTGCTCACGTGCATGAGGTTACCTTTGAAGGATGGAGAAGCATTTTGCATCAACATTTCAGTTGAGCAACACAGACACACAACAAGCACAAATTCTACAAAAGTGGGATTTAGACTTCTGTTCATCAGGTGGGCACAAAACACAACCCTACTGGGATGGTTGGTTCTCTGTTACATGTGTGACATGAAGACGGTAGCTGTGTATGGTACTCACCAGGTGCATCTGCTCAGAACATTTCACCAGATCTTCCACGTGAATTAGCTACTATCTCAGTGTCTTAATTTAGCGGAGCCATAACTGCCCACACATAAATACGCTGAGATGCCTGTTAGTGGCTTTTGAAAGCAGAAGAGACTTGATGGTTCAAACTAGGTACATAGGAAATACACTCAAGTCTTTTTTTAACTTTTGCATACTTATTTTGGTTGCCTACTGACCCTTAACGGTAGACAATCTCTTAATGCAGCTTTAAAGGTGAATACCCACGTCGAGGTGCTATTTAACAAATAAAAAACAACCAGTTACTGTCAAAAGACTACTGGGGGCATCAGATTGAGTTAATGCATCAGTGTTTTGTGTTGTCAGTTTAAGCACCATTGAGAAAAACATACATTTTTACATGATTGATCATAGTTAAAAAAAAACTAATTAGGTAAATCTGCTGTATTAATTATGTATCTTAAATCTCACAATGAACTGACTACTCGTGTTTTCTCGTGGTTTCCATTTATTCACAAAGACTGAATACATTATTAATATTTTAATATTAATGTTCTCAACCATCATGTGTGAGTTTCTCATAATGTTAACCAGTAAGGAAGATATCAGGGGCCAGAGGTGCAAAAACAACAGATGGGATGGGATAATCTTGCAGTCGCAGAAAAGATGGACCATATTTCTGTGAGTGTGAAATTCTCCTGTGTTGTGACTGCATGAGTCTGACTGGTTGTCTGCTGCCATCTGGTGAATATTTTTAAACACTGCAGTACAATTCAGAATCTGCATATAGTCAGCTGTTGATGTATAGACTTCTTTATTACAAATTATTATTAACGTTTTAATAATTCCAACAGAACAGAAGCTCCAAGAATGAAACTCTGCTCCTGCAGAGTGAAATTATCAATTATCACCGTGTGTTATCACATTTGCAGCACTTTCTTTTTTTAACATTCACAGGATCTGAACAATACTCAGTACTTTACTTCATTTTGTAATTGTGCCAGTTTTAATGTGGATCAAACTCAGCACTGTTAGAATTTTTGTATAGTCTGCAGACTGAAGATGGTATACCTCTTTTTAAAAAACCACTGAAAGGACTGACTTTGTGACAACGCTTAACCAGCTGAGTTAATGACTAATTGAAAACACCTCCACTCTTGTTCAAAACCTGTTACCATCTGATTGCATTTTGTCTGTCAGTCTAACTGACTGAAAATATTCACCTTTTTATAGTTAAATGAATTAGTGAGAGACATTTTCAGGTGTCAGGGAGCAGTCATTTGACAATGCAAGACCAGCACTTATCCTGTTCAGGGTTTCAAATCCACACTGAAGAAGGAGTTTACCATTAGTTGAACTGTGTGTTAGCCTCCTCTTACACACCAAATCAAACTACAATGTCATGCAGTGACACAAATGCAGACATGTTTCACAAACTACATTACTGATGTTTTTTCTATATAGTTATGTATTTATGTTTCAAAACACCTCAGGGAGAGCAGTATGTGTTGTGACTGCAGCTGAACACGGTTGGGATCATCCGGTGGGCGTCTGCTTTCATTTCCAGCTCCTCCTCTTCATGCTTGTCTAATGCAATTCATCCAAACCTTTATCAAGAAGAAGGAAGCGTTGTCCTACTGGTGTGCAAAGGAAAGAGGCTGGTTTTGTCTGCAGTTGAACATCTTAGCTTTGATTTAATCTTGTCTGCACCAATGTTGAAATGAGCAACAGAGAGTTAATTAACCTTCTCTGTCTTAACTCTTTTATTAACTAATATGATAAATCAAATTTACATAACATAACATTAGACTGAACTCTCAGTTTCACTAGTGCATTTGTTGGATACTATATTCAGCAGTGGATCAGTCACACAGTGTACTGTGTGTAGGACTGGGTCAAACTGTGTGTGTTTATAGTGATGAAGGAACACACAGTGTGGCTGCCTGATCTGTGAAATAGCAGCTTGCTTTTGCTGACATCCAGTGGTAGAATCTCGCACCTTGCAGCCACCGTTCTGTGGTGACAGCGCAGCATCACTGTTGGTGATGGTGGTCGCCTATAAGTGCCTTCATGTTCACCAACTCAAACCAAATGTTTGCTGCTGCTTCATCTTTTTACTTGGTGTTTCAACATGATTTGTGATCTACTGTGACTCCATATAACCCCCTTTTCTGTCCTTGTATATTAGGAATAGTTTGATCTAACTCAGATGGCGATGGTGAAAATAAAGGCAACAACACACAAGGCTTTTATATAAAAAATTAGACCCCTTTTATTGTGTTGTCATATATAAAAGAAATACAAAAAAGAAACGTTGACACCAGGCGAGGTTCGGAGCAGGATGGGGTTTATGGGTTTTTGGGCGAAGGTGAGTCGGTGGCCAGGCGAAGTAAAAAGGGGAAATGACAGGCGGAATGTCAGACAGTCTGAGACACCGATAAGATGAGGGTGGATGAAAACGAACGCAGCAGTCCCATCCAGTCCCTCCCTCCCCCACCACCACCATCACAGATTCCTCTATTTTTTGTTGGAGTTTCCATTCAACAATTATTCATCAAAAGCAGAAGTATTTCAGAAGGCAGAAATAACCTCACTGGTTGAGTTAAACATCAGCGGGAGAAGCTAGAAAAACACTCTTCAAATGTGAGAAAGAAAATAATTAACTTTAACTGTAATGAACCTTTAGATTTGCATGACATTCACGGCCTTGAACCGTCACCTGGCTGGTTTACTGGCAACCCTTCAAAAGATTCTACTCACATTGGGAGGCTGGTTTCTATTTAGCTAGTAGCTAATCTCAACACACAGCGTTTCCAAAGTGAGCACATTTACAGCATGTTCTTCAAGGTGCCCTTTGAAATTTTTTTGCAAACAAAGTTTCTGTTTACATTCATTGTGTGTATCCTTGAGTTTGAACAAACTTCTTGAGTGCATTTGCTTCTTCATTAAGCATTTAAAACAGACCATTCTTAAACTCAGTCAGGTTTTTCACTCAGTCAGCACTGGGTGCCCATGATTCTGTCCCTAGTTCACCACTGGCCCTTGCTTGGACAGCTTTTGATGGGTATTGACCACTGGCATGTAAGACCGGCCATTTTGGGGACGCTAACCCAGTCTATCTATCACAGTTTGGTCTTTGCCTTTCCCATTTTTTCCACCTTCCATCAGATCAGTTAGAAGAACTAAAAGTATTCACATCATGTTTAACATTTGTTTCCACTGACCACATTTCCAAGCCAAGGGCCAAGCCCCAACTTGTGACATGAGATCATTTCTTCTTATGCTACTTTTAAAATTTCACTAACCAAAGCCAAGTCACGGTCATGTCTGAGCATGTGAGAGCTCACTATGATTCACAAATTGTATCTCCAATTTGACGCTGTAAACCAGACCAATCCAGAGATGTGTGTCTCTGGAGAACCATAACTGACATTATGCATTTTAAAAGCCTTTCATAAAACCTAATAGTTGATTGCAGTGTACACTAACACACACTACATCGACTGTCGACTACATCACTGTCATCTGACACAGAAAGTGTTTTAATCTCATCCACACTTTACCTGTGTCTGACCCAGAGAGAAGAAGTCTGGATGAACCAACTAATCTTACCTGCAAAGCTGTAATTGGTCAGTTTATTGTGCAACTGTGAGAAGGGCACAACACATGACATAGTTAAATTACTGAAAAAAAACAAACAAGTCTGCTGTGATTCTGACGTCTGGAAACAGAATAATTTTTTGGTTCTGTAAAGATGCCTGCCTTTTTATGACTGTGTCTGAACATTTATTCTGTCAGAAATTCAAAGTCCCTTACTAAAACTCACTTAGGTGTAACTCAACCACTGGGATTATTATTGTCTGAAGAGCAGCTCTGCTTATGAGGAATCTGTGTGAAACTGAAACTCCAGTCTGTCTTCAGGACAGCTCAGTCTTATCGGCTGCTTCGGCATGATGCCCACCTCCCACCTCAGAACCACCGGGCGCTAACAACGTCCTCCTGTTGTAGTGGTGGTGGCCCTTCATGATGCCCGAGTTGTTGTTCTCGTTTAGGATCTGCTTTTGCTTCTGCCGGTTGAGTGACTGCACCAGGCCCAGCACCACAGCGGCCAGCGAGTACTGGCCGGTGATTTTGCGTGGCTGCAGGATGAGCGGGTTGGGTTGCACCCGTCCCAGCAAGAAGTGGGTTCGGATCTTGCCCTCCTGCTCGCTGATGCCCTTCACGTAGATCTCGCCGCGGTACTCGAAGGCAAAGCCGCGCTCCTTCAGGATCAGATAGGTCTCCTCAGGCACCTGGATCTTGCCGCTCACACCTGTGCTGTCCATCCTACTGGCCAGATTCACCGTCTTCCCCCAGATGTCGTACTGTGGCTTCTTGGCACCAATTACTCCTGCCACCACCGAACCGTGAGCCATACCTGCCAGAGACGCACAGAAGATTTATTATTGCTGTTGTTGCTGCTAGAGGATGAAGGGCATCGTTCAAACACACAGGTAGTGATGAGAAGTCAGTCTGAAGACATTGCTAATTTGAAATAAGAGAATTGTTGACTTTTCTTATGCTGAATGATAATATTCTGTGCATGAGTAGATTAACATTGAAACAGTCCATTTACCTTGGTACATCCATACGCTTACTGTGTGTCGTTTAGGTACAAAGTGTCATATAATGAATTGCATCAAAGCAAGACGACTGAAGAAAGTCTTCAGTGCTTCAGTTTTCCGCCTCTGACTGTGACAAATCACTGGCCCTGGTTGCCATAGTGACACAGGCAGGTGCCTCTAGACTTAGGGCACATTTTCTGTGCAATAACTTTGGGTACAGCACTAAAAAACTACCAGGCTTTTGTGAATCCTTCAGCTGATACCCGAGACCAACGGACGCCCAAAATACAGTATGATGGTATTTACCACAGGGGAAGCGTGTAAACATTATTTCCTACAGGAAATAATCTACAGCGTGTTGGTACCTTTATTGGTCTATTATAAAAACACTGACCGATCCTCAGCTCAAAGTTGTTGAAGGAATGCTTGTTGATCTCCTGGATGCTCTCGTTGAGGGCGATGGCAAAGTCTGCCAACGCACACAGGTGTCCCCATTTATCTTCACATTGCTGTGAAAGGCAGAGGAGAGGAGAAGAAGAAACTGAGCGAGCTGAACGTCAGAATTCGGGACCAGACGGGGGTAAGTGGGGGTGTGGAAGTTCTTAATATATGTCTGCTTGTACAAATTCGGGTAAAATAAATAGCTTACCTGTTTTTCAGGCGACAGACCAGAGACAGCCATGTAGGTGCTGCCAATCGTCTTGATCTTCTCTATGTCCTGGAAACGATCCTCACCCAACAACTGTGACACAATGATACAGTGAGACATTAATTATCACTGTTTGTTTACTTCTGATCTCACAAATCTCTTGCTAAGCCTTTAACTCAGACTGGAAAATAAAAATAAACTCTTGATCTGAGTGAGATGTAATCCTGCCTTCTGCCACTCTGCTGTAGCTGTAACTGAATGATCTTCTACAACAGACATACGATTATTATTGGTGGGGATGGAGGTTGATGATATTAGTTCATTCAAACTGCTGATAATCTAAGCATTGTGTATTTTTTATGATGTTTATTTTATTTCTCTACTTACATACGTTTTTGTAATTGGACAAACTTTTTAATTTGCAGTTGTGTTACAGTCGGTTCTGATCAAAAGAGAAATATTTGTGGTGGAAACTGTCAAATCACCACAAAGCTTAAAACTCTGTAAGTCATAAATCAACCAATACTTGAAGAAGGCTCTTAGGTGGATTCACTTGGTCTAATTAATGGGAAATGTCCCTAAGATGTAGTTTGTGTAGTGTTTAATGGAGGTGGATCTGTTCTATCTGAGAATAATTGCCTTGAGAAAACCTGCAGGAGTGAGCTCTCCTGTTGCTTCTGCCTTTGCATTAATCAGTTATGAAGTGTCCTGGGGAACAAGTGTTCTGTTTTAATCAAAATCCTCCTGCATGTTTAAAAGTTGGGCTGAAGTAGAAGCGGGTGCACTTCAAAGTCTGGACTCCTACCTCATCGAAGTCTGCAATAATTTCGTTGAGGAGCCTCAGGCACTCGACACCCTGGTTATTCATCTCAGTCTGGGAGTAGAAGTCGGCGAAGCCTGGGATGGAGGCAAACATCACACCCACTGCGTCGTAGGACTGTGAATACAGCTCCTGTGGTGACAGACATCACAGAACAATTACTGTTTTAGACATTAATTAACAGCTGCAGTCCTCACTTTATGTTCTTCATATTCAGTAGAATCTATGTGCAAATCCTTTTATAACTCACTCAACGCTAAATGATTCTTTTACGTTAACATACTATCAACTGATTCTAAACTAATGTCTGTGGTCGTTTTTTTTCTATACGTTTTTAAATACGTTTTTAATTCAGGACTGCATTTCCGAGTGGGGGGCAATTTCGTTTTAAAAGGCTGTTATATAACTTTAAACTCTGTGTTAGTCTCTCCCCCTGCACCACAAGTTTAACGTGGAGGGTTCTGTGCCTTGCTCTGAAGTCCTGTGACTCTCCAGCAGGTGTAGCATCACCTTGGTTGACTGTATGTATGTACAGTATGCACGTTAGACTGCAGTTGCACGACACTGCTTCCTCCACCCGGGGGCACTCTTCACACACGGTCAAACAGCACAGCGGGTCTTTAGACACACACAGCACGTTCTCACACACTGAAGCCACGTGCAGCAATTCATCATGTCGTCATGGGAATAGTTTAATGATAGGCTGGTAAACATAATGTCCAGGCAGAGTTCAAGATTCTGAGTTAATAATTCAAGAGAACTCAGCCTTCTCTCTCTCCATCTTTAACATAATTACACACTTGCGAAAATAAGAGCCTGACTTTATTGTGACATCCTCACTGACATTACACACGCTTAATGGGCTCAGTCAAATGTCAAAGCTTCAAAGCGAAAGTTGGTAAAAGTCGAACTAATCTAATTTCTTCACTGCGTCTCTTCTGGATCAAGTCAGTGGATGTTCTGAGGTTTTTAAAGAGTTTTATGAAGCCTCTTTAACAGACTTTAAGCAAAGTTTTCTGAACTAAAGAAATGGATCCTAATACGTGACAAATGAAAACAAAGCTACTAAGCATTCTTCTGTATACTGTAGGTTTGATGAGTCATTTAGTGACGTTTGAGTGTTTTTTTCTTTCATACTACTACAAAATCAGCTTCTTTCACTTGTCACATGTCCGTCCGCACAATGCATTGTAGAGGTTTCTCCCTCTCCCTGCCTTGTCATGCTCTACACAGCCCTTCAGGTATTATTATTATTTTTATGAAATATAAAAGAACTACAGAGCTACAGAACGTACCAGTCAAACATAAATAGTTTGAATCCTTTGAGTGACTGTTCACTGAGTCTGGGTTACAGAAACTTTTGAAAGCATCTATCCTCACACACTCCACCTTTACTGCACCTTTAATTACTTTACTTTACTTTGCTGCACCTTCCCCTTCATTAGTTGCATCTATTATATGTATTGTCTTGTTACATGTATTTTTACTGTATTTAGGTTTTGGAACAGTTAAAATTTTGTTGTACTTACTTAAGAACAATGACAATAATATTCATAAATCTTCAATCTCATTAACATCTGTGTTGGATCGTATTTCTGTTTTAAAAGTTAAAAGTTGCACACTGTACTTTTACATTTGTGGTGATGTTTACAGTACATGTATCTTCTGCTTTTTGTATCCACGCCTGTTACAAGTGAACCTGGACATTTTTGAATCATCAATTACTACTTAAATATTTTAACTTTTTTTTATTGTGTTGCAGACATCTTACTCTAAGTTTGTTTATATTAACCAAATAAAATTAAGTTGTAAGTAATAAAAGCTTCAACTGACAAAAAACTAACTAAAAACAAAAATGCTGATAGACATGACGCTCAGCTCCCAGTCAGCCCGCTGACTGCCACCTCAGGGTTGTAGGAACCTATTAATAACCCAGTGCTCCAGTATCTAAATCACATAACAATAAACAGGCTGATTAATAATGTAACAAGTGATTAGGACCCAACCTATCCTAATGAATGCATTTTTAATTTTGTCCTTTTTAATTAGGAACAGGCACTGAAGCAGGCACTGATATCAGCTTTCCTCTCCTGACATTCATAATGCATCAGCTGCTCGCCTTTTGTTTGGGAGGCATCGGAAGATTGGAGGAGCCGATAATGAAGGAGCCCAACAAGGACAATACGGCGATTTGACTCCAGCATGCGATAACTGTCCTCTCTGCCGACCAATACAATCAGTCATTATCGAATTGTCAAACGAGGAGAACGAGTAGGACAAACTGGAAAACAAAGATTTTTGTGTCACCTGTTGTTTCCTCACATTAAACAAAAGCTCAAGTTAGAGTTATTAGGGTTAAATATTAGTTTCTGTCTTTAGTCATGTAAAACCCTGGTGATGTAATTCCAACTGGATTATATTTTCTGTTGATATCATCAGAATATGTTGTTAATTTACATAAACTTCAACTAGTAGATAAGTTGATACAGAACACAGGCAAAGACAACGTATTTCTTTTCTTTTGTCTCTCAACACCAACTACAGTGGTTGTGTTCAGGCATGCTCAGCACTTGGTTACGGTTAGAGAAACACTGTGGTTTGGCTTAATAGATAAAAACTCTGACGTCACACACACAAACCGTGTTAATTAAGCTCTAAGCAACATTTGTCCAACCCTTACTGTTACATGACAGGGAGACCACACCTTGATAACCACAGATGAGAGGCTGGAGTCGAGCTTGGATCCACCCCAACCACATCCCTGCAACTCGCTTTCCGTAAATAAATGTTCTGATAAATGCTTTGTTGGTTCAAAAAAAATATGTTACATGAGAACATAACACATCTAGTGATTATGTTCCATACAAAAAATGTATCACGTTGGAGTTTACTTGTATAGAAACAGAATTTTTAGGACGAACCATTAGTTTATGGACCTGTTGGAATCATCCAGTACGTCTGTAACGTCATGAGGACAGTGGACTTGTGCATTCTCACAAGACATCCTCTCTCCAAACATTGAGTGAGCCCCTGGTAACTGTACATGCTTTTCCTTTAAAGTGGATATTATTCAACGTAACAGTGGCTCAGCTGGAGAGCGATAAGCTGCACAAGTCCTCACCTGCAGTACTCAGAAAATAAGTCCCAAACTGCAGGATGAATGAGCCACACCTTTTCACCCACATCCATTTTGGACCTTGTTTCCGCTCTAGTGGTCGACTTTAATGAGCAAATTAATTTTGCCCGGTTGTTGTTTGATCGTCCATATACTTTCTAATGTGCGTCATAATAATCAATCATAAGTTGAAAAGACTTTAAACAGGAGCACAGCAGCGCTATTCAATAGGAAATGAAAAGAACAAAATGAAAAGGGCAGCGGAGATAAGGTAAACAAAAAGAGAAACTTTGTAAAGTTAGACTCTCGGTGGAGTTTGGGCAGCTGAGTCACCGCTGCGCCGAAGAGACAAATCAATGTGTTCTCTGCTGCTGACTGACAACATGTTATTAAAATCAAATCAAACACACGCAACCAAAAAAAGCTCCCTGGCTCTGCAAAGATTTCCGGCTGAATGAACCGCCCCAACAATTCTCTCTCCCTCTGTACAGTTGTTTGAAAAGCAATTACAGAGCCTTTTCTTCCAAGGCTGGAACACCGAGGCGCGGGGAGCGAATTGTAAATTGTAATGAACGCAGGGGACTAATTTTGGAGCGGGTCTGCAGTGAAAAATGAGGTGAGGTGTGAGAGGAGGTGCTGCTGTATAAAAACTCTGAGCTTCAGTGTTTTGAGTTAGCCTGTCATTTGATGAATGGTCTCCTGAAAATATTAATCTTGGTCCACATCAGTGGGTGTTAAAGTAGGCCTGGACTTATTTTAGCTTAGACCATCATTTCAATCAGTAATAATTACATTTTACTCACAAAGGTCATAGTTGAGATGTTTGAATGGAGCAAAATTGCTGAGGAGGTCTGATCGGACAGGCTGGGCACTTATTAAACATCTGTCAGGCTGCTTTCTGCAGCTATGACTGACTAACTGTAGTTGTGCTAAAAACATTTTTAAGTGATTGCTATAAATGTTACAGAAATCAACTCAAAGTTTATGATTTTCTAAGACCAAACTTGCCACAAATGACATATTTTTGTCTGTATTCTCCATTGATTTGAGTTGATTTGGGCTTGAAAATAAACTCTGACGAACCTGCTGGTGAACTGAAGCATGTGAAATTTGAAAATCCTCTGCTGAAATGTAGACCTGCTGTTAGAATATTCAACCTATTTAACCAATCAAAATATAACGTAAATTACATTTCAGGAACGACTAGATTTGAAACTTAGCTTGCAAGCATTTGAGCTTATTATCTCCCATTAACTGTAATGATTTAAATCTGTGAGTGTGAAGTTTCCACAGACCTCATTGTCCCGGTCCTTTTCCAGGAAGTGTCGGGCCACGTGGCTGGGCAAGATGTTCCTCAGCATGTTCTCATTATGCTCTCGCAATTCCTTCATTTCGTTGATCTCCTCTTTGGCCTGGACCCGCCACAGGAAGTCCAGCCGTGCTGTGTACTCCAGCTGACGACAGAAGAAACACGAGAAAGGCAAAAGTTATTGAAATACTGCTGCAGAATGGCTCTACTTCTCTACCCTCTCAAGACCTCAAACCCCCTAATCCTCTTTTCTTCACACTTCCCAGACAGGCCTGGGGCTTTGATTACTTAAAAATGCGACCAGAGATCAAATGAAAATTAGCTGTTTACAGCGTTTAGATGATGGAAGGGCCGAGCTCATGGCTAAATTAAAAGCCCCTGTTAAAGGTTGGTTCAGTTATGAAACATGAGAGTGTGATCAATCTGAAAAGCAGAAAACATATTCTAATGGGCAACACTAATCACTTGCCTGAATGCTCAATTAATAAAACGCCATTTTAATTCAGAGCCAGCAAAAGTAAGTAAAGATTCCTGATAATGAAAATGAATTTTGGCGGCAGTCAGATAAGGCCGTGAGGATTTAAATGTCTCTATGTGACAACTGGCCAAAAAGGTTTAGTGACTAAACTCACATTTAGTCCATCAGTCAGCCAAAGACCTTAGTGTCATTTTCTCCTTTTCTAATCACAAATTAAAAGTCTGCAGGGGCTGCTTTGGCAATGGGATAATGAGCGGCTGGGTGCTCTCTCAGTCATTAACCTACATTACCTACTTAAACTGTAGAGAACTAGTTCATTCCAGTGGTTCCTGACTTCATCAGATCAATCGTTAAGGAGAGACTGTGTCTTTAACAATGCATTTTAAGATGATTGTGTGAATTCTTGGTGTAAAAAAAACTAGTAACTATAGTTAATGGATTAAAAAGTTATTAAAAAGACATTTAATATACAGATATGACTGCTTGAATCATCCCTTTTCTTAAATTACCAGCCTTGATTAATCCTGTGGTCTTGAAGTGATTTTAAAGAAAAGTAATCATTTCAAAATAAGAGCCTTGTCTGCAGCATTGTAATGAAATGTTTCATGTGTTTGATAATGTAATTACTGCTCCGGCAGGAAACAGCATTCATGAAAAACAGCTTCATCTGGTTTCTGTGCTGTGTTGCAATTAGTTTATTATGACAGAAAGTCTCTGCTGTTATAGATGTTATCAGTCTGTGGAGCTGTTAAAAGAACGCTGTCTGTATTTTTCATGATGTAGAAATGTGTGTGTGGCTCATTGACTGGAGGTCTATGGTACAGGTTCTGAGTCCACAGGCCTTAACAAAATAGTTGGTTTTAGACTCTCTGCGAGGTTTGTTAATTAAAACAACACTATAGAAAATCACCAGCGTTTTACTTTGAAACTGGACCATAATCATCTACATGTGTCTTTTTGCATCTGTCATCAAGGAATCTTCAAAGCTTACATTGTAAGCTGTGTACTTCTGCTTCAATATAATATAAAAGGAAAAATTGCGCAAATGTGTTTGTGGGTTATTGTGAAGACGTCACATGTAACACACATTTAACAAGCACTGAATGATGGTGAGATGCTCGTAATGAAAGACTCTGAACAATAACAGCCTCCATCATTCTCCTCTAATAGGCTCTTCTTCACAGCACAAAGACATCACTTGAATGTCTCCCCTGAAAGAAGCATTAACTTATGTATTTACACCTTCTTTGTGCACACATTTTCCTTAACAACACTCGATGGTGCTGCGAGTTTTCATCTACCAAACGCTTAAACTCCTCAAGTTGTGAAGCTGCTCTCGGGTTTGGTTTAGCCCCTCCTCTGATACGCTAGTGTGCAGCTCCTTGTTACTGACCGGCTTCTTGGTCAGAGGGTTCCCCAACAAAACCACTTCCTGTTTCCATCCAAATGGCACCAAGAATAAAAAAGACCAAAACAACCTAAAAGAAAGAAAAGCTCCGCACATGTCTGCTGCTGTAGACCGGTCCACAGTGCTGACTACAATGTCCAAGAGCAACACAACAGACAGGAAAGGGGCTTGCGTAAGTAATCTGAGTGCGAGAGAAACAAAGCACTAAATTATTTGAAGCAACTGTGAACACATCTGGATTTATGGTACGTATATAAATGGACTCAGAAAGGTCAGAATGACCAAATCTCATCCAAAATGTCAGTGTTGACATTGAAAATATCTAATCCTGATCACGTTCCCTGGGCATTCCCTCCAAAATGTGTTTGAAAGGAGGAAATTTGTCATTATGCTGAACAGAGGAAATAGGTGGTAAAACATTCTCCCTGGAAACGTATGAGTCAGTGGACATAAGATGAACATGAATGTCATTTTTAGATGCCCCCATTTCTCATGGCCTGATGCATCTGGCACAAACAGCCTTTCAGAGCTCACATGCTGTGAACTGTCATTGTCTGTGCTCTGCCAGAACAAGTGGTAGAATTGACCCGGTGAAAATCAATATGCCATTGGATGACTTCAAATGCGGCTGCTTTCTACTTTCATGGGACTACAAAGGACATTCAATTATGGCCGTCTACCCTCCTTCTCTAACCGTCGCTCAACTACATGATCAAAGGTTGCCATAGAGAGCGCATGAAAGCAAGGCGCTGATACCAGTTTCCTTCAGGCTGACGACGCTGATTGAATCTTTAGAAAATGGCTCGGGTAATGTAAGAGATACGGACGATCAGAGGTTTATTTCTGTTTCGCTCTGCATCTGAAGTATCACAGATAATACACAGCAATAAAATCTGACATGGCTGTTTCTGTTTGTTTCTGTTTGGTTTTTTTCTGCTATTGATGTAATGCTGTTGCATAAAGGGTTGTTTCACTATTTTTTAGCTTGTGTAACGTACTGTCTACTTGAAGCCCTTCGTCAGAGCTTGCATACATTTGCACATAGTGTTTTCCTTTATATTTCTCACAGCCTCTCAGATCTGTCATACAACCAGTTAGATGGATCAGGTGAAAAACATCTGTATTTTTGTTATAATGTTAATGATGAATATAATTCATACTAGCATACACTTTTTTAGCCTGTGCTAAAGTGGGTAAATAATGATATTTACTGAATAGCAATGAAAAATGCAGCTGGAGCTATAAGAATGATCCATATTTTTTCAGTAAGTCGTGTCAACTGTTTCTAAAAATAGACGCCCCTTCAGACAGCCAGACAACAGCAGGACTGCCATTGTCTGGTTGTCTGGTTCTCCTTCTGTTACTTTTGCTTTTACTTACATTACCGTTAACACTAATTAGATGGCTGCATAGCAACACTAACGAGGCCACATTCCTCAGGCCCACGGCATTCTCCTTCTCTTTGTTATTACCTTTAAAAGGAAAGAAACCTCACCTTCACAGTAGAGCTCAACCTCCTCAGCAGCCGTACTCTGAGTCAGAATCTGCTGCGTTAATGTTTTCTTTACAATAAGATAATTCACCAGTGCTTTTATTCAATTTTAATTTTCTATTCGGTTCAATTCAGTATATTCAAATAGAGCCAAACCATAACAAAAGTCATCTCAGGGGAGGATGTAAGGCCTTACAGAATATAATTACATATAGAAAACCCAAGACTAGGAGACAGTGCGGAGGAAAAAAGCCTCCAGCACCATCTGCCTCAAAGAACAGAGCAAAAGAGCAACAACAGCAGACTCATGAGGGTTTTATGATGTGACATCTTTATGGTCGGGGTGTGGTAAAGTTCGTCTGAACACCATGAGATCTTACCTGCTGACCGTGGTAAAACACAGCGAGGAGGAACATGGCCATCAGGAGCAAAGACGTCTCTTTGGTTCCCAGGAAGTTCCTGTGAGGAAAAAAAAAAAAAAAGAAAAGGATGCTGCTGAAAGTGGTTTTTTTGATGCTCTTCGGTAATTTAATGACACAAAAAAGTGTTTGGCTGAGAACGTTTTCAGGATGTATGAATCTCATTTAGAATTGAGTTTTTTGTGTTCTTGAAGTCTTTCTTCCTTTCTGTAGTTACTGTATGTAAACTAAGATCAATAAAGTATCAATTATTATTATTATTATCACTATCACCTTAATCTTCAAATATTAAAAGGTAGAAGCAGAAAAATGACAAATGGTAAACTATATAAAAGGTTTTTTATGTTGATCAATCAATTCATTTTCTAATAGTTTCCACTGTAGACATATACTTTCACAATAATGCCAGCAAATTAGTCAAAATAACTCCTTAACAAATGTAGCTGGCAAAACTAAAATATTTATTGCCTTTAGAAAACTTCACCCTGGCTGTGTTTAAACTGATCAATTAATATTGATGATTAAAAAGCACAATGGGACACGCAACTCAAGTCTGAAACTTGCAGTGGACATTTAATTGAGTTGTGAGGGTGAGCCTCTGTCTGACCTGTTCCCCAGAAGAAGCTGAATCCCATCAGTTCCTTATGAAGCTCCATCTGTACAGTGCATTTTTTTTCCTAACGGGTCTTTCATGGTTAAATATTCAGGATGCCTTCATACATCAGTCCCTGTAAATGTCACTGTATTATACCCACAGACGCCTGCAAGAAGAGTTTTCTTACATTTGCAATATTCATGTCCAGAAAAAAGGTCAGCTCGGCTCCCCGATGTGTTTTTGAAGCGGAAGAAGCAAGGAAGCAGGTGGGGAAATGAAAGACTGCAATGTACTGACGCTATTTTCTGCTTTAACAAATGTACTTTGTTAAAATGAACTTTGGATTAAAGAGTTTACCTAAGCTGATGTTATAGTGTATGCAACAAACATTTATTCATATATTTTAATCTAAAGAGAAAACTGTTTTGTTTCTAAGTCAATTAAAAATAGTCCACAGAGAGACGGACCATCCAGTCACCATAGAACATAAGCTAATTCAAATTATAATTATTAGATTGCCAACATGTCATCATTAAAACAGCATATAAGGTATCAAAAAACATGTCCAATAGTATTCATTGATGTAAAATGAGCCATCCTGCAGAAAGAGTACTTTCAGTTTTCCACAGAGTACTTCTACACTTTGGTATTCCTACATTTACGTAAATAAATGATGAGCAATTCTTCCGCCACTGTTACCACGTTTCAGACGGAAGTTTTGATGCTTTGAGAAATGTTCACATTGGGAAGAGACTGGAGCTCAACTGAAACTGGATTTATCAGGATGATAGTGACTTCCACACTCACTCTGTGTTGTGGTGGACGGTGTCGTAGCGAACAAACAGCGAAGTGTAAAAAGCTTCGGTCAGTAGCGAGTAGATGGCGATCATCACCAGCAGCACCGCCAACTTCAGTACTGAGTTCAGCCGCAGGAACACTGCACAGGTCACCATCGCCAGGACCCCTGTAAACACGAAGTACTGGATCCAAAAAAAGAGAAGTGATTGATTTATGACTACAACTCAAAAACTCAGGTAACTGTCATAAAAAAGGACAACAAAATGCCTTTCACCACAGTGTTCTTATCTGGCAAAGAGTCCAGCTAAAAACAAGAACAATAACAACAACAACAGGCGATAACTCTTTTGCTTTTTGACCCTCAGGAGTAAATATGTTTGGACTCTCTTATTAAGCCCACCAGTCAGTCGCCTATTGCATGAGCGAAATACCAGTGGATACTCTCTCCATGATATTCTGATGGCTCAGCATCAGTCGCCAGACGTCCCTCTGGGTTTAGAGCAGATGTCAAAGATATCTGATTCATCATTTTCAGATAATGTCAAAAAAGTGTGTGTGTGTGTGTGTGTGTTGGGGGGGGGGGGGGGGGGGGTTTAAAATGCTGGACCTGACTACAAAATTCAGAACCCTCATTTAGCGGGTACCTCTGGGTAGAAGCAGATGTCTGGGATGGAGGCCGACTGGTTAAACGTCTGGTTCCTGAAAGTGCTGGACTTGTCGAAGTCGCACCACAGCTGGAAAAAAAGCAAAAGAGGGATTATTGTTGTTTTATAGTATAAAACTGAGGCAGGATAAGTATTAAAAAAAATCCCCCAAATCTCCTTCAATATGTTCACAACATTTGTTCATCTGAGAGTAAACAGGGTGAAATTATGCTCTCTGCAGAAAGGTGGTACCTCTTAAAGGAATAATCCACAACATTTTCCTATATACTGTATGAACATCTTATGTTTTGTTGATGGTATCCAGTTTAAGTGTATAGTATAAATGAATGACATAAATGTATATTTTAGATTACTCCATATTCATTATGTAGAGGTAAAGGACAGTAAAAAATAGTTGTGTTGGTTAAATAATAATAGGATGCGTTTACTTTCTCTCTGTATTTCTCTGTATATAACAAAACCACCTGATCTCCAGTGTCGAAATCCATGCAGTTGGTTGTTAATATTAATAACTTGTGATATAAATTGATTATTCAACATAATAATACATGCAGTATTATCCAGTTTGACTTTCTGTACTCAAACAACCCTCTTCATATTCCGACATTTTTTTTGCATTAAGCCTTCTCTAATCGATTCTCAACAACTGATGCCTCAGGGTTTAATAATAGCTTTGGTGGATGCAAAGCCTAAATCTAATTATCAGCTTGTTTCATGTGTTTTACTTAAACATCTGAAAATTGTGAACCCTCTCTTCAAGAACAGAGCTGGCATTTAAAGCGTTTGAAACATTATGGGTCTACCATTTGTCCCTGTCCAACACAGACACCTTGATGACATAATCCTCACTGGTTTGAAATTCAGCCGTGGTGTAATTTCATTGGAAAATGCTTAAACTAATCTCCACATCAATTAAAGAACTTTCATTGTGCTTTTCGAGGTTCGGTCTTGGTGGGATTTGACCCCTTTTCTGATTGGTCACAGTCATTAAAGTGTGATGTTGTTTCTTTTGTCTCACAGATGTGAATTTAATTAATTCTGTATAAAGGTCTGTGTTGGTGAAATTAAGGATACTTTTGTAGTTTAAATTCAGTCTTTTTTCTACAGGCAGAATTGATGATAAAGTAAATCATGAAAAGACCAAAACCAACCATCAGTGTATCCTAAATACTATGCTGCTTAACAAACGTACCCGAGCATTATCTAGAAATTCAATCCAGTTTCTGTACATAGTGCCAAATCACAACAAAAGTCATAGTAAGATTTAAGACCTTACAAAATTTAACAACTCAACTATAAACTACTGTATATAGAAAACCCAAGAAATCACTCTTGAGCAGGGACTATCTCTCTATGTCTGGAGACATAGTTGGAAAAAAGTTGAAGCAAAGTTTTGAAATCATCGACCTGCTCAGATTTAAATAATAACCTGGAGGTTGGAAATGAACTCACTATATTGATCATTGCTGCCAGGAAGTTGATGAGGATTGAGACAAAGATGATGACGTTTCGCGCGGCGTAGGTCTCGTTGATCCAGCAGCAGGCTTTTCGCAGGACCAGAGGCAGACACTTGTAGTCCTCCGCTGTTGTAACTAGGATCAGGCAGGAGTGGAGTACGATGAGGACAGAGAACTGGATCACCATTGTTACTATCCTGCAGAAACACAGTGAATAGAAAAAGGGTCATAAATCAGACTTTACCTAAGAGAAAGAAAACAGCAACCTTACCTCACGGACTCTATGTCCTTCATCCCTGCACTATAACTTAAGCTCAAATATCTGACATACATTACTAATGAGAAAAATATTTCATAATCTTTAGAATGACATCCCATAATTACCTCGCTCCATCTCGATTTATTAAATACAGATCTTGTAATGCCAACATTTTTAACAAGACTCTGAGTCTGTCCGCTTTTACCTGGCAGAGGGAAGCAGGCTTTGGATAGTTGTGATGAAGATGAGCACGATGAAGGCGCACACCAGGTTGGACTTGAAGACCTCGTCCCTCATCTGGGAGTACTGCACCGTGAAAAAGGGGAAGGCAAAGAGAAAGGGGGGAGGAGTAGGAGGAGGAGGTGAAGGTAAGATGGAGAAACAGGTTTTCAGAGTGAAAACACACCTGACACACACACACGCGCGGACACCAGTGCACTGCCACAGGTCCATGCAAGTTCAACCACAAGCGTTAGAGAGAGACAGGAGCCGGTGGGTTAGCTGAGGGGTCCTGGGGAAGGTGTGAAGCCAACAAGCACAATGCTAGCTGTTAGCCGCTAGATATTAGCTGAGTCAGGCAGAAACAAACTAACAGAACTGCTCCAAATATGTTAATTTACAAATATTATTTTTAATAACAAAGGTTTCAGTGGCCTTTGATATCAATGCTAACAACCCAACTGTGGTAAACATATCAAAAACACAATAAGTATGGTAGTGATCTTTTTAACTGAAGAACTAAAGGAGCTGATTTTCCAGAATACTGAACTATTCCTTAAAAAATGACGTTTATGAATAAAATAAAATAACGTGAAACTGAGCATAATATTTTTACATTAGTTACCATGCTCCTCTTACTCAGTAAGTATTTCCTCCTCCACTGCAGACGGTTTGTTATCACGATCTTATGGGGGTTTCATGACACAGAAGAGGAAAATATGGGGCTTGAGAACATGAGCATTTGCACGTCCTGAAGAAAGCTGTGTGCTGTTGTAATATCCGTGACGAATCACCAGTCACCAGTCTGGACCGACAGCCTGACTCATCTCAGTCTCCAAGTTTCCACCCCTGTGCCCCCCCGCTGCCCCGTCCTCGCTCTGTCTCTTTCTTAAAGTGTGCTGGGAAATTAGCAAGAGGATGTTGCACGTTTTGTCACAACTTTGGCAAAAAATAAGGGAGAGCCAACAGCAAATCACTGCACATTTACTGAAGAGGTTAAGAGGTCAACCAAAAAATAAAGGTTCTTGGAAGAGTCCTGAAGATGGGTGGGAGTCATAAGGGAAACACAAATGTGGAGGAGACATCTGGCCAATATGATGGTCAACTCAAAGGTCAAAAAACATAAAAATGGGGAAAAGTTGGATGGAAAGCTGCAGAAGTGCATTGCATTCACCAAAGGAAAACTGCATTCACAGACATTTTCTTGTAATTATGACTTAATATCTTGTTATTATAATAACATTATCAAGTGGTTGATAATCAGTGAAATGCTATGGACTGTTTAATTGGAATTTGCTGCCAGTGTTTATGTACAGTATGCATACCTGGCAACATCTTAAACTGAAGAGAACTAATTCAGTTTATTTCCACTTAAATAGGTTTTAACTTTTTCTACACACTGACAGTATCATAACATTATTTAACATCAGCTCTGCGTTTTTGCTTCATGAAATTAATGCTGAACGAAATGTACTTAAATCTAAGACTTTGACTTAAGTGTGGCTGCACTACTCCATCAAGTGAGAATGTACTTGTTGTCTTGCACACCAATTTCCCCCCTAGGACTAAAAATAAAGCATTAGGTTGTATTGACTGATTCAACAATTTATTGGGATTAATTCAGGTTGATAGTCCGGCCATATGTTACATATTCAGTTGGCTAAACAGTATATTCTTAGTTAACAGATAAAGTAATACTTAATACTAGTAGTAATTATTTATATTACCGTATCGGTCTAATACAGTCCAAGGTATAGGGTTATAATTATGAAATGTAAATTCGTACCAATGAGATAAAGAAGGCAAATCTCCCAAAAGCTTTTTTTAGTGAATGTGATGTGCTTCCGTAAAAATTTTTTAAAAAGTTGTACGTGCCAACTTTTTCCACAAAACTGTAAAAGGGAAACAGGTCCATGGTATTTTGGTCATGAGTAAACTGAAGGAGTTCTGCAATTGTGGCAAAACAAACCAAACATGAAGGTTTTGCCCATCTGTCTATTCTGTGCCTGTTAAATAACAAATATGTATATAGCGGGTGAAATAAGTATTTGACACATCAGCATTTTTATCAGTAAGGGGATTTCTAAGTGGGCTATTGCTGCAAAATTTCCACCAGATGTTGCAATCAAGCCAAATATTGAATTCATACAAAAAAATCAGAACATTTAAGTATACAAGTTGAGTTATAATAAATAAAGTGATATGACACAGGGAATAAGTATTGAACAC